>JAUPFT010000015.1:34836021-35436021 GCA_036936625.1 Parnassius smintheus behrii | reverse complement strand
GAAAAGAGATACGGGAGGTGAAGGATAAGGTGTACCTGCGCTCATTGAAGGGAGCCTGGTGCAGACATTCATCGACGTATCCGCGACCTGGAAGTCAGAGCTGCTGTGAGGCTCGGGCACCACGAGACGCTTAAGGACGCCTTGGCCCATGCACTGGAGGTAGAAGCCGTGCGGCAGGATCATCGTTCCCATCGCGTCAGGGAGGTTGCAGCAGCTACAGTTCGCGACCGCAACAAAGGATACAGCCCTAGGTGCTATGGCTGTGAGGAAAAGGGCCATCTTCGATCCAGCTGCCCTAAGCGAACCCTAGAAAGGGAAGGTGAACGATCTCAGGAGGGTAGTGCGGCCAACAGCACCGCCCAGCAGCAGCAGCGAAACGAGTAAAAGCCAGAACTGCGGGGCGGGTGCTGGCTGATGTTAAAAGAGCCCCAAGGATCCCGATCTCACAAACCCACGATGGGAACAGTCTAATCATCAAGGGCGAGGTCAACGGAATGCCGTGTAAACTGACCACAGACACTGGAGCCTCTCGTACGGTTGTTAGTTCCCAACTTATAAGTCAGTTCCTTGGGGACTCCGCATACAACCGAGAACGCATTAATTTGGTAACAGCCACCGGTCAGCGTATACCCGTCCGTGGAGAGAACGAGATGGAGTTGAAGCTAAGCAACGTGATCTACCTGCATAATGTCATCGTGGCTGATATAAGGGACGACTGCATCCTAGGCCTAGTCTTTATGAGGAATAACTGTTGTGAGATCGACGTTAAGCAAGGTGTTTTGAAATGTGGACAGGAGGAACTGTTTATGGAAGGTGTGTTACCAGGGAACGTGTACAGCATTAAGAAGATTGTTCTTCCGCCGAGATCGGAAACGATTGTTCCGGTTAGTCTTCCTCGAAACGCGGGGCAAGCTCACCGTTGTGTACTTGTGGAAAGGGTAAACAATGCCTTCTATGGAAAAGAGCTCGAACCTCGGTCAGAACCACTGATATCTCAGGAAAACGTGTGCTGAATCTTTGTGACCAGGAACAGATTGTAGAAAGAGGCCCGCTGGTTGGTACTTGTGAGGAAGTGGATTGGTTACATCGGTGCCAATATCTATCGAGTGAGACCCACAGCAAGGATGCACAAACGAGAGAGACCACACTTTTGGAAGACTGTCGCAGCGTTCTCTCCCCGAACGAAATGGTCAAGGCGGAGAAGTTGTAACTCAAGTATGCCAATTTATTCTCATCAAACGATGCTGACATAGGAAAGACTGGCTTAGTACAACACAAAATAAACACAGGAGAAGAATTGCCTATCCGTCAACGGCCAAGAAGATTGTCGGTAGCACGTGAAAAGGAAGTGGAAACCATGATTGAAGGAATGAGATGATGAAGGATGGTGTTATTGAACCTTCCTCTAGTCCATGGTGTTCACCCGTGGTGCTGGTAAAGAAGAATGATGGCAACATGCGGTTTTGTGTTGACTACCGCCGTCTGAACGACGTTACGAAGAAGGACAGCTATCCCTTTCCAAGAGTTGTTGACACGCTGGACATGCTTACAGGAGTAAAGTGGTTTAGCTAGCTGGATCTAAAAAGTGACTACTGGCAAGTTGAAATTGACCCTAATGACAGGGAGAAAACTGCGTTCTCGACGGGAAACGAACGGACGGTCTGTGGCAATTTAAAGTAATGCCGTTTGGGTTGTGCAATGCTCCAGCAACGTTTGAAAGGCTGATGGAACTTGTACTTACCGGGCTAAATGGCGATGCCTGTCTGGTCTACTTGGATGACATCATCATGGTAGGCCGTACGTTTGAGGAACACCTTCAAAACCTGGACCGCGTGCTCATGAAGATTCAGAGTGCCAACCTCAAGTTGAGTCCGAAGAAATGTTCACTATTCAAACGGCAAGTTAATTTTTTGGGGTATGTAGTATCGGAAGAAGGTATCCACACGGATCCAGAGAAAATCGCCGCTGTCAAGGATTGGCCGGTTCCAAAAGACAAGACGCAGGTTAGAGCATTTTTGGGTTTGTGCTCCTACTACCGGCGATTTGTGAAGAACTTTGCAGATATAGCCGAACCTCTGCATAAGCTAACCGAGGAGAAGCGACATTTCTGCTGAGATGAAAGTTGCAATATCGCATTCCAGGAGCTCAAGGACCGTCTGTGCAAAACACCTATTTTCGGATACCCTGATGCAAGCAAAAAATTTATAGTTGACACAGACGCAGTGATACAGGGCTCGGCGGTGTGTTGTCTCAACGGAACGGTTATCGAGAGGTTGTGATAGCGTACTTCAGCAAGTCGTTGTCAAAACCGGAAAGGGACTGTTGTGTCACAAGACGCGAATTGCTAGCTGTGGTAAAGTCGTTGCAGCATTTTAGCAAATATCTTATGAACTGACCATGCTGCACTAAAATGGCTATTCATCATTATCATCATCATCATTACAGCCCTTTACAAGTCCACTGCTGAACATAGGCCTCCCCCAAGTAATGCCACAAAGCACGGTCCTGAGCCACCTGCATCCATCGACTTCCTGCATATCTTACCAGGTCGTCACTCCATCTAGTGGGGGGTCGCCCTACACTACGCCTACCGGTACGAGGCTGCCACTCGAGAACCTTTCTTCCCCATCGGTTATCGGTTCTTCGAGCTATATGGCCGGCCCATTGCCACTTCAGCTTACTAATCCGTTGGGCTATGTCGGTCACTCTGGTTTTACTGCGAATATCCTCATTTCTGAGTCTATCACGCAGAGAAACTCCGAGCATAGCCCTCTCCATAGCTCGCTGAGCGACCTTGAGCGTTCTCATACGGCCAGCAGTGAAGGACCACGTCTCAGATCCGTAAGTGATCACTGACAACACGCACTGGTTGTACAATCTAGTTTTTAGAGATTGAGGTATACCTGACGAGAAGATATGTCGTAATTTCCCGAACGCTGCCCAGCCGAGTTGAATCCGTCGATTGACCTCTCGGTCGAAGTTGGACTTACCTAGTCGGACTATTTGACCCAGGTAAACGTACTCGTCAACAACTTCGAGCATAGTGCTCCCAACAACTACCGGCATAGGTGTGACATGGACATTAAACATGATCTTTGTTTTGTCCATGTTCATCTTAAGACCTATCCGTTGGGAGGCACTATTGAGGTCATTGAGCATAGTGCTTAAGTCCTCCAGCGATTCTGCCATAAGGACTATATCGTCGGCAAATCGAAGGTGAGTGATGTACTCGCCATTGATGTTAATACCGTATCCTTTCCAGTCCAGTAGCTTGAAAACGTCTTCCAAAGCAGCGGTGAAGAGTTTCGGGGATATAACGTCACCCTGTCTTACACCTCTCTGCAGTTGGATAGGTTCCGAGCTTTGGTTCTGTACTCGGATAGTCATCGTAGCCCTACTGTACACACACTTCAGCACTTCGATATACCGACAGTCAACTTGGCACCGCTGAAGGGACTGCAGCACCGCCCAAATTTCGACGGAATCAAAGGCTTTCTCATAGTCCACATACGCCAGGCAAAGTGGCAAATTGTACTCTTCAGTCTTCTGTACAATCTGCCGCAGGGTATGTATGTGGTCTATGGTACTGAAGCCTTTTCGGAAACCGGCTTGTTCGGGAGGCTGGAAGTCGTCGAGTCTGCGTGCAAGACGATTCGTAATGACTTTCGAAAACAGCACGTAGACGCGGCTCATAAGGGAAATCGGTCTGTAGTTCTTCAAGAGAGCGTTGTCGCCTTTCTTAAAGAACAAGACCACCGCACTTCTGCTCCACGCCTCTGGAGTAGTGCCACCATGGAGGACGGAATTGAAGAGCTTCTGAAGGACTTCAAGTACCGATGTTCCACCCGCTTTCAGAAGCTCCGCTGTAATTCCATCCTCGCCTGGGGCCCTGCCGTTTTTAAGGTGCTGGAGAGCCATTCTAATCTCGCTTAGACTGACGTCCGGAATATCATCGGAATAGTGTCGGATAAGACTTGCTCTTGGATCGTTACTCACACTCGCGTGTGGCTCCAACGATGATGTGTACAGCTGCCCATAGAACCTCTCAATCTCACTCAAAATCTCAGGTGTCCCGGAAACGATACTGCCACACTCAGTCTTCAGCTTTGACAGTTGGCTCTTACGGGCAGACAGATCTCTGGCAAAGAATTTGGAGCCTTGGTTCCGCTCGATCGCTTCTTTAATACGAGCAGTATTAAGGTTGCGTAAGTCTCGCCGCATGCATTTGGAGATCTGTCTGTTCAGTTGCCTGTATGCTGTCAAATCTGTTGACGATTGCAGCCTCATCTCCCGTCTAACAGCCATGAGATTAAGAGTGTGATCGGAGAGTTTTTGTGTTCTTCTGCGGCGGGTCTTGCAGAACTTAGCTCCGACCGCATGGACAGTTTCCACGAGCTTGTCATTCATATCGTCCACTGCATTGCAATCTTGTAGGCACTGAAAGCGGTTGTGTAACTCGAGCTGAAAGTTTTCGGGATTCTGGATTAGAGCACGAGGGGGACGGAGCGTTGACTTCATTAGACGAGACCTCTCCAACTTAACGTTTAGGTTCAGTGTGCCTCTAACCATTCGGTGATCGCTGCCAGTTTTCACCCTTGCGATCACTGAGACATCACTGAACAGTTGGCGTCTGGTCGTCATAATGAAGTCAATCTCATTTTTTGTCGAACCGTCGGGGCTCGACCAGGTCCACTTCCTGTGGGGCCGCTTCTGGAAGAAAGAGTTCATCATAAATAGTCCCTCTTTCTCCATAAAGTCGGCCAGCTGCTGGCCCCTTCGGTTCCGTTGCCCTACTCCAAATTTCCCTAACTTCAGCTCACCGCTTTCTCTTGTGCCTAGTTTTGCGTTGAAGTCTCCCATCAACACCGTGTATTGGGTTTTGGAGGAATGCATGGCTTTGGAAATATCCTCATACATTTCCTCCACCTCCTCATTGGGATGTGCCGAGGTTGGTGCGTAAACCTGTATGACCTTCAGCGAATACCGTTTGGTGATTCTGAGTATCAGGTACGCGACCCTCGTCAACACACTCCCAATCTTTACAACGTTGTTGACGAGAGACTTGTGGACGATAAATCCGACACCTCCTTGGGACAGATGGTCGCCCTCCCGGTGATAGAACAAGTTGCTGGATTCGAGAATCACCGTGTCCTCCCCCTCTCTTCGGACCTCGGATAATCCTATAATACTCCAGCGCAACTTGTCTATGTCTTCTTCCAGCTCCAGGATCTTCTCGTCAGTCCTCAGTGTGCGTGCGTTAAATGTTGCCAGGTCGAGTCGTCGTAGGTGGCAACCGAACCTCCACCGGAGATTCTTAGCACCCCCTGCCCCGCCGTTACCATGGTCGCCACCGTAGCCAGGAATAGCGGGGCCGCCGGGGACTGGGGGCCGTCTATTTGTGTTATTGTTCATGGGGGGTATATTGCCATAGTTGCCACGCTTGGCGAGCGAGTTGGCAACCGCAGTTTTTTTTTTGTGTAATTGTTGTTATCAGGAAGATGCTGCTGCCCATCTCCTGCCTGTTTCCCTCTGTCGCCTTTTACGACACCCACGGGAAGATATGGGGTAGTGGATTCTTAACCGCCGCTACACGGCATGCAAAATGGCTATTACAGTTTAAAAATCCAGAAGGACAAGTTGCGAGATGGATTGAACTACTGCAGGAATACGACTTTGAGATCGAGCATCGCGGCGGGAAATCTCACGGCAACGCAAATGCATTGTCAAGAAGACCTTGTCCTGAAGATTGCAATCATTGTACTAGGCAAGAGAGTAAGGAAGTGGTATCCGTGAGGATGCTCAGGACAGACCACCTCAGCAACGAGTGGAAGGACAGCTTACTACATGCACAGCAAGAAGATCCGGACATCAAACCGATTCTGGAATGGATAAAGGCCAGTGCTCCCAAGCCCAAGTGGAGCGACGTCTCAGCGATGAGTTCGACCACTAAAAGCTATTGGGCCCAATGGGACAGCTTGCTGCTTGAGGATGGAGTTCTGTGCCGTAAATGGGAAAATGTTCGGGGAGACAGCTGTCAGTTGCAAATGGTCCTCCCTAAAGCTGGAGTACCGGATGTTCTACAGCCGTACCATAATGATTGTTCGGGAGGCCATCTGGGAGTTAAACGAACTCTACCGAAGATCCGAGAACGGTTTTATTGGGTCCACTGTCGAAACGATGTCGAGGACTGGTGTCGCAAATGTACAAGTTTTGCGGCTGTAAAGGGACCTCAGACTCGTAATAGAGATGCATTGAAGTTGCACAATGTTGATGCACCATGGGAGAGAATAGCCATTGACGTGGCGGGCCCGTTTCCGGAGAGTGAAAGCGGTAACAAGCATTTCATTGTGATGGATTACTTCACTAAGTGGCCAGAAGTCTTTGCCATTCCAAATCAAGAAGCTTCAACAGTTGCAGATAAGCTAGTTCATGAAGTTTTCTGTCGTTTTGGAGTACCTTTAGAGATTCACAGCGATCAAGGAAGGAATTTTGAGTCTCAAATATTCCAGGAAACTTGCCGAGTTATGGGTACTCATAAAACAAGAACAACTTCTTATCACCCGCAATCTGATGGAATGGTAGAACGATTTAATCAGACATTGGAGAGGTACCTAGCAAAAGTTGTAGACAATCGGCAACGAGATTGGGACAAGCACATACAACCGTTTTTGTTGTCATATCGAAGCGCTATTCACGAAAGTACATCAGTTACACCAGCTTTTGCAAACTTTGGGAGAGAATTACGGCTGCCTGCGGACTGATCACCGGGATACCACCTGATGCTCCACGCAGTATAACTGATTATGCAAATGACTTGCGGAACAAAATGAATGACATTTATGAGCACGTCAGACAATCGGGCCAGCAAATGTCTGAAAAGATGAAAATCCGGTACGACCGCAAAATGAACAACAAAGGGTTCGACGAAGGTTCACTAGTGTGATTGCACAATCCAGTCCACAGCCAGATATCGACTTAGCCGCGCAAAACTGCGCGGCTAAGTCGATATCTGGCACTAGCGCCATCTAGTGTCGGGTAACAGAGCGAGGAGAGAGCTTTCCAGAAAATGACATCACTAATCTTTCAACCGACATTGCCATCTGTTGTCGAAACGAAGAAATAAGCTTCTAGAAGTAGACACTCGAACTTTCGGCGCTTTGTCGATTGGTGCGTGTATTTACTTGAATGTTCTGGATGTTTCGGTGCTAATGTGTATTTATAGGCGCTGCAAGGTGCGATCGGGGAAGTATTGAATTTGGCGAGACAAGCGAAGCTTCGGAGCGAAATAAACTGAATCAGTGTGATTAATTATTAGTGTTTTAAGTTTTAATTGGTGTAAAGAAAATTAAAGTGTTAATTTAGGTAATTCTATCGGCAATTTTTATTGTCACGAACCTCAAGCTCGTAACAGTACGTAAGGTTAATATGGTCATCCGGTTAATACGGTTACTTTTTTATAACTCAAATACCCCAGAAAGCATGCTATGAGAGAGGCTTATGTTCACCAGTGGACTTTTATAAGCTGTAACGCATGGATGAATAAATAAATTAGTACGTAAGGTTAATATGGTCATCCGGTTAATATGGTTACTTTCTTATAACTCTAAAACCCCAGAAAGCATGCTATGAGAAAGGCTTATGTTCACCAGTGGACTTTTATAGGCTGTAATGCATGGATGAATAAATAAATTAGTACGTAAGGTTAATATGGTCATCCGGTTAATATAGTTACTTTCTTATAACTCAAAAACTACAGCCTTGTTTGCATATATGATTCTTCATCAATCAATCAAATATTAGAGGGTCAAAAGGGCGCTGCTTCATCGATGCCATTTTGACACTTGACATTATAGTAAATATTTTAGTCGATTTTAGTGTTGTGTAGTGTTGTTAGTTTTTTTAAGTTGATTTTCGAAGTGTTTCTGAATTATAATAATAATAATAATAATAATATTCCACAACTATCACACAACGCCATCTAGTCCCAAGCTAAGCAGAGCTTGTGTTATGGGTACTAGAGACAACTGATACACATACTTATATATTTCTAAATACATAAATATTATAGATAAATTACACCCAGACACAGAACAAATGATCGTGCTCATCACACAAACATTTGTCCTGGGTGGGAATCGAACCCACGACCTCCGGCATAGCAGTCAGGGTCACTAACCACTAGACCAACAGGCCAGTCAATTTCCCGAGCTTTTTTGCTATTGTTTTCTTAATACATTAATTATAGTACCTATATGACTTTGTGTTTTTGTCTATGTCCTCCTCCTAGTTTTGATTTTATAGGGCGGTAAAAGTTAAGGTGACCATATTAACCTCACTTACCTAGTAAGTTAGTACTTATATAACACGATAACTATTCAGTTTTAAAAAAATGCAACTTGGTAAATACGTCGATAAATACATGTCTAAAGGTTGACTGTAGAATGAATGTAACAATTAAGAAGAAACTATAGTAGGTACATATTTCGTTTACCGTCTCCTTTGCATACATACGGGTCGATAAAGTGTAAAGGAGCAAGTGCCAGTGTATAATTCCACAATTACTACTTTTTATTTTAAGGTAGCAATTTTGCAACCATATTTTATCAGCGTAACTCGGTTAGCTCTCAGAGAATAACATCAAAAAAAATGGTGTAATTTTCTGTGTCTCGTAAATTGGTGACAAAAACCGGATACTCCTTGTACTACTAGATATTTCACCCAAGTCCTTAGGGGTTACAACGTATCTGCATTTTGAGTCTTAAACGAGCGTTGGTGTCGATGAGTTATAGCATCAACTCACGACTACTCCAATAAAAAGACGCCTTCATTGGTCGCAGTTGCCGTTTACCAGTCATCGAACTTTATAAAAAAATAATTCAAGACGTTAAACAAGGTGAATCCAAATATATTTCTCCCTTTCCATGCAGATGTGGATCGTGATTGTGGATACAGTTGGAAGTAGCCTCAACGGTTAGCTTTATAGTCACCAACTTCGAAATAGAATTTCCAGTTCCAAAACTTTTAACTTCTTTTATCCTAGATGGTAGTTATTGTGTAATACTTTAAACTAGTCTTCAAGCTCCAGTACGAAACAGTTTTTGGTGTAAACAACCATTTGCTTCGGTTATTTATTGCTTGCAAACAATGTCGAATAAGTTAACCGTAGAGGAAAGTAAAAACATAATAAGAAATGCTTATTTCAATAATTCGTTCATTCACTACACCCTATCAAAAACTCTCCGCTGAACATAGTTTGTCTCATAACCAGAGATGCCGCGAATAGTTGTTATGGCGAATAGTCGATTATCGATTACTCGCCATTCCTTATGGGGAATAGTCGAATACTCGCTATAATTATTCGACATAAAAATGAATACACAAAATTATTTATTTGTTAGGAAATAATAATATTACACTTTTATAATAATAATATATCACATTTATATGTTACTGTAATCTAAAATAATCTAAGATTATGACTATTATCATGGCAACCCTTTTATTGTACGTAATAATATATTTTACGGTACAAAAGACCTCGCTTAGACAATGGAAAGGGGGATGTCGTTTCAGAAACTCATGAACTATTTTGAGCATGTTTCGGAGAATATAAATCTACGAGAACATAGCAGCCTAATGAAGAGCAACCCAAAAATACTACTGCTGATGGAATTGCCTACATCAGGTTTGCAAAGGCTGACAGAAGTTTAAACCCATATGAATGGTGGTCTTTGAGTACCAATAAGAATCGATTTCCAATTTTAAGTAAGCTTGCTAAACTATACTTAGTCACACCAGCAAGCTCTGTTTATTCAGAAAGACTATTTTCTGAGACAGGTTTGGTTTACGAAAAAAAGCGCAACCGACTAGATCCCAGTCGTGCAGAAAAATTAGTTTTTCTGCACCACTATTTACCTCTTTTAGACTTTAAATCAACATAACTGATTTTTGCTAACTTTTATATTTTTAATGATGATTGTATATTAATAGTAAGTGTGATTTGTTTAAAACAAGTAATTATTTTGTCTATTTATAGCTTTTCTATCCATTTAATATTAGTTTATTTTATTTATACAACTATTCGCCGAATATCGAATAATGAACACTATTACTCGCTATTCGATGAGTAACAAAATATGCCGAGTAATGCCGAATACCGAATAATAGCGAGTATTCGTGGCATCTCTACTCATAACGCGGTTATTTACCATAGTTGACACGTTTGTGTATTTTCGAGTTATTTTCAGGAAGATGCTGCTACACATCTACTGTTTTAATTTCCTCTGTCGCCTCTTACGACTCTCACGAGGTGATAGGTAAGTGGATTTAGTGAGGCTATGTTTATATTAATGATATATCACCCCATTCCGTCACATGGGTATAAATATATCTTATAACTTCCGATAGATTACGGTAAAACCATCTCATCTCCCACGCACACACAAACAAAATTTGTTTCCTCATATTGTGGAGGCGTATTAAATAAATAGATCACATATGATAAGTCTGTCTAATATAATAAATACTAGCAGGCTAGACAGACCTTGTTCTGCCATTCTGGTAGACGATCAAAATTCTGTGAACGTAATATATAACCCATAAAAACACAAACTTTCACAGAACTAATTTTCCAAATACGAGAAAGCTTTGCAAAGTGAGAAGAGTAGAACTTCACAAATGCAAACATTTGTTTCCTTTTATGTTTTGTTAAATAAACTGCTTCGTAAATTAAAAACAATTTGAATCTTAAATTAACATCTAAGACGCGATTCCTAGTTCAGCAATGGACATGTAAAGGGCTCTTATGATAATGATGATGAAATATTTAAATCATATATATAAAATTCTATAATATGTTAGCTAAAATAATTATTTCAGCCGATTTATATTTCTGTTAACTGATATAACGCTTTTTCTTCGTGAATATTGAATCAGTGTCATGTAGGATTTAAATTATTCTATATATGTCATACCGCCGGCGGTGAAAGTCCACGTCTCAGTTCCATAACATCGCCGGTAACACGCACTGGTACACCTTACTTGAAGTAATGTCTCGAATGCTGCCCAGCAAAATAGGATCCCTCGATTGATCGGTTGATCGATGTTGGACTTACCTAGTCGGACAATTTGGCCTAGGATATATTTGTTTTAGAATAAGGGTGACAACCGAGCACACAGTCCACCTGATGGTAAGTGGATGCTGTGGCCCGTAGACATCTTCATTTATCCTCGATTAAAAATCAAAATGCAAATGAGTTGTCACCCCTGAGGACTTAGATGGAACGCCTAGTTTACAGTAAAGAGAGTATAAAGTTTAAAGGGTGAATATACTCGTCAAGTACTTCGAGCGCTGCGTACCCAACAACTACCAACATAGACGTGACAACGTGCGTAACGTCTAGTTACAAATAAACTTTTGTCTTGTCCAAGTTCATTTCAAGAACTATACGTTGTTTAAAATTTAATTACAGAATGATGTATTACAAATTTACTAAAATATTGCTTCAAAGACCTTTTCACCTTACACTATAATATAAAAAAAATTCCATTTAACCCCCAAAATGAACTCCATGCTAACTGAACATCTCTACTATTCCACAAGTCTTTGAGTAAAACGCCTATGGCAGAAGCCCGCTAGGAATACAGTGATATCATTCTATTAAAAATTTACAGTTTATATCCGTCCCACTACTGAGTGCATGTCTCCTTTTATTTCCGAGACAGCTTTATGGTAAAAAAGTGTCCTCTGCCCCAACGCATGTTGGCAAACTTCACATGTCTATGGATTTTTATTTTTCAAACGCGCAGATTTCCTTACAATGTTTTTCTTCAGTACCAAACACGTGGTTAATCACTACTTAATAAATAAATTGCTATTAATAATTAATCATTAGTGCCGACAGGAATATAGCCCGGGTCGCTAGTGATCTATCAAATTTACGATGAGCGCTCTGAGCTACTACGGCTCTTATAAATAGTTAGTATATTGAATAAAAGTTTTATTAAGTGTGTAGTTTTCGCGTAAATCAAAATAAATCTTAGTCGAGTATAACTATAATTTCGTTACAAAAGAGAACACAAATTTATAATCATGATTCATTACCGTAGAATATTAATATCAAACCCAGACTTAAAACCTGACCCCATCTAAATGCGTTAGAGGTGTATCAGCATGAAGTTTGGTAGGTGCTAGTCCGACATAAAGCCTCCGCCTCAGACAATTTCCTACTTTAATTTGCTAACAATTTCAGTATGTAAAAAACCGGCCAAGAGCGTGTCGGGCCACGCTCAGTGTAGGGTTCCGTAGTTTCTCGTCCGTCACAGTAAGTGTTCCCACTTATGAGTTTAAAGGTGGGTATCCATTATGTTCGCGCTCCAGCAACGCTCCGCGCTTCTGCAACTGCTCCCGGTAGTGGGTGCTGTTGTTTCCATCCAAGTTCAAAATAATTTTCCTAGAAAGTCCTTATAAAGTTCTACTTTACAGATTTTTTCATATTTTCTAAAGTTATGGTCAAAAAGTTAGAGGGGGGGGACACATTGTTTTTTACTTTTGGAGCGATTATTGCCGAAATTATTGACATTATCAAAAAATGATTTCAGTAAACCCCTATTCATTTTTAAATACCTTTCCAACAATATATCACACGTTAGGGTTGAAATTAAAAAAAAATCACTTCCCACTTTACATATAGGGGGGCTACCCTAATAAAACATTTTTTTCCAATTTTTATTTTACGACTTTGTCGGCGTGATTTATACGCATATTGGTGCCAAATTTCAGCTTTCTAGTGCTAACGGCCACAGAGATTAAGCGAGGACGGACAGACGGACAGACAGACATGGCGAAACTATAAGGGTTCCTAGTTGACTACGGAACCCTAAAAAAACTTGTGCGGAGCTTTATCTTAAGCACGATTTATATTAAAACATATTTCAACAATATATTCAAAGAATTTTTTTCGCTCAGTTGCCTTTTACGACACCCACGGTACGATGTGGGGTAGTGGATATCCATATACCGTCACTACCTGGTGAACCAATAGGATGTAATCTAATGCCGTTAAATATAAAAAAATCTGATTTTTCAAAACGTTTACCAGTTGTTAACAGAGGCTTACAAAGAAAAACATATTCTCAGCAGTTTTATTGCTGTACGTGCTCAGTCTCCACTCTCAAAGATTCAGAAACTGCACTGCAGTAACATAGAATTTAATTAGTTTGAGTCACTTATTAGAGATAGTTTGGAAGATATAAATGAACAAAACGATTTTAATTATATGTTATAATAAATATTATGTGATATCGAATATAGGAAATTCAAGTATCCTTTTAAATGTTTTATAGAATAACAAATAAAATAACATTGGGTATAATTTTTGAAAATGTTGCATACCATCCGTATTGTTGTCAGACTCATGAAAACCACAGTACAATGTAGGAGTGTTATGGAATGATGGAGAGGATAAAGAAGTTCAGAAAAAAGAGAATATTTTTTTAATATTGGCAATACTATTAAAATTACAAATATTCCCTTATACCACTACTGGTGAGCCTAAAATTCTTGTATTACGATAAAGGCACCTATTTTCGCGGAATTTTTACTAAATCTCGAAATATTAAAACAACAAATATACAAAAACAACTATTTTCTTAGAACTATAATTGTTCCCACTCTTGAAATAGACAATCGGTTTAGTTATTATATCTTGATTTGTATACTAAATTGATTAAATATGAAAGAAGTTACTTACTTACTTACTTATCTTCACGCACAATCCCTAACGGGGTAGCCAGAGAGAACAGATCGCCAAGTGTCACAATCCTTACATACCTCTTTCGCTTCTTTCAGGTTCATTAACTTCTTCATACATGCACGTCTAGGTATCCGAGTACTCTTGACCCTCCCCTCTTCGAGCAATTTGCTCACATGGTCTGCGAAAGTTAGTCTCGGTCTACCTCGACACCTTTTAATATTTACTTTTGCTCTATATATTTTCTTCACCATTCGGTCTACACTCATTCGTTCAACGTGCCCAAACCATTGGAGTACGCCCCTATCAATTTTTGTGATAAGGTCATCTTTCAATCCTGCCATATTGCAAATCTCTTCGTTTCGCTTTCGGTCGGCTATGGTAACGCCACACATTTTACGAAGAGATCGCATCTCCACTGCATTCATCTTGCTTTTATGCTTCTTCTAGCATACCCAGGTTTCGCTGTCATATAACAAAGTCGGTACCAACTCTGCGTTATGTATTGCAAGGCGTGCACTCTTCACGAAAGAAGTTGAAGACACCTTATTCCAATCTTAACGCCCTTATTCCGATGTATTTGGTTCCTAATTCCGAGTGTACCAAATCCAAAGGAAAAAATAGGGAATAATGGTGTTCAATGTTCCTCAACCAAAATTATTATAATTTAAAAAAATATGAAAAATTATCTTCAGAGTATAGTCCTGATGAGTAAGTTTTATTTAAAATAATGCAATTAATTAATTAGCTAAATCTATAGCGAGAGCAAATTTGCCAGAAGCATTTTCTTTGCACTATTATGAAGAGTGTAAAAATTTGTGCTGATATATGGATTGATTGCGTAATTAGGATCCATTCTCATAATCAATATAAACATTTCATTCATATGAAATAAAATCCTATTATTACCTAATATACAAAGGTAATGAATTTTATTTATTCTAATGCCCCTCGTATTATTACAACACAAATAATATTTGGCTCTCTCTAAAGCAAAATGTTGTGTAAAATTATATAATTTATTGGTGAATTTTTTATAACTACGCAGCTTAGTTTGAGAAAGTTATTATAAAGGAAATAGGAACCTACGTGCTATTGAAACTAACGTAAAATGCTATGCATCCCTCGTAAACTTGTGAGCACTCTGTAATTTGCGTGTGTATATACCGCGGAAAAAGTTGTTCATAGAACCTTATCCCGATCTACTTTAAATCGGAATAGCGTCTCGTTTAAAAAAATGCAAGAGTTTTGGATAATTTATATATAGAATATAGATTTATTTAGAGAAAATTTATTATAGATTTAGTTACTCATTTGCAAAATCATTTTAAATAATAATGATTTCTTATATTTACGCGAACACTGTACATTGATTAAAACTACTTTTACGGATTTTTTCGCGTTTTATTTATTTTATTTTTAATACCCGACGTTTCGGGTGCTTTCCAGCACCCATGGTCACGGGGGACTGAGGTGACTGACGTCCCGATGTCAAAGTTAACCCGGAGTACCTTCAGCTTTTTTAATTATTGTCTTTGGTCCGATCTACGCAGAATGAACTAACTGTGGTTTGAAGTCTTGCAGTGGTATGCTTGGGTTTAGTTTTAATTTTATTAATTATAGGATCCCAAGCAGGTGGTAATACCAAGCCTCCTTCTCTATTGAAATTAGGATGTTTTTTAATTTCAATAGCCTCACGTATCATCCTTGGTAGGAATCGGTGTTCTTTCGCGATGATTTGTGGTCTATCAAATCTGATGTAATGGTTGGGGCCATCTAGGATATGATCGCAAACTGCAGACTTCCCGGAACGTTGATGCTTCACATCAGCTATGTGTTCTTTTACGCGGGTTCTAATTGATCTCTTTGTTTGCCCTATATAGCCCTATAAGGAAACTTTAGATAAACGCGAAACAACTAAATACAATGAATGCAAAAATAAACATATTGATAAATACCAAAAATTAACAACTAAATCAAATGTCTAACATCAATGGCAACGTAAGAACGAAACGACCACAGACACGAATAGTAAACAAGGCGTGGTCTATAACCTGTCAAAACAAACTCTGGACGACGCTACAATAAAAGTTTTAGGAAGAGGTTTTAATTACGCGATTACACCGCGAAGAATCCCGTATGAAGACATTATCTGTAGTGTTGAGTATTGTCTGTATAAAAATAATATTGGTAAAGATGATTTAGAGGCCATACGCCAAGACATTTCGTCTATGTTACGTCGAAGTATAGTGCCGAAATCAAATCTTCCCAAAAATGAATTTAACGCGTTAAAAACCTTACGCAACAGACCAGAGCTTACGATTCTCCGCGCAGATAAAGGAAATGCTACGGTTGTAATGGATACGTCGGATTACAATTTTAAAACACAACAACTTTTGTCGGATGAAAGTACATACCGTAAGGTCAAAACAGACCCTACAACTAATACGCTTAAAACAACTAGCGATCTAATTAAGAAATACTCCGAGAAATTGAATCTAGACGTCAATTCGATGATACCTTCGTGTGCAAAAGCTCCCAAGTTGTATGGGTTGCCAAAAATACACAAACCTAACGCTCCATTACGACCAATAGTGAGTCAAATCGATTCGCCAACTTACAGATTGGCGCAACACTTAGCCAAAATATTATCACCACTCAGAGGACACACAAGAGCACATACTAAGGATTCATACCATTTTGTCAGTAAGATAAAAGACCTACGTCTTGCTGACAATGAAACCACGGTCAGTTTTGATGTTCAGTCTCTATTTACATGCCTACCTGTTGAAGACTGCATCTCAATTATAACTAGGAAACTAGATGAAAATAACATGCCACCAGAATATGCAGAACTACTAAGACATTGCCTTACATCTGGCTATCTATTGTGGAAAGAAGAGTTCTACAAGCAAGTAGATGGTGTTGCGATGGGCTCACCTGTATCTCCCATTGTCGCCGATATATTCATGGAAGACTTCGAGGAGAAAGCCCTCCTTACTGCACCTGTTACTCCAAGGTTCTACAAGCGGTACGTAGACGATACTTTCACAATTTTACCATCAGACAAAGTAACTGCATTTTTAGAACATCTTAATTCCATAAACTCTAAAATTCAATTTACTATGGAGTTAGAGGCAAAAAACTCCTTAGCTTTCCTAGATGTGTTAGTCATCCGAAATCCTAACAACACCATAGGTCATACTGTGTATAGAAAAAAGACCCATACAAACCGATACTTAAATGGTGAATCTCACCACCATCCTTCACAGTTAGCTACCGTGGGCAAATCTTTGTTACAGAGAGCACGAGGAATCTGTGACAGCAAACACCTGGCCGCCGAGCTTCAGCACGTCAAGCAGGTTCTGCACGACAACAAGCTTCGGGTCCCGCGCCTCCGTCACAGTGACCGAGTGAAGCCGGCCACAGTCGAGCGTGTGCCTGCTGTACTACCTTACGTCAGAGGTGTCACAGACAAGTTTGGCTACATCTTGAAGCGAGCTTCTATTAGAACATTCTACAAGCCGCCGAAGAAGATTAGTCAGTTCTTACCATCCGTCAAGTGTCATATTCCTCTACAAGATGCAGGAGTGTACAAGCTTGATTGTGATTGTGGTCTCTCATATATAGGGCAAACAAAGAGATCAATTAGAACCCGCGTAAAAGAACACATAGCTGATGTGAAGCATCAACGTTCCGGGAAGTCTGCAGTTTGCGATCATATCCTAGATGGCCCCAACCATTACATCAGATTTGATAGACCACAAATCCTCGCGAAAGAACACCGATTCCTACCAAGGATGATACGTGAGGCTATTGAAATTAAAAAACATCCTAATTTCAACAGAGAAGGAGGCTTGGTATTACCACCTGCTTGGGATCCTATAATTAATAAAATTAAAACTAAACCCAAGCATACCACTGCAAGACTTCAAACCACAGTTAGTTCATTCTGCGTAGATCGGACCAAAGACAATAATTAAAAAAGCTGAAGGTACTCCGGATTAACTTTGACATCGGGACGTCAGTCACCTCAGTCCCACGTGACCATGGGTGCTGGAAAGCACCCGAAACGTCGGGTATTAAAAATAAAATAAATAAAACGCGAAAAAATCCGTAAAAGTAGTTTTAATCATTTTAAATAATAATAATTATATTATAATTTAAAATGATTTTGCAATTGAGTAACTAAATCTATAATAAATTACTAAAAATATATAGAATTTCAGTTTCAGTATGAATTTAAATTTACCTTCTAGATTTACCATGCAATGAATAAACAAAATACTTAAATAGATCTCCTTTGACATGCTATAATTAGTGAATGAAACGAAAAAGCATACTTCGGCAATAGATTTTAGAATACATTGTTTTTTTAAATAGTCAAACCTAAAGTTGGAAGGCCTTAATCACAAAAACAACCCTTAAAATAAAAAACGAAAACAAATATCTGAAATAGCTAGTTATGGATGCACCCCGTCCCTCTGTTTTAGACTAGTATATTATATATATTATATTGTATTATTTAGGCTAAGCAACAAAACTAACACATCAGCATTTTATATAAGATTCCTAGTACTTAGTTGATGAGTCGAACGTCTGCGTACGAACAGACTCTTGAAGATTCGATCATTATTAAAGCCACCTCCAAATCGGTGAGACGTATTAATTTAGTTGTAGTTTAGTTTTTAAAAACTCCTTTCGACGTTCCCGAAATTTGACTGGCGCAGCCGGTAGGATTTGCTCGTGAAAGCTGTGCCGTCTCTCGATATATTCAGGTGTCCAAATTCGCCTGGATTCGTGATAGCGGTGCGATTAGCTGTTGGGCAAATTCAAGAACCAAATAAATTTGTCATCAAGAGAAGTGGAAGCGGAAGGCATGGGAATAGCAGCTGGTTGGTGAGTAAAACTCTTCACCATCCTTGATACCACTATTATCCTTCACTTTTAATTTAATTTGTTATTATTGAGATCGGACTTCTCTCATTATAACGTATCTGGTTTTTAATTAATTCCATTTAGTAATAGACACTCCGTTACTGTAGACATAACATAACGCTGATAAGCTTAAGGGACGCAGAGTGCCTTTCGCACAGAGATTATTGAACGCTTTAAAAAAATAAGACTTTTATAAAGGTAATAAACTAAAATCTAATTAAAAGTTTACTATAAAAGATAATTAATTAATGTATGTTTTATTAATGCTAGAAATATAATACAGTTTTATTTCATTTATTTTCTTTTATTACATTTACACATTTTACAAAATTTATGGTTAGATTAACTTTTATTTTATAAATTATATTGTTATATGCTTTAGCGTGTTCTACCTCATATGTTTTGTAATTGCATAAAATAGTGCACTATATTAACTGACTCCTCTGACTCGTGCATTACTCTATAACGATGGAACAACCACAGGCAGCAGAACGACAAACCGTTGTAATTAATCCCATACCTACAGAAATGCTACGGCTTATTCCACTTTTTAATGGCGATAAAAGACAGCTAAATTTATTTTTGAGGAAATCTGAATATATCATTCGTAGGTATAGGGGTGACGAAGAACAAAATTTATATGTATATCACTCCATAACTAGTAGGCTTACAGATAACGCGGCGTCGCTCTTATCGGAACGTGAGGATGTCGTGACATGGTCCCAGTTAAAAGATTTGTTAACACAGCACTTCGGAGACCCGCGTAGCGAAGAGTGTATTAGTATTGAATTAGATTCCTAAAAAAATAAACCCGGTGAAAGCTTTCAAGATTTTTGTAACCGCATTCAAAGTATTCGATCATTATTAATTTCAAAAGTAAACATATCCGATGATAGTAATCTTAAAAGCGCTAAATTGGCAATTTACAATAATACGGCCCTAAACGTGTTCCTATACAATCTTCCCGAGAATATGGTTCGAATAGTGAGGTTAAAGAAGCCAGAGACTTTAGAGGACGCGCTGAGCATTGTACTAGAGGAAGTCAACTTCCACGATCAATACAATATGCGAAATCGTGTCCACGGTAGTAGCGGTTTAGGTTTAAGGCAGCCTCAAACATCAGTCCCAATGCAAGGATTTAAATTCGGTGGTACGCCTCATACAGTAATGCAACCTTACGGATACAAACCAGTATTACCAAGCAATAGTACACCAAAATTTAATTTCGGCATTCAAAATCAAAGCCAATTGAGGATGCCTCAATCTGGCTTTCGGCCTCAACTAATGCAGCAGATGAGTTACCGTCCACCTCAATTCGGTTATCGGCCACAACTTGGCCAACAACCACAACAGTTCGGCTATCGCCTACAATTCGGATCTCAGCCACAACAGTTCGGCTATCGTCCACAATTCGGCTCTCAGCCACAACAGTTCGGCTACCGTCCACAATTGGGCTTTCAACCACAACAGTTTGGTCAAAGACCTCAACAGCAATTTGGCCATATGCCAACTACGCAATTCGGCAATAAGCCACAAATTCAGAAACCCAATTTTCAGGAGACTGACGTTTCGATGAGGACAGCCCCTCCAAGGCCACAGCCCGGCTTTAGATTAAACGAGTTAACTTTAAGAGAAAACGACGGACAGTATTATGACGAGTATTATGACACAGACGAGTATGTAGAACAGTATGACAATGAACTGACACCATCCGCTGAGGAAATCATTGACGAAATGACTTATAACGAACTTACAGACGAAACTCAAACTCAAACTATCGAAAATTTTCACATGAAAGCCTCGGTAGGAGACAAGAAGTTATAGAATTAAATTGTGATCCGAATCTCAAATTACCTTATATTTATATTCCTGAAATAGATGCAAAATTAATGGTAGATACAGGTAGTACTAGATCCTTTATCAGCCCCCGTAAGGCATACCAACACTTTTATCAATATATAACACATGAACCATTCGAAGTAGTCAGCACCCACGCCTCTAGTAGACACGATGAAGTGATACAAATCCCTCTACCACCCACCTTTAAAAGTTCAGATTGCCACAAATTTTACCTATATGATGTCGACTCTCGTTACGACGGCCTCATAGGTAATGACCTGTTGAAACAATTAGATACAATAATAGACCTTAATGACCTTGTACTTAAAACCAAAACAACTTGCATACCAATAGTCAATAATAATTTAAATTACGTTATAACACTACCACCACGATCAGAACAGCGCGTAAAATTGCCAACGGACCAGTGTTCTGGAGAGGCAATCATTGATTATAAGGAGTTTGTCAGCGGTGTAAGAATGCCCAGTGCATTGGTAAACTGCGTTAACGGTTATGCAACAACTGTCATACAGAATGTTCTTGACAATGAGATGATATTGACAGTAACACGACCTTTCACCGTTACTAAGTACGAGACTACTCAATGTGACATAAACTTTACGAGTACCTATGACGACATAGAGATCGATAAGATGCTCGAAGAAAATCTATTTAAGCTAAGACTTGATCACACTAACGATGAGGAACGCGACAAAATCTTTAGACTATGCCAAGAATTTAAAGACATATTTTACTGCGACAAACTACCACTAACCTTCGCTAATAAAATTAAACATAAAATACGTACAAAAAATGAAGACCCAATTTACGTCAAACCTTACCGACAGGCACCAATACAAGTAGAAGAGATAAATAGGCAAGTAGACAAGTTATTAAAAGACAATGTTATTCAGGAGTCACATTCGCCATGGAATGCTCCTGTACACCTGGTACCCAAAAAGTTAGATGCATCTGGTGAAACTAAATTTCGCATGGTTATAGACTATCGACGTTTGAATGACATAACCATCGACGACAAATACCCACTACCAAACATAACAGATTTGTTTGACAAGTTAGGGAAGAGTTCCTACTTCAGTACAATTGACTTGGCAAGTGGTTACCATCAAATTGAAATAGAAGAGCAAGACAGGCAAAAGACAGCCTTTAGCACACAAAACGGCCACTATGAATTCCTCAGGATGCCATTTGGTTTGAAGACAGCTCCTGCAACTTTCCAGCGGACCATGGACAGTGTGCTAAGGGGATTACAGGGGATACACTGCATGGTATATATATTTGGACGATATAATTGTATTTTCAACCAGTCTGGAAGAACATATACAAAGGTTACGGACAATATTCGACAGACTTAGGACGACTAATCTAAAGATTCAATTAGACAAGTCTGAATTTTTAAGGAAGGAGGTTTTATATTTAGAATATACCATTACGAAAGAGGGGCTACGACCAAATACCGACAAAATTAAAGCAGTGCTAAATTTTCCTATACCTAAGACAACGACTGAAATTAAAAGTTTCTTAGGGCTGGTAGGGTATTATCGACGTTTCATAAAGGACTTTGCTAAGATCACACAACCCCTAACTGCATGTCTCAAAAAGCGAAATAAAATAATCATCGATGAAAAATATATAAGTGCGTTTGAAAAATGTAAGGAAATACTTACGAGCGAACCATTACTACAGTACCCCGATTTCGAAAAGACGTTCATCCTCACAACTGACGCCTCAAATATAGCTTTAGGAGCAGTTCTATCACAGGGCCCTATTGGTAGCGATAGACCTGTTGCATACGCTAGTAGGACGCTTAGTGACACTGAAAGTAGATACAGCACCATCGAACGCGAACTTTTAGCTATTATTTGGGCTGTGAAACATTTCCGGCCATACCTTTACGGACGGAAATTTGTAATTTACACTGACCATCGACCCTTAGTTTGGCTTTATTCACTAAAGGAACCAAACAGTAAACTCACCAGATGGAGACTACGATTACAGGAGTACGACTTTGAGATTATTTACAAAAATGGAAAACAGAATACAAATGGCGACGCCCTATCCAGAATTAAAATTAATGCACTAAATTCAGACGATGAAGGTCATTCTATGGACGTTAACTTCGACAGCAAAGAGTGTAAGCTTAGGGACCAATTAAAAGACGTCGTTAAGGAAATTGAAAGACTAAACGCTGAAAATAAAAGACATAATGACACGACGTCCACTGTAATAATATCAGACTCAAGTACTGTTCCCGCGAGCCCTATGTCACTTTCCGACATAATATCGATTAGTAGTTCAGAAAAGGTTTCCGAATACCCAATCCGATCGCCTACAGAATCTAGTAAATCCCAAACTGTGCACTCAGCCGTAGAATTAGAGTCGAACGGTATACCAATATTACATGAGGCTATCGATGCGAAGCCAAATCAAATATTAGTATTTTCATGGTTCAAAAATGAATGTCAGGTTAAAGATATTTCTAGAAAGAAACAAAAGGTACTAGAAGTATTTTTACCAATAGATAATTCCGAGTTAATAAAAGAATTTCTAAAGAAATATATTAGGCCTAAAATTAAATATTTTATATATTTTGAACGGGAAGAACATCGAAAACAATTTAGTAATATTATTATACACCTGTTCAAGAAGGACATGGTTCAATTTTTCGAATGTACGGAACGAGTAGTTTTCGTTGAAGATGAAAAAGAACAAAGAGCGATTGTAGTTAAATATCACGAAGGAAAGACATGCCACCGGGGCATTAAAGAGACGCTAGTCAGAATCCGCAGAAATTACTACTGGGATAATTTACAAGAAACCGTTTCGGCAATAATAAATAGTTGTACTGCGTGTAAAAAAATGAAATACGACAGGAAGCCAATCAAACCTATACTTCAATTAACCCAAACACAAGATGCTCCGTTTCAAGAAATATTTATAGACCTGTTTAACATCGAAGGAAAGCATTATCTCACCCTTATAGATGCGTTTAGCAAATTAGGCCAAGCGATAGAAATTTCAAATAGGTCTACCCCCGAAGTAGTCCGAGCTTTGATGAAGTACTTTTCTTTTTACGGAATACCCAAAAAGATAAGTTCAGACCCAGGCTCTGAATTTAACAATGAATTAATTAAGGAATTCTTAAGCTTATATAAAATTGAACAACACATCGGAACCCCAAATAGCCCAAACTCGATGGGGCTTATAGAACGCTTTCACTCGACGATTATAGAAATTTATAGATTGGCAAAATACGAAAGAAAACCTACTGATGCGGCATCAGTTATGACGTATTCCATACTAGCTTATAATAATACCATTCATTCGGTAACAGAGCTTACACTTTTCGAGGTAGTTTTCGGACATACGGACACGGGTAGCCCATTTAATACGGAAATTGATAAGCAGTATTTCCAACACTTAGTAAGAGACCATGCAAAGCGAACGAAATTTTTATACAAACATTTAGCAGAAAATATGGTAGCGATTAAAGAAAAAATTAGGGAAAAACGAGGCGGTGAAAATGAGATAGTATTTCCGTGTGGTAAGACTGTATTTGCTAAAGATACCAACAAAAGAAAAAGCAAAGATAGACCGCGATATGTTAAGGCTAAAGTAGTAGGCAAAGCCGAAAGAAATATAGTGCCAATAAAAGTAGGTGAAAGAAAGACTAAAGCCCCGATTAAAAATATCAAACGCCCTCCACAGGTGGTGCATACTGATGATTGCGATGCCGATCCTGGCCCATCATCTGCAGTCACTTGAGGAGAACCCAGGGATACTTCCGGTAAAACAAGGACAAGCATATGCACAAACAGATCATTGGACTATAATAAAGATTTTAAATTTAGAAAATATTTATGATGACCTAAATCTAATTATTGCTCAATATCGTAAACTCAGTAAACTAATTGAAGTAAAAGAACCATACCCTCGCGAATTTATAAGCGTTAAAACCCATGCAGATCACATACGCGACTTAACCGTTCAAAAATTTCAACAACTTATGCCGCAACGTTTTAAGAGAGGGATCCTAAATCCATTAGGGTCAGTTCTAAAAATTATTACGGGAAACCTCGATCATGAAGATGCTCTAAAGTATGATAAACTTACCTCGGAATTAAGTCACAACCAAATTATCGTGTCTAGGAAACTCGCCTTAGTCTCTAAAATGTTGGACAGCTTTATTAATGCCACTGAAACCTTAAATAATAATTCCGTTATGCTAGATGCACGCCTAAAAAGTGTAGAGACAATGCTAAATCATCTAACGACTAGAGAAAATAACTGGGTTTTCTCTACATATATTTTTGGATTATTTAATTTATTCATAAGCAATTTTCGAACCATATTTGATAAATTAAATGAAATAGAGACTGCCCTAGCTTTTAGTAGAGTATCTATACTTCATCAATCTATTATAAATTCTACAGAACTCTTAGATCATTTAAAACTAATATCCACTACCGAAAATTTAGTGTACCCACCAACCGAAACTAATTTGGTAAAATTAGAACAAACCATAAGAGTAAAATCTTACCTTAAGAAAAACCAGATAGCATTTATAATGGAGATTCCGTTAACTGATAATAATACCTACAATTACTTTAAGGTTTATTCCGTACCTATTTTCCGCGAATCCGTTAACGAAACAATTACCATATTCCCAAAATATCCTTACCTCCTGGTGAAAGGGACGAAATACTTACCAGTTACGAAACCCTGTCGCCCGCTTGCCGCTGGTGATGATTTCCTGTGTACCGAAGAAAATAGAGCCCTCTACCCTGGACTTACCTGCATAGAACAGTTGATGAAATTTGAGAATAACCTTACTTGTTGCACACAACACGCTATTATAATTGAAGACGTCAAAGTACAGCAAATTAAGGCAGAAAATTGAATTGTTTTTACAAAGCTAAGAACGACACTTACCAAACACTGCGATAACGAGATCAGCAAGCAACCCATTTTTGGAACTTATATACTAACCAGTGATGAGCCCTGTGACCTGGAGATACATGGTACTTACATTCATCACCACCGTGTTTACACAGAATACGAGGCAGCACTACCAGTTCCAGTCATCAACTTACCTCAATTACGCTCAACTACCAATGTAACAAGTACACGCGTAATTAACATGAATGGTGTCAACTTGGACGAAGTGAAGTATATGTCAAATGCTTTAAAACACAATGAAATCTATTACACAGATTCAAGTGTCTTCAAAGGAGAAAAGGACTCTAACTTCAGTGTTCTAACATATGTAATTTTAAATTTTCTAGCCTTAAGTCTCCTATTGTTTTTAATATACTTATTAAGAAAAAAATGTATGCCTCACTTCCAAAATTATCGTAAAAACATTAAAAATGATATTTCCGATAATTTTGCTCTTAGGGAGGGAGGAGTTATGGATGCACCCCGTCCCTCTGTTTTAGACTAGTATATTATATATATTATATTGTATTATTTAGGCTAAGCAACAAAACTAACACATCAGCATTTTATATAAGATTCCTAGTACTTAGTTGATGAGTCGAACGTCTGCGTACGAACAGACTCTTGAAGATTCGATCATTATTAAAGCCACCTCCAAATCGGTGAGACGTATTAATTTAGTTGTAGTTTAGTTTTTAAAAACTCCTTTCGACGTTCCCGAAATTTGACTAGCTATTCCTCATTATACATCGGTATAAGTAACCGCTGAAATATATGGCAACTAATGCCGCGGTATTTTCAAGTCGTTGTATTTCCTTGATTTATTCAGAAAAACATACAAAAGTTTAGTGTTTTCGACTAAAAATATAATATATGAAATCATATAACTCAAAGGAATACGCACATCGTATAAAAATAACCAAACAAAAATTATTATTTAAAAAAAAACATGGTACGTGCACAGGATCCAAAATGTATTGAATCGTAGGTTCAGACCAGCTCCTGACGCAACACTAACCAATTATTTTAAAATTTATATACAGTACTCCAGATCTTTAATAATATAACTAAACAAAGATATATTATCAATTCAATTAGAGACATTGCAGTAAAAAGAGCTTGTAAATCGATAGCAAACGCAGTTTTTCTAAATACCTGAGATTATGGTGCCAACTTTAGAACCCCTCTGAATTAAGTGTCTTTACCTTAAGATTGTTCACGACAGTAGTCGAATGATCAATTCGAGCTATTTAATATTTTTTCGAATTCATGATGTTCGTTGATAAAAGTAAAATTAGCTTAGGAAATATAAAAAAGCAAATATTTTCACGTCAGTCAGTATATACAAGAAATCCGGACGTTACAAAAAATGACTTCTCCAAAGCTTAATTTAGTAGGTATAGTTCAACACACCTCGAGTGTGAACTTTAATTGAAAATGTTGCGCGGAAACTTGAATGGAAACTGCAGAAACTGTAGTTGTTTGATGAAACATTGATGGCTTTGAGAGTTAGGGTACTATCTAGTATCTTTAGCAACTCTATCTAACTGCTATAGTATTTGTTTAAGTTTAACGTTAAAATAATATCTTTATTTGATTTTCATTATAATGTACATTATAATTACGAATTCACTTCTGAACATAGGTACTTCCCCAAAAAACGCCAGAAAATACAGCCCTAGGCTTTCTACATTCATTTAATTCCTGTATATCTTACGAAGTCACAACTCCATCTAGCGCAGACCCGTCCTAATCTTTATTTTGCGGTAAGAGTACAACCAACAAAGAGGACAACCTATGAAGTATTATAATAACTAGTGCAAATATACCTATATATGATGACACATGGATAAATTTAGTGGGTTACAATTAAATTAAATCAAATTTAAAATTGCAAATGTCGAAAAACCAACAAACGAGAAAATTAACGAAATGATGAAATAAAGAAAGATTTTACACCAAGAAACATTTTCGGACTAAACTTTTTTCCCTCATGATTGCTTAAGAAGGGCTTGTGTTGCCCCCTCAGCTTTTCTAACTGCTTCCAGTCTCCTTGGCATACTCCTAATTAAGTTGTCTTAATGTTGTGTGTGTGTTAATGTCTCAATAGGTTGCGTTCCATTCTTCCTGTAATGCATTTTTAGGATCTTTCACATTGGGGGACCAGGATTTTTTTTTAATTTGTCTTCGAAGCTTATCTCATACATGCTCTATTAAGTAAGGTGAGCGCTCTGGCCTCTCTATAGCATTGATTTCAACGTCACGAAAATTTCAAAAAATTCAAAAACTATGGCCGCAGTATAGGGACGTGCTTTTACGCATTAATATGCATAAAAACAAATCTATCTCCTATAAAAGGGCCAAATGTCCAGTTTTAATTAAAGTAACAGCCCTAGCAACTTGAATGGCGTTTAAGTATGGCATTGTCAGATTAGTAACAATTCAGTTACAATTCACACTTCACACGATAAACAAGGCATTCAAAGCAATAATTTAAATAAAACCTACATATAAAGTCCAATTCAAAAGTTGGAAAAAATTTTTGGAGCGTAAAAGAACGCTATGTTATGCAATATTAACATAAAACAGATAAAATCCAGAAAAAAAAACTTTGTACAACCAATATGAAGTGTAAAAAAACAGTAAAATTATAGGCATTCCATCTTATGTGCAATGGTAATGTGAATAACATAACATAGGTTAGACATTATTTTACATCCTTTGTTAATTTTCTAAAGCGAGAACATGGCGAAGGTGAAAATCAGCATAATATAATAGTATGTAGATCGTGCCTATCTCTAGTGTCATTTAGTACAATTTATGACATAAGAAATTCTGGCTACGTAAACTGAGAATTTTAATTGAAAATTAACAAGCATTATATAATTTTTATACCTAGCCATAAAATTGCTTTATGACCCGCCGTTTACTATAAATAAAAAACGCAATAAATTAATTTAATTTGTTTTTGAATATTATATGCACGGCAGCCACAAAGTAATAAGAAGTACCTTGTAAAGATCGTATAGTCCTAACGGTTAACAGGTTCAAAATAAACTGGAAACCTTAATCATTTTTACTGGAAACGTGGTATTACACCTTAGTCTTTAGTCGTGAAAATGCATTTGCATTTTCACTGCATCCACTTTCCATGAGGTGGACTGTGTGCACGTTTGCCACCCCGATTCTATAAAAGGTGCTACAATATATATTGTCAATGCCTTCTGCTACGAAAAGCAGAAAAATGGACAGCAATTGATTTTTATATATAGAGAGAGATAATAGGTATACTAAGAAACATAAACTTACATTATTTTACATTTTCATTTATTTATACCCGCTGAATATATCTTTCTTTATCTCTCAAAAGCATATATAAGATGAAAACAAAAACAATAAAAATAATAATATTAATACTTAAGTGTTAAAATTATTTTTTATTATATCCACTCGAATGTCGGGGTCATTTTGGCCAATATGGCGCATCTGTCGAGCACTTTCCGAAATACTAGGTACTAAGTATATATATATATATATATATATATATATATATATATATATATATATATATATATATATATATTATATGTATATATACTAAGTAAGTGTATTAAAATCATATATCAATGGCAAAGTTATTAAATAAGCTATCAGATTATGCATAACAGATATATATGTTAAATATATGTATGTTATATATATGTATGTTATATATATCATGTATGTTACAAATAGTTTGCTATCACTCGACGCCATATTATGGCGTTTGACAGATGCACATATTATTTGAGACGCCAGAATATGGCGTTTGCACAGACGAGGGGATATATCAGTAATCTTAAACCCATATAGAATCCTACTGATTAATTTTATTATTGATTATAGCTTAACTATAACTAATAATTCCTTTTACTTTTATTGTAACGCCCCCGCAGTCCCCTTTGTGAGTGGAATTTGATGAAAATACGTTCTCAGTTAAAGTTAAGATGAAAAAAATAATAAATTTGCAAAATTTCAAACCCTAAGGAGCTCTTAAAGTATAATTTTGTAACGCCCCCCACTGCCCTTTGTGGGTGAAATTTCATAAAATCCGCCCTTAGTAATTTTTCTCTTATAATATATATATATATATATATATATATATATATATATATATATATATATATATATATATATATATATATATATATATATATATATATTTATATGGGACCACCCATAATTAAGGTACATAACCCTTATAGTAATCATTAAAGCACTTCTTTTAGTAAGCGTTATCCATTACCCCATTTGGCAAGAGGTGACTACAAGAAATAAAAGAAAGATCTCATAGCCGATCCCTTGCGTATAAGCATCCCCTATATGAAAAATGCAAAATATCCATATTATTGTAATGTATCTGAAGTAATATGATCACTGATCTGCCAACACCTTTTTGCAATAGTTTAGGTACTTGTAGTTAACATGAATTATAAGAGAAAAAAATGTTAGCCTTGACATCCGCGACCGAAAAAAGTTTCTCATAAATATAGATCGTTAAGACTATGTTACAGTACATTTTAGGGATCCGTACCCGAAGGGTAACCAACCGAACCCTATTGCTAAGCGTCCGCTGTCCGTTCGTCCGTCCGTCTGTCTGTTAGCAGGCTTTATCTCATGATCAGTAATAGGTAGACAGTCAAAATTTTCACAGATATGTATTTCTGTTGCCGCTATAACAACAAACAAAATACAAATTTAGTAAAAACTTAAAGGGGGCTTTTGTCACTACAAACCTGTTTTTTGGATTTATTGTTCGATCTTAATAATGGCAGCAAATAGACGCTTTAAATTCTTACCGAGTTTGTATTGCTGTATTTGCTAAAAAGTTATTATAAAATCAAATTAGGTATATTTAAGAATTAAAAGGGGTCCCCATACAGGAGACGTGTATTAGATCATGTACGATGGTACGCAACCCTTCGTCCGCGAGAAAAATGTATTTATTGCACACAATCGTATAGTAAAACCTGATCAAATAAATAGAAAAGAGTTGTGTGAATACAGAATCATAATAGTTAGAACGATAAAAAAATTATAAACATGATTCTTATTTGCCGTTTAAATGAGTACCAAGCAAAACTTCCATACCGTAACCGCGTAAAACATAAATCATTGGAAGATATTCTTTTTTTAGAGAGCGTTGTGAACACGTTTAAAAATTTTTGAAAGATTTTTTAATCTTATAAAGAAATAAACAAAATCGAACAGTCTCGCGGTCTCCTCTGCTATGCCCAATAAACGTCAAGACATATTAGAGTTTGAACGTACCTTGTTACACTTTTTTTATTCTCGTGTAGATAATTGTGGAAATATTTTTTCATACTTTACAAACAGTGCCATAAGAGGGCCTTAAACATCTGAAGATTTACATCCTTACTCGAGATATCTCCTAACGTATTCGCTGTTCGTCCTCTTCCTTTCGTTCCTCTTCATTCCTCGTCCGTGAAATTAAGGTCTACCATTTTTCAGACCGATAAACCGCCATTTGTTGGGGATCAAAAGAATTTCTCTGAGTTGACATACACTACACCCACGCGACAGAATAGAGATGAGTGTGACAGAAAATCATTGACAATATAAAACAATTTTAAAAAATCCACTACACTAGGCTTAACTCTAATAACTTTAATTATTTATTTATACATCATATTATATTATATTTCATAATTTTTACAGATCAAAAGTGTGTCAATAAATTCACAGTCCAGCTGATGCCCACAGTTGGTGTTGTAGCTTATAGATACTTAAAATCTATCCTCAAATTAGAATCAAAGTGCAAATGGTATTATAAACTAAGAACCTGTTATTTGGCTGTTCCGTACTGGAACAGATTATTTATATATTATGTTTTTTGTTTCTTTCTTTTTTTTCGTATATAATAATAAGTACAAGGCAACACAATTTCGAAGATAGTATTTTTTCTATACTTCTATTAAATTCATTGGGTTGGCGATCAACTGTTTTCATTCTGAATGCAGCCATAATCTTGCGGGTTACGGCTCTCTGTGCGACACAAGCGTCATATCGATTGGCGACAATTGTGAACAGTCTAATTAAAACCACCGACGCGCACGCATACAAATATACCTCGTGTTTCTCAAGCTCATCTCTCAAGATCTCTTTCACCCTGAAAGTGTTGTGCTTGTGCCCTATGGACTCTTGTGCGATACACTCTGCTGAACTTGGATACTACTATCATTGCATCGACTGCCCCGAGCTCCTTTAGCCACCCCCTGGATTCATGGTTGCAGGGAGATTGTAGCGGTAAGTCGCCAAAGAGTAGAATATCGTACATAAACATTTTTGGTCACTCGATCCGGATTAAACATTTTTGATCATTCAATCCGAATTAATATCTTCCAGTTTGTGTTGTCTTGTAAAAAGAAGTATTGCAGTATTACATACTCATTTCTTTTACGTGGTAAAATTCTAATCCGCCATTCTGTAACGCAAAATGTCAGACGACGAATCGCCGTGTGAACAAGATATTTTCGAAAGAGATTTAATTCTTGACGAGCTTTATCATATTATTCACCTCGCAGCGACAAATGAACAACATTTTCGTTCGCGAACTATTGATTTAGCTGCTCACCAAAGAAAATTCAATAAAGTTCAAACAAAGATTGAGAAAACGCTCATTAAAATAAAATCATTTAATAAAGAGGAACAGATTAAAGTTCGCAATGATTTTAACGATTTATATTATACTATTGTTACTCATTTAAATAATTTAAAAAAGGAGGATGAACAGCAGCGCCGCACGAGTCGGTCATTTCAAGCATCCGAGGTCATAGTGCAAGCAAATAGAAAAAACCTACCTATATTGCCATTGCCAGAATTTAACGGCAATCCAACCGATTGGCCATCGTTTTATGACATTTCGTTCGCTAGTACATAACAACAGCGCTTACTGTAATGCGGAAAAGCTTAGATATTTACTACTTGCAGTTAAAAACGAGCCACATAATCTTATTAAATCTATTCCTATCACCGATGAAAACTACCTTGTAGCCTTAGATATTTTAGTGTCGCGTTATGATAATAAAAGAATTATTGCATCAAAACACCTTGACAAAATTCTGGATATTGAACCTTGTTCTGATAGGTTAAGTCATAGAGTACGAAATTTACTAAATATATATCAAGAGAATATCAAGGCGCTTGAAGTTATGAATTTTCCAATAGCTCAATGGAGTTTTATACTATTAAATATTTTGTTGCGTAAAATTCCGCTCACAATTAGAAGAACATTCGAACGTTCATTGAGTAAGTCATCCGAAATTCCAGACGTATGCGTGTTAATTTCTTTCCTCGAACGGGAAATTTCCGCTGACGAAATAACTATTTCTACGAGTTTAAACGTACATTCCGCTAAGAAACCATCGGCAAATGTGGGTAGTTCAGTAAAATTCTCGGGCCGGAGCAACAACGCAAGCGACGGTACGGTGCCTACAGCTCGACGCTCTTTGATTACTAACCTTAATGTACCTATAGAGCAGTCTCGATCTAAAAGTAATGGTAATAAGGTTAGAACTTGTTTACATTGCAACGGTCAACATATATTAAGTAAATGTTCACAGTTTCTAAATCTTTCTCCACAAGATAGATATTCATTCGTACAAAATAAAAACATCTGTTTTAATTGCTTACACGTTGGACACGACGTTCAGAATTGTAAATCAAATTTCGTTTGCCGCTCGTGTTATAAACGACATCATACATTAATTCATTTTTCAACGCAATCGTTATCGGTCATTAGCGAAACAGCGGCAACTGAGAGTGCTATACAGATCCCGCTTACGAAAGAGCAAAGAAGTGTTATCACGGCTGAGTCACCTCTTAGCTTACCTGCCAACATCAGTGCGGTACATAATAATTGCGCGTCCAATGCGCCTTTAGTTCGTACGAATACAGTCCTATTATCCACGGCGCTAGTTGATATTTGCGTAGCTGAGTCAATGGTATCAACCGTTCAATGTATTGTAGACACGGGTAGCCAGGCGTCCTTTATCACAGAGGCCTGCGTACAACGTTTAGGGTTAACGCGTAAACATATAAATATTCCGGTTTTTGGCATAGGCGATACCGATCCTGTGCAACCTAAAGGTAGTAGTTGGCAGTTTCATGTTTAATTATTCCAAAAGGTAAACAGCAGCCCATTGTACCCGTGGATGCATTAATTTTGCCAAAATTAGTTACAAAAATGCCCAGTGTACCTCTGCCCTTTACAGGGTGGTCACATTTAAAAAATTTAAACTTAGCTGACCCCGACTTTCACACACCTCAACCGGTAGAAATGTTACTAGGAGCGGATATAATATCCCACATTTTATTAGGCAACATGATTAGTGGCCCTCCGGGGTCACCGATTGCGATGAATAGCGTGTTAGGTTATTTATTATTAGGTAAAATAACGTTCGATCCAATCGTTTCGACTCCACTCCAAGTATGTTTTAGCTCGTTTGACAACGACAATCTTCAAAGGTTTTGGGAGCTGGAATCATTTTCTGAGAAACGTACTTACACTCCTGATGAGGAACTATGCAAATCCTTTTTCCGAAAAACGCATACGAGGGACGAGACAGGACGGTACGTCGTCGCCCTGCCGTTCAAACCCAATGCTCCGCGCCTCGGCGAGTCACGGCAAATTGCATTGGCTCGCTTTCGAAAATTAGAGTATAGATTGGAACGCAACGTGCAGCTGAAAACTGATTATCACGCGTGCCTCCAGGAGTATGAGGACCTGAATCATATGGAGCTCGTTGATAGTGAGCCTTTGCAAGGTGCCAGCTATTATATTCCACACCACTGTGTAGTTAAAGAATCGAGCGAAACAAATCGCACACGCGTAGTGTTCGATGCGGGTTGTAGATCGACGAGTGGTTTGTCACTTAATGACGTTCTCCTAACGGGTCCCAAGCTTCACCTTGATATAGTAGACGTACTTTTAAAGTTTCGTATTCATGCCGTTGCGTTCACTGCGGATATTAAACAAATGTATCGAAATATACTGATTCGTGAAACTGATAGGGACTTCCAGCGCATCTTATGGCGTAAATCGCCAGAAGAACCTATACGGGACTACCGTCTCCGCACGGTCACATTCGGTGTAAATTCCTCACCATATCTCGCTTTGCGTACAATTCAGCAGCTAGCTCACGATGAGGCCGAGCATTTTAGGCTCGCTTCTCCCGTATTATTGAATGACGTATTTGTCGATGATGTTGTTTCTGGTGAGGATACGGAGTCTAAAACTCCTACTCTGCAGCAAGAGCTTATCAACATTTGTAAGACGGCTGGATTCGAGCTACGCAAGTGGCACAGCAACTCATCAGCGATACTTGCTACAGTACAGCCACCGGCTTGTCATGGTGAGCGGGTCGAAAACGTCCCATTTTCTGAAATGGAGAACGACAAAAGAGTTAAGTTCCTCGGCCTCCAATGGAATCCAGGATCTGATACATTTAATTTTAAAGTTCAAGTTACCACTCATAAATGTACCAAGAGGTCTATTCTTTCTGAGATCGCAAAAATATATGACCCTCTCGGGCTGCTGTCACCGGTAACCGTGTATGCCAAGCACTTGATTCAGCTACTGTGGATGGCAAAGGTAGATTGGGACGATAAACCGCCCATTGATATCATTAATTCATGGATACGTTTCATAAACGAGTTACCGCTGCTATCACAGGTATCGTTTCCGCGATACATTTTCAGTAATAATATCGATTCGGTAGAAATTCATGGATTTGCTGACGCGTCCCAGATCGCATATGCTGGCTGTGTCTATATTCGACTTACAACCAAGGATGGCAATATTTATTCTAACCTGATTATGGCGAAAACTAGGGTAGCTCCGCTCCGCGTACCTCTTACCATCCCACGTCTCGAGCTGATGGCAGCTCTATTGCTTTCAAGGCTATTAGATAAGGTAGCAAATTTATACAGAGATCGCGTCTGCCGCGAACAGATTTACGCATTTTCCGACGCCTCCATCGTGCTGGCCTGGCTTCGTTCATCACCGCATGAATGGAAGACGTTTGTTTCCAATCGCACTAGCGATATTCTATCCCGCGTTCCCGCCGGATAGAATATCGCTAGTGCGATTAATAAATAATATAGCGAAAATAATAAATAATTATTTATTTATTTTTTATTTATTTATTTAAGAAATTTATGATTACAAAGATGAATAGTTTTAGTGTAAACATAAACTCATTAGAGTTTTTCCGTACACCATTGCTGTCGACACATTATTCTAATTAATACTTTATAATAAATTACATTACCAAAGTTACATTAATATTATTACCAACTTAAATTAGGTGCATTAAATGTTATGTTTCTAATTGACAAAACTATTTATGGGTACAAAAATACAAAATAGTCTTAGGCGATGAGCGTAAAATCACATGGTGAACTTATTACATTCTGTGAATAATCGTGACACAGGAACATATATTTTTATAAATTTATAATAAGATATGTTGGTAAAGTAAACCAATAATATAGAACGAGAAGTTGTTTAAAGTGTTACGAGTATTTAGTAAGAGTTAATTGTATATAAAAAATTTTTAGTTTATATTTTATGTTTTTACGTGTAATGACGTCTTTCAAAGATTTAGGTAACTGATTGATTAGATTAGGTATAACATAGTTTAATGTTCTTTTTCCGTATAAGTTATTATATCTAGGTAATTGCAGTTTTAGATGATCAGTTCTGCGTGTGGAGTATAATAACTTATCTACCTTTTTAAAATTTTCAGTAAAGTAATTTTCGGTTAGTAATGTTAGTTCAACTTTGTCGTGAATAGGTATAATGGCACCATGTCCCGTCAGCCGATAATCCTGCTGACGCTGTATCACGTGGCTTGCTACCTATCGCGCTAGTACAGCATGACTTGTGGTACCATGGCCCCGCATGGCTCCGACGAAGTCCCGACTACTGGCCTGTTGAGAGTCAAACTATGAGCACCTGTGAAGAAAAACGTAACTTAACACTATCTTTTGGTATGTCTACGGTACCGTCGGTACAAAATGCCGAAATTATAATGCGATTTTCGTCGTTAGGCAAACTCGTTCGGATTACCGCACTAATATTTCGTTTTTATAATAAATGCAAAAGGGTTAAAAATTCGTTCCCGGGTTACGTTACAGTACCTGAATATAATTTTTCATTAAATCGATTAATTTACCTTACTCAATAATCGGTCTTTCAAGACGATATTTTAAAGATATCTCAAGGAAAATTACCTTCTAATCAATTGCGACGTCTTACGCCTTTTTTGGATAGTGACAAACGTGTAGGAGGTCGAATTCATAAATCATTATTACCATTTGAATCTAAACATCAAATAATTTTACCGAAACAACATACTTTGACTAATTTAATTATCGACGACGCTCACATAAGCTGTCTGCACGCAGGACCTCAGTCCGTGCAATACTTGCTGTTGCAGCGCTATTGAATATTGTCTTGCCGCGACATCGTGCGCCAACGCATACATCGCTGTGTCCGTTGCTTTCGTGCTCGTCCAACGCGTGATCAACCGATTATGGGACCACTACCAGCTTCGAGAATACCGTCCGGCGCGTCCTTTCCTTAAAACGGCCGTAGATTATGCCGGTCCATTTTTTGTTCGTGCAAATAAAGTACGTAACGCGAAAATAGTGAAGTGTTATGTTTCGGTATTCGTATGTATGAGCGTAAAGGCCGTACATCTCGAAATCGTTTCGGAGCTTTCCACTGATGCATTTTTAGCAGCTCTGCGACGCTTCACGTCCCGTCGAGGATTATGTACGGATGTATATTCGGACTGCGGAAAGAATTTTGTCGGTTGTAACAATTATCTTAAAGACCTATACGCGTTTTGACGTAGTGATGTCGTTCAAAATAAAATTAATCAACAAACCCTGCAACAGGGATTTACGTGGCACTTTCAACCTCCGTATGCTAGCCATTTTGGAGGTCTCTTCGAAGCCAGTGTTAAAAGTTTCAAACACCACCTACATCGTGTGGTTGGAACTCGTACTCAAACTTACGACGAGATGCATACTCTTCTCTGTCAAATCGAAGCCGTGTTAAACTCTCGTCCCTTTTGCGCCATGAGTTCGGCTTCTACCGATCCCCTCCCCTTAACACCGTCTCATTTTTTAATAGGAGAACCCTTAACAGCTCTACCTGATGTATCTTTGTTGGATGAAAATCCTAACCGTCTCACTCGTTGGCGCTGGATACAACAGTCGGTCCAGCACTTTTGGAAAAGATGGAGTAGAGAATATCTCCATCACTTACAACAAAGTAGTAAGTGGCTTCATGATCGCGGCTCCGCCATTCGTGAAGGCACTGTTGTTGTGGTATGTGACGAGCACCTTCCGCCATTACAATGGAAGCTCGCGCGTGTACATGCTGTTCATCCTGGCTCCGATCAAGTCACTCGTGTAGTGACCTTAAAGGCTGGGAATACTATTTTAAACGACCGGTAGTAAAGGTTTGCCCAATTCCGTTAGAGTAATGCGTTATACTTACAACCTTAATCTTAGTACTTAAGTTATTTTTTTTCTTTCGATTTATACTATAAGTTAGTGATTTTTTAAAAGAAATTACTTCTTTTAAGGTGAGCGGCATGTTCCGTACTGGAACAGATTATTTATATATTATGTTTTTTGTTTCTTTCTTTTTTTCGTATATAATAATAAGTACAAGGCAACACAATTTCGAAGATAGTATTTTTTCTATACTTCTATTAAATTCATTGGGTTGGCGATCAACTGTTTTCATTCTGAATGCAGCCACAATCTTGCGGGTTACGGCTCTCTGTGCGACACAAGCGCCATATCGATTGGCGGCAATTGTGAACAGTCTAATTAAAACCACCGACGCGCACGCATACAAATATACCTCGTGTTTCTCAATCTCATCTCTCAAGATCTCTTTCACCCTGAAAGTGTTGTGCTTGTGCCCCATGGACTCTTGTGCGATACACTCTGCTGAACTTGGATACTACTATCATTGCATCGACTGCCCCGAGCTCCTTTAGCCAGCCCCTGGATTCGTGGTTGCAGGGAGATTGTAGCGGTAAGTCGCCAAACCCAGTAGAATATCGTACATTGGCATTCGCTCTGACAGCGCGCGACATGTTACACTCCCGTTCACTCGGGACCTTTTTGGCGGGAAAATTTGTTAGTAGAAAATTTTTTGCTATATTGCAAATTTTGCTATATTTTCACTTTGAGACAATATTTATGGATAAAACTTACAGGAATTCTTGTTGAATGTATAAACTATCGAATAAAATTATTTTTGGTTGCTAGAAATTGTAATAAAATACGTAAATTACCCTGTATAGCATAGTAGTAGTATATACTTCAATTTTAGTGACAAAATTACTACTAATTTGAATTCTACACTTTTGTTTTTGGAGAAATTTATATCAAATTGTTTGGAAATATGTATATTTTTATGTTTTATGTGTTTCCATTCGTTACTCATACCAAAATATTAAAATATTAAAAAATTAAAAAAAAAAATAAAATAATATTTTATCTGTGACATTTCGAACAATATTTCTAAAATATGTTCGTGTGAATTTGAAATAAATACAACGTCATGTTATTTGAAATATATACGAAAACTATTTTTACTTACATTTTACACTAAAAATAAATGAGAATTTGATAAATAACACATTTATGAACCAGCCTCCAAATTAGGCCTTCCGAAGTTTGAAGTACTTTTGGCAATTTACTTTTCACTTTTTATACCACAAATTATATATCTACGTGTTTACTATATTACAAGAAATGTAAAAAGTATAATACTTTCGTTTTTAGTCCAGACACAAATATAAAATTCTATAAAAAAGACGGAGCAACGTCATCAAAGTGACACGTGGAACGCCGGAAGTTCAGAGTGATTTCTTTTTTTTTTTCTAAGAAACATTGCCAGGTTATGGTTTAAAATAAAAGAGCATATCTTTGTCTTTGATACTAATATCTATTGCATAGTGTCTTTGGTTTTGTTTAAAACGAAAAAATAGTTTTTTCATAGGTAGACATGTTTACATAATTCTGATCGAATTAGGTCACGGTTTGGCGGGCGGAAGGTTGGTATTGCGCGATCCAAAGTGAGCATGGCTTGGTTTAAGATTTTTTTACATGAGTTAAATTATTTATTTATTTAAAAGCTTTATTGTCCTAACCATAAAGGTTACAAAGAGCGACTTAATGCCAGTGAGCATTCTCTGCCAGTCAACCCATGGTGTGGTGAGAAATTAGTGACAGGTGACTTACATAAGCAAATACAATAAATTTATATTGATATAACACAAATTAAAATAAGGCTTGTAATTTACACTAATACATATGAACAAACAAATAGATACATAATAATCCACATTTAAAAATTATCCTTAAAACCCACATACATATACATACACATAAATGCATACATAAATACATATATACATACATACATAATATGTCTGGATAAAGGTAGCAGTATTCACATTATGATTTCTTATATTTACGCGAACACTACACATTGAAATAATGCTAGTTTTTACGGAATTTATCGCGTACTATATTTAACTTTTTAATACCCGACGTTTCGAGAGCTTTACAGCACTCATGGTCACGGGAAGGACTGAGATGTTTAACGTCCAGATGTCATAGTTAACCGCGGTTACCATAGATTAAAATTTAACTTTTGTTCCGATCTACACAGTATGAACTTATGGTATCATGAAGTCTTGCAGTTGTATGCTTGGGTTGGGATTTATTATAGGATCCCAAGCAGATGGTAGCACCCAGCCATCTTCTCTATTGAAATTAGGATGTTTTTTGATTTCAATAGCCTCGCGAATCATCCTTGGAAGGAATCGGTGTTCTTTAGCGAGGATTTGTGGTCTATCAAATCTGATGTAGTGACGGGGGCGATCCTGTACATGTTCACAGACTGCAGACTTCCCGGGGCGTCGATTCTTCACATCAGCTATATGTTCTTTGACGCGGGTTTTAATTGATCTTTTAGTTTGTCCTATGTAGGAGAGACCACATTCACAATCAAGCTTGTACACTCCTGCATCTTGCAGAGGGACGTTACACTTGACTGATGGTAAAAACTGACCAATCTTCTTCGGCGGCTTGAAGTATGTTTTTCACATTATGTTATTCACATTATGTTGACGACAATGTTTTCGAGAGATGTTCCCGGATCAATCTTTTGAAGGCTGTCTTATTTGGTGCTTTCCTAATGTCATCAGGTAAGGAGTTTCAGAGTAGTGTAGCCTGAACAGTAAAAGAATTGCCGATAAAGCCAGTGAAATGGAATGGAACTGAAATCTTCAGATTAGTCGAAGAGCGAAGTACCTTAGCATTATCAATCATCATAATCATTACAGTCCTTTAAAGTCTACTGTTGAGCACAGGAATACTGAACCATCTGATTCCATCGACTTTCTGCATGCGTTAAGTCGTCACTCCTTCTGGTGTTGTAGTGAACCTTACTTCTCTATCGTTGGCGCGTTGGTCGGTTCTTCTAGTTATATGACTAGCGCATTGCCAATTAAGCTAAATGATCCGTTGGGCTGTGTCGGTTACTCCAATTCTACTGCGGTGTTTAAGCTTCCTCGTATGACCAGCAATGTAGGACCATGTCTCAGATCCTTTTTATGGCACTATCAACACGCACTTATTGTGTTTTTATGATACGAGGAACGTGACGAGAAGATATGTCGCAATTTTCCAGAGGAGTTGGATCTGTCGACTGAACCCTTGGTATCTGTTTGACTATGATCAATAAATGAAAAATAATAAAATTCGTTGTTACTCCTTAATACTACGATGGACTGCCTCACCAACATTTAAAGGATTCCTATGTATATGAGGTTACACTCATAACACAACAGCATTATAGTATTATTTTACTTGGTGGAGCAAACCTGTAGAAATACAGCTGACTGAGCTGGTGAGATCATCATTATCATTAAAGTCCTTCACAAGTCCACTATTGAACATAGGCCTCCCTGCATCCACCTGCATCCAACGACTTCCTGCGTGTCTTACCAGATTGTCAACGTCGTCTACCAGAAAATGTACCTTATAACACTTCGGGAATGTAAATTAATCTAACGATATTTCGCCACCGCCACTTCTAACTTGAAAATCCGTTATGCTTTATTTTACGGTTCGGTAGTCACAGAAATTTTACATACATAAAAAATTTTGTACGCGCGGACATATACAAACAATTTAACAGTTTTGTATTTACGTAAACGACAGTCAGAGATATTTTATGGCGATTAGCATTTTTTTATAGAAGAAGCACCCAAACGAGCATGTGGTAAACGACTACCGCCGCCCATGAACCATCGCAACACCAGGGGAAATGCATGTGCCTTGCCGGCCTTTTAGAAAGGAGTAAGCTCTTTTCTTGAAGGTCCCTAAGTCGTATCGGTCCGGAAAAATCGCCGGTGGTAAATAATTCCACAGAAAAGTTGTAGGAGAAAGACAGCTCCGTTAGCATTTTGTTAAAATTTTAAATATCACATAATTTTAAGGCTTTTCAGAGTTTCTTTTTTTCTTTAGTTCTTTTTCCTGCTACTTTCACAGACGCCATTCATAACCATTAAAGAACCCAAATTCCATACAATTATGTATTTGAACGGACTAAAAATCAATATCTCCAGTAGTTTACACATTACTTTGGAACATCAATTGTTCCTACTTCATAAATACTGAAACTACAAATAACTTGCGGTTTATTTCCTAACTTTGTACGTCTTTTAATGTTCTCCGAGAATCCTTTGTGTATAACTCTTTAGAAATGTAGTTATCTTAACAAGTGCAAATATTTTATGAACAAACTAAACATTACTAACAATGTAAATTCATTCAAAGGTGTTAATTAAAAGCAAAAAGTCCATCATTTATAAATAAATTATAATACATATTATGTACACATTTCTTCACAACGCGAATTTTTTTTGCGAAAGTTTTTAATAACTTATTTAATTATTAGTGACGCATTATTGCACTTTTTCTTTTAAAGGTAAATGGGAAATGGTTTCAAAACTTATCCATTATTATAATCACAGTACTACATCTAATAATGCATAAAATTTCTGTACGTGGTAGAGCCCTTCTGCAGTTATATTGGAAGTATAGTTGTAGCTAGAATGGGTCGGCTCGACCGGGGAGGGACCACGCTCTCACAGAATACCAGCGTGAAATAGTAGCTTAATGCTACTGTATTTCGTATGGTGAGTGTAGAGAACCGGAGACCCTTTTTACTGGAAACGAGGCATTCCATCTTAGTCCTCACGGGTGACAACGCATCTGCATTTTGATTCGTAATTGAGGATTGATGTAGATGACTATGGGCCACAGAAACCACTTACCATCAGGTGGACTGTGTGCTCGTTTGTCACCCTATCCTATAAAAAAAAATTAATGTTTGTTTTTTCGTATTTTATGCGATTCCATACCTTTTTTTTAAAGTGTACCAGTTAGTATATATAACATACACAAAACACATATTTTTAACTTTAACTAAATAATTTTGAAATGGACGGGGAGAGCAAGTCGACTACAAAACTGAACTGAATTGACTGAGTGAACTGCATGAGAGACGGATTGAAATGAGTTTACTGTTTGCATATCCAACTAGTCGACGAACTATAAGCTAAGGGACTGTCGTCGTTCGTGGTCTTCTGGATTCTTGTTTTACGCATGCTATTCCACGTTGCAGCTTCCGATTGTGTTTAAATAAACGCACGTATGGGTTGTCGTTCACGCCACAAGTGGTGTTACCATTTGAATACTGTTTGGCTCGTTGTACGAACAAGAAAATGACGCTCTGTAGTGACGTATTTCTATTAATTAAAACTACTTTTACGGATTTTATCGCGTTTAATTTTAATTATTTTTAATTCCCGACGTTTCGGATGCTTTCCAGCACCCATGGTCATGGGCGACCGAGATGACTGACGTCCCGATGTCATTGTTAAACCCGGAGTAACTTCAGCTTTTTTAATTATTATTTATGGTCCGATCTATGCAAAATGAACTGTGTTTGAAGTCCTGCAGTGGTATGCTTAGATTTATGGGTATGCATGGGTGCTGGAAAGGACCTGAAACGTCCGGAATTAAAAATTATTAAAATTAAACGCGATGAAATCCGTAAAAGTAATTTTAATCAATGTGTAGTGTTCGCGTAAATATAAGAAATCATGACGTATTTCTGTGATAGACTATTAATAAAAAGTAGGATTGATATGAGATGTTCGTTATTCTCTCTTGACAGACGATTTTTTCCCTTGATTGACGATCTTCTGTAATAATCTTTTGGCTTTAATATGGCTCGAAGGACCAAAAAATTAAAAGATATGGGAAAACAAATAAACCATAAAACTGAACTGAAATGACTAGAGTGCACTGTATGAGAAACTGACTGAAATGAGTTGACTGTTTGCGTGTCCAACTATTTGACGAACTTTAAGCTAAGGGAATTCTTTATTAAATAAGACGGGACGACTTAAAAACATAGAATTAAACCATTTACAATGATGGCGGCAGTTATTTACATTGAAACTATAACTTTACTAACTTGACTTTACTTTACTTTACCTATAACTAGCCCCTCAGCCCCCAAGCGGTCGAATCCGACCGCGACGCTATTTCGTCAAAATTTAAGCGGTCGAATTCGACCGCGCACCCCCACAGCACTTTAAACCATTAAAACTTATATTTAGAGATTACTTTTCTATGAAGAAGTTTGACATTATAAATCAATATGAAATTTTCTACCCTCTAGTGCAATAAAAAATCAAGTTATCTTATGGATAATTATTTACAATCTACGTTAATTTCGTACACCATTAATGCGTGAATGTTATTGTGTTGATTTCTGGATTTTTCTAGTGTTTTATTAGTGGTTTAGTATAGTATTTTATTATAAAATTGTAATGAAAGTTTTTGTGTGTTTCAATATATATTGAAATAGTTGTGATTTTCACGCTGCCGACATTCGCTTGGTATGTTTTGTTTTTGTTATCAAAATACAATAGTCCTTTTATAATGAAGTAAAACCTAACTTTTATATAGAGAATTTTGTATAGATTTTATAATGCCAAACTTCTTCATAGAAAAGTAGTCTCTAAATATAACTTCTAATGGTTTTAAGTGCTGGTGGGTGCGGTTGCATGCGACCGCTCGGGATTTGCCGGGCGCATGCGACTGTATCGGATTTTTATGGGGATCGAAGGGCTAGGGAGCAGTATTGGGGCACTAAAGGATTTATTTCTTCTTTCGTCTTATTTTCTTGTCTGTAGCTCTTCCACGCCGCGAATACTTTTCGCCGGCCAGGTGCTCGTCTAATATTCCTGCGACGGGGGTCACACAGTCGACGGACTCCCACGCGGGCTTGTAGCGTGCCGATTGGTTGTGCGCGTTAAGGCCCATAACATACATACGGAATTCCGTTTCGAGATTCCGTTTCGGAATTCTGATTCGGGATTCCAAACGCAGCAAGTCCATATAAAATCAATGAACCGCCACACAAGTATGGTATTTTTCCATACGGAATTTCTCCGATTTTAGATTTCGTATGAACGGCTGTGCGTTCGGAATCCCGAATGAAAAAAGCCGCTCCAAACACAAGTCTTAAATAGATTTTATATGAGTCGCAACACACAATCGTAAATTCTGTACGGAACGCGCCCAGTGTGGGTCGCACAACAGAAGCGAATGAGTGATCTAGTACATGGAGAATTATATTTTTCATCATAAAGCATAGGTACTTGTTGTGTACCGCATAGGGAAAGCATGCGTATTAATTTCATATTACATACATAGTTTTCCAAAGACTGACTCTAGTGGGAAAAAATATAGCAAATCAGTTCGAAAGAACTGCAGCAGTAGATAGAAAAATGAACAAAATCATAGATATAATAATGAAGGATATATGCCCAGTAGTTGAAAATGTATCGGAACCCGGTGTCTCTAGTTGGCCCCTATCACGCGCCAAGTACTACACAAACAGATCAGTAAAAGCAATAGATATTATATTAAACACCAAAACCATAAAAATTATGAAATTTTTTCGAAGATGAGGCATAATGTACGATAATTCAAACATAAGAACACTCCATCAATTATTAACCTAAAATTTAATCAACTTACTTTACGACCTTCGGTTACGCATTCAGCGTAGTAGCTGCTGTAAAATAATCAAAATAAGTAAAAAACATTATGTCAGATCGGTCTTCCTATCGGGTTGAAACGGTTGACAAATTGGAGAATAAACTATAATAGCAATTCGCCAATCCACATTATTGTCGATAGTGGATCTGCACACGCACATTACTAGCTTGTCAAAAGATACAGCAGCCCTACTACGCATTTTATCCGCATAAATAAAGTATTGTTTTGTGATATTTACATTGCTTGTTGTCACTTGGCATCATACTTATTGTGGGTGTTATATTTGAAAACAAAAATAACGTAGTAAGAGAAAGAAATATTTTACGATTTGTTGTTTAATATGATTTTAAAGATAAATATAATGAAATACTTGTACTTAGGTATGATATGTGATTCTATGATTAACAAAGTTTTTGTTTTGGCTTCGATTTTTACAAGAAACCACTGAACAGCATGGCTTTCTGATAATATTTCACGCTGACGGTCGCATGCGCTCTACACTACACCCACGCGACAGAATAGGGATGGGCGTGACAGAAAATTATCGATAATATAAAACAATTTAAAAAAAATCCACTACTCTAATCATCTAGAGGAATTGCATCTGTCGATTGAACCCTTGGTCTCTGTTTGACTGTGATCAATAAATAAAAAATAAAAAAATGCGTTGTCACTCCTTAGGACAAAGATGGACTGCATCACCACCATTTAAACGATTCCCGGTTACACTCATAACACATCAGCATTATAGTGCTATTTTACTTGTTCGAGCAAACCTATGTATACCGTAGAAACATAGCTGGCTGAGCTGTCGAGAGCGTCATAATCATCATTATCATTAGGGTCCCTCACAAGTCCACTGCTGAATATAACTCTTCCAAATAATGCCACAAAGCACAGTCCTAAGCCACCTGCATCCATCGACTTTCTGCATGTCTTACCAGGTCGTCAACGTCGTTTACCAGAAAATGTATCTTATAACACTTCGGGAATGAAAATTAATCTATCGATACTTCGCCACCGCCACTTCAAACATGAAAATCCATTATTTTTTATTTTACGGTAAAGGAGATCACAGAAATTATACAACATACATAAAAACATATGTGAACGCGGACACACAAACAAGGAACTAGTTTTGTATTTACGTGAAAAGCAGACAGGAATATTTCATGGTGACTAGCATTTTGTTAAAATTTTTAATATCACATAATTTTATGGCTTTTCACTTTTTGCTTTTCCTTAGTTCTTTTTTCCGATATTTTCACAGACAGCCCGTCCATAACTATTAAAGTACCCAAATTCCATAAAATTGTATATGTATACAGAATAAAAATCAATATCTCCAGTAATTAACACATTATTTTGAAACATCTATTTATATATTATCTATAATTGCACGTCTTTTAAAGTTCTCAGAGAATCCTTTGTGTAAAACTCTTTAGAAATATGTTATCTACAAGTGCAAATATTTTATGAACAAACTCAACGTTGCTAACAAAGTAAATTCATTTAAATGTGTAACTTAAAAGCTAAAAGTCCATTATTTATAAATAAAGTATAATACATATGATGTACACGTTTCTACAAGGAATTAATACTTATTTTTTAATTTAATACGAATTTTTTGCGAAAAGTTACAATAATCAAATTTAATGATCAATGACGCATTATTAAAAATTTTCTCTTAAAGGTAATTAGGAAATGGTTACAAATCTTATCAATTATTATAATCACACTACTACATCTAATATATAAAAACTAATGTTTGTTCGTATTTTTACCTTACCGTTCATCAAATTGCGCTAAAAGTTTTTTAGTTTATTGCTTGCAAAGGTTATAGAGATAGTACAATTTACTTACAATCGGTGACACGCGCATCGTAACGAAAAATGTATTTGAATTAAACCACAATGAATCTATTGTCATTTCTAATCAAACAATATAACTATTTCAAATTTTAAACAATATTTCCACATTTTTTGTCTGTAGTTATAACGCGCCGGGTACCAGTCAGTACTTGTATATTATAACCACAGAAATAGTAATAATAAGACAATAGAAATAAATTAGCGTTCTATTACTTGCAAAACAGATGTCGCCACATCTTACCCTATTATAATGGAGAAGATAACAAGGTTACAATATTAGACTTTTAAGTACGTAAGTAAAAAGTCTAGACCAAACACATAATTTTAGTTTTTATTTCACATCGATCGGTGCACTATTACCGAAGTTATAAGCGTGGAAAGTTTACGTACATTTCTAAAATCTCGCCCGTGCCCGCGAGAAGCGCGTGACGTCATTCGTTCCATGCGGCCGCGCCGCCATACCGTTCCAGCGCGCCGATCATACGTTTGTAGTTCGCTCTGGTGTTTTTAAGTATTTAATGATGGAAGAAGGGTTTCAAAAGGGTCAATCTGACAACCTTCCAATAGTCCGTGACATGATGGTGGCGGAATATTTTCTAAGAAACAAAGATTTTGTCGCGGCTGAAATACGTGGAAAAGGTAGGTATAAGAATAAGATAATATTTTTATAACCTAGGTACCCATTATTACATTAATACTTCTGGGTTTCGTTTGCTAATGATAAGAATAGGTTCAGCCTCTCGGCTGATTTCAGCCAGTAAAAAATTAAAATTAAATTTATTTAAAAACGCCGTTAAAACAAGGTCGCATTTCGCGGCTAAATTCGTTTATTTCTTTATCTTTCTCTGTGGAATAAGACCGTGACTATGTTCATTATGAACTTGGCTGTATGATATACGTTACTACTAGTAACGTCTATAGAAAAAATAAAAAGAATCTTGTCATTGTCATTGAAGTTCCGTTGATTTCGTTGAATAAACGTGTGATAATTTTGCTTTTAAAATTGTGAATTACATAAACATCTTTTTTAAGTTTGAGGCGACCACCAACTAGTTTGTACTTCACGTAGTTTTCCATATCGTTTTCGACCTAGAACAAAATACAAACTTATTTAAAATCTATAAAAAAAATAAGGAACCTCGTAATTTGTATTCCATCAATATTTAAAATATGTACCAACTATGTAATACATAAAAATACGACAACACGAAAAAAAAATTTAAGTGCTCCACTTCTTAATCAAACTTATTCCATCATTTGCGGCCCGCAAAGTATGAAAGTTGAACAGCTCTGCGTGTGTGTTTAGTTTTTGCTCGAAATATCGTAAAAATATAAAAACGTTTGTTAACATATTCCATATTTTCACCTTTATATGCATTATAAACATTTTAAAATTTACTGCAAACATAGGTAGGTATCTAAACTTACGAACTCACGACAGGTCATTGACTTATCTACATTACATAGGTACTTTACCCATGTTTGGATGTTTATTTACACTGAAGTAGTTTTAGTTAAATATGTAGGTATTAGGTGTTATTTCTTCTTGAAATTATAATGATCATTAAGCGTGGAAAGGTTCAATGAATCGTTAGTTACTTAAACACTGCGACTCGAGTAGGTACCTACATGCCTAATAGAAAGCATTTACTAGCAATAACCAAGACCTATCATGTGAAGGTTATTATTATTTGAATACTTACATCGAAATGATCCTCACAACAAAATGCTACCGTGTTCGGTCCTAAAGGATGTGCTCTTCTCATAACATTTGTCCATTTTTTTCTAATGGTAGGGTTTCTAGGCACATTAAAAAACAACTTTTCAGGTGTTTTTGTGGCCGTATTTTTACATTGAGGCACAGCACAATATTTAATAGATGGTGTCATGTTCTACTATAATGTTTCTTGTTAAAAATAGATAGATAGATCCGCATGCGACGGGCACATTCAAGTAAATGTTTTGATTTTCTAAGTGCGCGTCGGGTCGCTCGCACGAAGATGGAACTTGTGACGTCATCAACGATGTCGCGCTCGGCCCGCGGCTTAGATCGAAAATGTTGACTTTGCGCCTTTATATCTCGGTCATTTTTAAAGATAGAAAAAATTTAAAAACACAGTTATTCTCATAATTTTTTGTAGAATTTTTTTGGCATATAAAACAAAAAATGGTTATCTTCTCCATTGTAGGCACAACGAACAATGATATCTAATGTTTCACATTACATTGCTTGGCAAATTTGTCAACGTATTGTACAGTATGAAATGAAATAAATGAAAGTTTAAAAAGGTAAATATCATAGTTAAGTATTTATCTAGATGTAAATTAGTTAAAACAATGATGATTAGTAAATAATCAACTTACCGATGAAATTTTATGCCTTTATTAGTTGAATTACACGTCCTTGATGAGTTTTTACAACTGATTATGCTGCAGTTCTCCATTATAAATTTATAATAACATAAATTCACGTACGTCGTTCCCCGCGCAACTAAATCACAAAATGGTGAATTATGTTCATCAGCACATGATAGCGGCCACAAGGTCACGTGTCACGACTTCAATTGTCTTATTATTACGATTTCTGTGATTATAACTTACACCAAACACAATTTTTTAAATTTAACTTAATAATTAAGAAAAGGAGAGCAAGTCGACTATAAAACTGAACTGAATTGGCTGAGTGGACTGTATGAGAGACTGATTGAAATGATTTTACTGTTTGCGTATCCAACTAGCTGACGAACTCTAAGCTAAGGGACTGTCGTCGTTCTTGGTCTTCTGGATTCTTGTTTTACGCATGCTGTTCCATTTTGCACATTCCGATTGTCTTTAAAAAACACACGCGTGAGTTGTCGTTCACGCCACAAGTGGTGTTACCAGTCGAATAGAGTTTGGAACCGTTAGGTGGTAATTTAGTGATAAATAAACTTAAACGCGGTAAGAACAAGAATGTGACGCTCTGTGGTCACGTATGACGTTCTATGATAGACTATTAATAGAAACTAGGATTGACATGAGATGTTCGTTCTCTCTTGACCGGCGATATTCTCTCTTGACCGAGGATCTTCTCTTTTGACGGATGATCTTCTCTCTGGATCGACGGTCTTCTATAATAATCTGCTGTCGTTAATCCCGCTCGAAAGTAGTTAAAAAGGATGGGAAAGCAAGTGGTTTATAAAACTGAACTGAGTTGACTGAGTTGACTGTACGAAAAACTGACTGAAATGAGTTGACTGTTTGCCTATCCAACTAGTTGACGAATTTTTAGCTAAGGTACTGTTCTATTAAGAAAGATGGAATGGCTTAAGCAACAGTTAATTCAACTATTCATAATGATCGTGGCAGTTATTGACACTAAAACTATAACTATAACTAGGGAGCACTATTGAGGCACTAAAGGAATTATTTTTTCTTTCTTCTTATTTTTGTCTGTCTACTTTGCCGCGAATGCTTTTCGCTGGCCTCACCGTGCTCGTCTGTCTCCGGTCAACGGTATCCCAAGTGGGCTTGAAGCGCGCTGATTTGTCGTGCGCGTCAAATGATTGTGTAGTGCATGTGCCAGGCATATTGCCATCCGTTACAAAGGAGATGTATGAAACTAGGTGCTTGATATCGTTGGTACCAGTTATACAACAATATGTAGGTAATAAAACTATAAATTGTAAGCATAAATGTTTTTTTTTATTTCTGCAATACATGGGACAATCATAAAACATTTTTTTAACTAAAAAAGAAGAAAGGAAGAACCATTTATTCGATAATCACACTTTACACACAATTTAAGAAATTTAAATATAAATTACAAGGGGATAAAGAATATGCATGCGCAGGTATAAGACTGCTTACGCATTAAAAATTATTTAGTAAGCGAAACATGCATGATGTTAATTAACAATGAAACAAAAAAAACATTAAAAAAAGAATTTAAAGATAAAATGTGACCTCAAATAGGTCTCCAACTCACATAATGCTGCAGAGGCAGCGCTAGTTTTCAGTTGGAACCTTGTGACTTCACTGACGAGTCGATGTGTCTCGAATTACGCGTAACTACAACTTACAGACTAATAGTAATTAGCCAGTGGACTAAAGAGTAGTGCTAACGAACATAGTTAACTGTATAAATATCAATATAAATGGTGTGTAGTAAATACACTATACCTATATTTACACATAAAATATTTGGCTCTATGGGAAAGCCAAAGCAAAGTAGCAATAAAATTTATGATTTTAGTACATATATAATTTATATTCTGTACTCAAAGGGACACGCCATGTTACGAGACCTCCAAGATTTTTTTTAGAAAATAAAAGTGAGATTAAAAATAAATAAGTAATAAATGATCGTCGTTAAAAACGAAGAAGACATCGTAAACAAAGCCGTGGGACTGTCTCCGTTTGTCCGATGGTGGAAGAGAAAGGCAAATAATTCATGCAATTTCTGCTCATATTCTCGCACCCGTCAACACTCACGCATCCGTCAACATACGGCGGCCTACCAGATGATCGTCACTTCAACTAGTATAAACCGTCAAACACTTCGCTTACCAAAACGAGGCCACAATTAGAGAATTTTTCTTTCTTACTTTCCATTCTCATCGGTTTTCGATCCTTCCAGCTATATTTAGATCTCACTTCCACTTCTCTTTTTCTTTAATTCTCGTTCCACATTGGAATCTAAACTACGATCGCTGTCGCGCGAGTGTAGTAAACACCGTTTCTCTGAGCATACCTCTTGGGAATACATCCTAAATGCTTGTCTAGTGGTTATGTATTTAATGCATGGTGATTATTAAAATATGCATCTTAGCAGTTTCAACGCTCGTAAGATTCCTAATCGTTTTGATGCTGCAAAACTAGGTCTGCTTGCTAATTTATATATATGGGTGGCCCATTGAAGCTTTTTACTTAATGTAATTCCAAGAAAATTTTACTGAATGTAGATATAGCATTATTTACTTCCTTTCTCATATTTTAGTAATTGTCGTTTCAGTTGAAAATTAATAATATAATATCATAAACAAATAATACTTTATCATAGTTATCCCCTACTATGTAAGGTAAATTAATAAAATATAGATAAGTAACAGAAAAGGGTCGAGAATTGAACCCAGAGGTACGCCAATTTATAATATCGACCCGAAAGAACATATTATATCGTTGATAAAAAACTGTTTGCGTTCTGTTACTTAAATATGAAATTATAAATTTTAGAGCACTATTTCATACACCATAGTGTTATAATTTTCTGATTAATGTCTCATGATCAACACAATCAAAGGCTTTGGATAGGATATAGAATATACCAAAAGTATCCTGTAAATTCTCCCATGCATTGGAAATATATTTGATCAGCTCACAACTTACAACAGTTGCTAGCGACTCCTCGTGCAACCGAACTGATTTCTATAAAATAAATTATTTTCATTAAAAAATTGACATTTGATCAAGGATATTTTTTATTATTAGTCATAGCAGTACAGTAATAGGTATAAAATTAAGAATATGCACTACCCCATATCCGAACGTCCTGTGGGTGTCATAAGAAGCGAATGTAATAATAACTAACCTGTAGATGCCAACCCACCCAAATGGCGTCTATGGTAGGATTAAGGGTGAATTAAAGGGATTTAATTTAATTACCTAATTGAAGGGGTCTCGCCCTCGTAAGGTAATTAAAGGCAGCCTATGCTCAACAGAACCGTGATTTGTGGCTTTCCTTGGGGAGGCCAATGTTTAGCAGTGGACTTTTGAAAGGATGTAATGATGATGGTGATGAATGATATGATCAGCAGTAGACTGTGATAAGCTGTAATGAATAAAATAAATGAGTACAAACGAACCATGTCCTACTCTCCCTCATTAAAATACCAACAACAAAAAAATATATACATTGCTGTTTTCACTCACACAACTACTACTTTTCACTCATACAACAGTAGATAGTGCTGACTCTGAAAAAAATATATTTCAGTACTTCTAAAACGTTATATAATTCTCTGATTCAAGCAAAACTTGCAATTGTAATGTATTCACAGCTTGCGTTTAACTCTCACAGGAAGCAACATTGTAAGTTATACTCGCATAATATAAAATGTCTGAATTAGATACAAACTTTTCTACTACTGTTACAAATACTATTAAAATGCTTTTATTACCATTATACCCGCTATTTTATAATTCATATTTGATATACCTGTAGAAAGTAGATGAAGAAAAATATTGTGGATTGTTAAAATAATATGTGCATAGAAATATATGTATACTAAACCGCAGAACACATTTATGGACATCTACAGAGGAGGCCTACGTTCAGCAGTGGATTTTTACCAAGTACGAACACCTAGGCGATCACGGATTGTGTGCGGAGTGTTTTCGGGAGTGTCGCAACAGGCAACAGAGGGAAACTGAATTAGTAGATGGTTAGCATATTACTGACAGCAAATGAAAACAAAATGCGGTTGCCAACACCAAGCGTGACAACTGGCAAAATCTCCCCGATAAGACTTTCTATGGGAGCAGCCTATTTCAAGCGGTAGACTTTTGATAGACTGTAATTATTATGATGATTGTAAACAGCGTTAAAAACTCTTAAGATATTTTTTTCATCAGATCATAAAAATCCATTGCTGGGTGTAGGCTCTCCCTTTGTAGTCAAAATCTGTCGCTATCCCCACGCTTACAAAGTACTAATAAAAATATATTTTTTAGCATCATTTCCTTTGTTGAAAACTTTAAAACCCACTTTTAAGAAGTTACAAATAATGACAGCTTCATAATTACTCTTTCTTTATTAGGAAATAATAAACTAAAATTTGTAAATTAATAACTAATAATAAGTCTTCAAGTACCGGAACAAACTTGTGTCTGAAGCCGAGTCTTTGTTAAACAAAGTCTTGGATTAGGGACTACTACGTGTTCATTTCAAGTTTGCCGTCGTCGACCGTTATGACATCACAGCTGACGGTACCGTAGACAAAAAAAAGTCATGTTTATCTATGACAAAAAATATTCACCATGTTTATGTGATATAACATAAACATGGTGAATATTTTTTGTCAAATTGAGCAAAACTAAGTAAGTAGTTTGTTGTCCTGTGGACAGAAATTGAGAGCAAACAAGTAGATAAAATGTATGTTATAAAATAATTTATTTAGTAAAGGGAAATAATAACAGTGAATAGCACCAATTATAAAATATTATAATTAATTTTTTATAGTTTTGTTTTACATTTAAAATATTTTAAATACGTAAAACATTACGAAGACGCTGTTATCGGTACTAATAGGGCGACGCTTGAGCCGCGGAGTGAGGGAGCGCTGCGGGAGGTAACGGCATTCTTGGAGTGAACAAGTAGTACATGCCTATTAGAATAGTCTAGTTCCCTTGTTGCCTCAGTTATTATTGGAATCCTCGGCGTCGATACATCGAATGATGCAATTTGTGGTCACTTGGAAGAGAAAGCCAAAGGGGCAGTATTTTTTTTATAGGATAGGGTGACAAACGAGCACACATTCCATCTGACGGTAAGTGGTTGCTGCAGCCCATATACATCTACATCTATCCTCGATTACAAATCAAAATACAGATGCGTTGTCACCTGTTAGGACTATGATGGAATGCCCCGTTTCCAGTGAAAAGGGTCTCCGGTTCTCTACATTTACCATTCGAAACACAGCAGCATTAAGCTACTATTTCACGCTGGTATTCTGTGAGAGCATGATCTTTCCCCGGTCGAGCCGACCCATTCGTGTCACTTGACCCCATCCAGCACAGAGCGGCTTGAATCGTCGACGACCGAGTCCTCTCTGATTAGATCGATTCACTGGCGTTGTGAAGAGATGTTTCATTTCTCTGCATTTTCTATCGCATCTACCACGGGAAGTGCTCTGAGGAGTTGTTCGGCTTAATTCCAGCCGTCAAATTCCGCGAATGAACATCCAACCAGGTATCGTGAGTTTTGTCGATGGTGATCTGGATGCTTGGCGGTCAACCACTGTACGTTTTACTACGAGTTTTCTTCCCCGTACGACCTCTCTCTGGAGTCGTTTACCACCAGCGATATGACTTAGGGATCTTGAAGAAAAGAGCTTAATCCTTTCTAAAACGCTGGCATCGCACCTGCGATTCCCCTGGTGTTGTAGTTTTTCAAGTGCGGCGGTAGTCACTAACCATCAGGTGAGCCTCAAGCTCGTTTACTCCCTCCTCTATAAAAAAAAACAATATTTCAAATACCCGCTACAAGTGTGAAGGATATCCGGTTAACATCAGTCAACATAGGAAGCGCAGTAGCTGTTATTCACGATGTATTCTGTGCGAATTAATGAAAAGGCTTCTGACGGAATTGACGGATAGAGAGAGAAAACTCAGGTCGTAACGCTGTTGTGAAGTCTCTTTTATTTAATAAGCGCTCAACAGCGGCTTGGGTTATGACGAACATCACTATTGTGCCGGCCTACGAATACCGATAACAACGATATTGTCTTGAAACCTTTTAATTCAACGAAACTTTCCTAATAACTATAAAACTAGCCAAGCAGAAATGCACCGCAGCAACAAATCTACGGAAACAGCCTCGATCAGTGTTGTTAACAGGGTCGAAACGGCGTTAGAGGATAAAGAAATAGCTCTTTTTTTGCCTTTTTAAACACCTTCGACAGTAGCCCCCCCCCCCCCAATTCACTGCTGGACATCTTAAAAATGTTAAATGTAAATGTGGTTTGTGCATGATATTTTTTATATAATAAAAGAAATATTTCTTTCATGCTTTCACTATTTTTGATCCATTTTTTAAAGATGGAACTTGAAGATATTTTATAAACTCAGAACCCTTTGCTCATGAACAGTTTCAAACCATATCGAACACAAAATTGGTAAAAATTCGTTCCACTTCTTAAAATGAGCAGTTTCTTTTTAGACATCCTTTTAAAGGTTTTGCGTCGTCCTTGTACTTAGATCCGTTGAATGAGTCGAATAGCTGATCAATCATATTTATAAAGATAGCTGTCCCTCTGCATTCCTCTGGAATATATATTGAGAATAGGTTTAGAGGGAATAAACCCAATTTTGCTTCGTGCTAAAATAAAGTCCCGCCATTTTTCCGCTAAAACTTATTTTGTATTTATAGTTGTAGAAACAAATATGAATGGGCGGGACGCTATTAGAAGTTATTGCTGTAACTGCATTGTAGGTTTAAGAACAGTGGGATGCTGCTCTCATGTTATGAGTATTATTTGGTACCTACCTAAGCCATGCTCGCCATGAGGATATCACCTGACCTGCCCCCTTCTTAGATGAATTAATATTAAGAGTTGATTTAATTATAATTACAATAAAATAAATGAACTTAAGGGCCCCCACACTAGGCACAACCCTCTTTGGCTGATATCCTGAATACGGTATATACTGCTATTCGGAGCATCGACATAGGGCAGATTGCCATCCTAGCACGCAATTTGCGCGCTGCTCAGTCCCCTCAGAACCGTCGCCTTGATCTTGCTGAGCATCACAATATTTTTTGTTCCCTATAATAATAATAATAATAATAATAATTTTTATTTCAGACCATGGTCCATAATAGTAATGTTGTTAGTAACAATAGTGGCTTAAAACTATGTTAGTATTGTAAGTAATTACACATTATTTTAATCCTATGACTACGCCCACCCAGTGATTCTGTATGGGACAGTCATATCTTACAGATATCGCTCTCAGGATGCTGCTATTACTGTTTCGTAAGCGTTGCAAGATTGAGGCTGTTTTCTTTCGAATGATCGCTGAAAAAGTGTCAGTATGCGCTTGTGCAAACATACCTGATGCACTGCAATGCCACGGCAGCCGCAACAACATCCTGAAAGCGTTATTATACTGTACGCGCAGAGCATTGTAAGCTCGACGCGTATATGTCACCCACAGGGCACTAGAGTAAAATGATTGACAAAACGCTTTGAACAGCGTTATTTTAACTGTATCTGTACATCTAGTGAACCTGCGAGCAAGCATATTGGCTCTCACTGTAAACGCCCTGCGCTCCCTTTCTATGTCCTCGTCATCCCGGAGGTCTGCTGTCACAATGTGACCCAAATACTTAAAACTATCCACCAGCTTTAGAGGCAACCCATCGAGGGCTACTGGAGGCACACGGGAGGGCTGGTGTTTGCCTGCTTTGAACACAAGAAGTTGGCTTTTGTTAGCGTTACATTTAAGCCCGTGTGCTTCCGCATATGTCTCACATATTGACAATAAAATCTTCAGTGCATTGATTCAGGGACTCAGCAGCACCATGTTGTCAGCATAGATTATATTATTGAAGCAGACATCGTCAATATGACAGACGACATGAGTACTACTGAGTCGCTCAATAAGCTGATTGACATACAAATTAAACAATAGAGGCGAGCTTAACCCCCCCTGTCTTACACCACATTGCAATCTATATTCATTCGAAAGCGTACCGGCCCATCTCACTTGATTTTTCTGGTTTGAATACCAGTATTTGAGGAGGGAGATGCACTCCATCGGCACACCCTCACACCCCAACTTCTCCCATAAGCGGTCATAAATTACGCGATCAAAGGCTTTTGACATGTCGAGGAAGCAAGCGAATACTGGAGTCCTTCTCTTCGTATAATAGTTTACTGTATGTTTCAAGCTCAGAATAGCACTCTCGGTAGATAATCCGGCTCTAAACCCGAACTGGGCATCATTCAGCTTCACATGTTTTTCGAGATTGCTATTCAACAGACTGTCAAGCAACTTAGCTGTTGTTGTAGCAAGTGAGATAGGCCGATAATTATTTTTATCAGAAGTGTCACCAGTCTTATTTTTAAGGATCGGTATCACAATAGTGCGCATTAAAGCCTCAGGTAAGTAAGAGTGACATAGACATAGATTAAAGAACATCGCGAGTACGCGCGGTAGGTGCACCCCAGCATACTTAAAATGTTCAATGCTGAGACCATCGTGACCGGGCGATTTGCCCCTCTTCATGTTTTTTATAACTGTCGATACATGCTTTAATATAATTTAGCCTATAATTTAGACATCTCCCTATTCGTAAGCTGCCTTAGTTAGGCGCGCCCTCAGCGGCTACTGGCCGCCTGCGCCCCCTTTCCCCAAGGGGGTCGCTTCCAATACTGAAAGACTTTACCAGGTCAAAGCCAATCTCAGGTAGTGTTTAGTGGGTAGGCACGGAGGTTTCTCTGTGAGTCCCACATGACCACGCAGCCGGCTGCGTGGTATGCTAATATCATTCACCACCTCCCTCCCCCGCTTCCCGGAGGCTAGCCCTTTACTTGCCCCATCAGAACTTCATCATTATCAAACTAAACTAAACTACCGATCCTCATCTCAATCTACCTACTTAATGGTAGAACCACGCTGCAGCTATATTATATTTGCAGCACAAATGAGTCGGATCGACCTGGGAAGAACCATGCTCTCACACAATACCAGCGTAAAATAGCTTAATACTGCTGTGTCGTATGGCTCTTATACTTTTTTAAGAGATAATATAAATAAATAATTTTGGATGTCTGCAGTTTCCCCACAACGGTATACGGTTAACGCTTGCCATGCAAAGCGCATTACTCTTAAATGTTGCTAACGCTGGGACACTCATGAGGTGGGTTCTACTAACAACAAGGAGCCCTTTTCCTCTACAACTTATTCACACAACAGATATTATACGATATAGCTATTTGGCAAAGGTTTTCCGTAAGGTGAAGGCAACCAATTATTGTATCTCAAGAACATTCTCCAGTTTAGGTTGCTCAAATTCAATCAGGAATCTAGCTGTGTTATACCCATTATCTTATTTGTGTTTCTTTCATGCTTGAAAATGTTGGGCACAATTTATGTCTATCGAACTCAGTGTCTAATTTGTATTTCATCAATGCTAATTTTATATCTATGGCCATCTCATGAAATAAATTATTTAAAGATGTCATCCATGAATGAAGTTTGTGAAATTTGCTGCGACAATGCTCAATATTTGAACTTACATGTACCGGAAAGACCACAAGAAAAACCGCAGCATATTGTGTTGTCCAATATAAGGATGTCCGCTTTCATGCAATACATATACTAGAGCAGGGATGGCGAACCTTTATGCGTATACGTGCCAATTTTCTGGGATAATATTTAATGACGTCGCAGCCGTGCCATCAAATATTCTTGACTTTGTGATCAGTGGAAAAATAATGTAAAAAAACAATATCAACTCAAAGCTCTATATTTACCAAAAATACAATCACAAGAGCAATTAAAAATTAGTGCGACTTCTGTTGTTGCAGATTGGACGATAATTGACTTATATTGGGGTTGTACGATGTTACTTTTAGCAGAATGCATGCTGAACTTGATTCATCAGTCAGTCTATTTCTAACAGAGTCTTTGATGTTATTCATCTCTGAAAACAATGACTCGCAGGCATATGTTGATGAAAATACAGTTAGAATAGCGTTAGCCAGCTTCTTTAAACAATTAAATGTTTCTGGCAACGCATTCCAGGTTTCTAAAATTTTATTATTGGCATCTTTACTTATATTACTGGTCAATCTTTCTGTTTCAATTAACTCTAATTCTTTTCTCATGTCTATGAATTTTTGTATCCAAATTGAACTAGATTGGAAATCAATCAGCTGCATTTCAAAATCTTCAATTTCCAACCAATCGAACTGGGAGAAGTTCAGTGTATGAAAGGTCGTTACATCTGGGTACATAATAAACTTGACCGTTTCTGATAATTCTTTGAACTGAGAAAATCTTGTTGAAAATTCCTTAATTGAAGAATCAATCACTGAGATAAATTCCTCAGTAATATTTTCTGCATTTGTTGTCTCATGTATATCAGATTCATTGATATATTTTTTCAAGTATGGAAAATACTTGTAGTTTTTTGCGATAATATCGTTTCTGAAAACTTGCAGTTTAGCCTCAAAGGCGCGAATGAGATCGATCATGACGATTATTGTTTTGTTTGTGCCTTGAAGCTTCACATTTAACGTATTTAAGTGTTGGCATATGTCTGTAAAAAACATCAATTTTAAAAGCCACATGACGTCCAAAAGCTGTGGGTATTGTTCAATTTTTCCCTCATTTTGCAGACACAGTCTGATTTCTTCCAAGCATTCAACAAATCTTTCAAGTACAGACCCACGACTCAGCCACCGAACATTAATATACATGAGTAAGCCATTATACACGGAGTTGACTTCATCCAACAAAGCGTCGAACTTTCGCTTGTTTAAAGCCTGAGCAGAGATGAGGTTGACTATTTTCGTAACTACTGCCATAACATTATCAAGAGATGTTAAACCGCTCTTAGCGCATAAGGCTTGTTGGTGAATGATGCAGTGGAATTCAAGAATCGAATGTCTTACTTCAGTTTGAAATAAACTTATGAAACCAATTTTTTTACCCACCATACTCGGAGCACCATCAGTTGTTACAGAAACAACTTTTTTTATATCAATTTCTTTTTCAACTATCGAATTTTTAACTGCCGTACAAATATCTGCGCCCTTTGTAGTTGTTGGTAACAATTTTATCGCAATTAATTCCTCCTTAATGACGTTTCCTACGCAGTATCGAGCAAAAACAGCTAAACGTGCAGATTTTGTGACGTCAGTGCTTTCGTCGAGGCATAGCGATATAAATGAAGCAGAGTGAATGTCAAGCTTTTGTTGCTCTGTAACATTTTCAGCCAATTTTAAGATTCTTTCCTTTATTGTGTTTCTGGACAAAGGAGTATCATTGATGCGCTGAATTATCTTATTTTTATTCTCGAAATCAGCAAAAAGAGAAGGCGCGCATGCTAACCAGGCTTCCTTTAAAAACTCGCCTTCTTGAAAGGGTTTAATATGCCGAGCAATGACATTTGCAGCCGTGTAACTTGCCGCACTTGTATGACAATTTTTGCCAACAAATTTATTTATTGATGTTGACTGTTTGTTTCTGTCTTTCAAAGCACTCGCAATTAATTCTTTTTGCTCTGCTTCGCTTTTTTGACAAATTGATTTGTGATTTGTTTCAAAATGCCGTTTAACGGAAGATGTTCTACATACCATGGTGCCAGAACATAAAACACACACTGCTTTGTCACCTTTATTAATCACGCCGAATTTATCAGTCCACCAAGTCTGAAATTCTCTAGTATCCTTGCTATTTTGCACTTTTAGTTTCTTTGCTGAACTAGCCATATTAAATTACAGCAAATAATAACTTAAATAAACTTTAAAGTTCACTTTCACAATGAAATTTAACTATTTTTTGCGTAAACAAACAATTTGCGCGGGCACTGCGCCTCGTTTGTTATTATTTACTCAAGTCAAGCCCCCGCGCTGCGTTCCCGCGCCCCGCGCCACCGCCGCATTCCCCGCGCTAGCATAGCAACTACGCCCCGCCTCCACCCCGCGCACCGGACCCGAACGCTCGCGCGCGTTTGCTTTTCAAAGATTCATAGGTATTATGCTACATCATAATCATAATTTATACTTTTTTCTTTAAACTCGTAATCAGTGACGTGCCGAAATTATTTCGTCGCGTGCCAGCAATGGCACGCGTGCCATTGGTTCGCCATCCCTGCACTAGAGGTATCCCGAAAGAGAATAGATGGTTTAAAATGAAAACAAACATGATTGGGCGAGACGTAATCAGCAGTTATTGCTCTAAACTGCATTGTAGGTTTAAGAACAGCAGGATGCTACTCACATGTTATTAGTATAATTTGGTACCTACGCCATGCACGCCATGAGGGTATCACGGCCTGCCCCCTTCTTAGATGAAGTTTTATAAAGAGTTCATTAATTATAAGTTCAATAAAATAAATGAAGATTTCTTAAATTTACGCGAACACTACACATTGAATAAAACTAAATTTTACGGATTTTATCGCGTTTATTTCACTACATTTACTTATTTTTAATTACCGACGTTTCGGGTGCTTTACAGCAACCATGGTCACGGGGGGACTGAGATGTTTGACGTCCCAATGTCATAGTTAGTCCGGCTACCTTCAGTTTTTGAATATTAATTTTTGGTCCGATTTACGTTAAGCTATTTATTATTACGTTAAGTTATTTATGTTAAGCAAAGTGGAGTTTGCTAAATAAAAAAACCGGCACGGAGAAAGGGACAAACAATCAGACCGCTCTGTCTCATTTCTAAGCAAGACATATGCATAAATCTATCTTTTTCGTGTGCGAATGCGAAAGAACGCGTCAATTTGTCTATAGGTTTCTCTGTCTACGATAATATTATATATTAGTCTATGGTCTATGTAGATAATCTTAAAACTGGTTATAACTTTTATCTCCCAAGTTCTAAAACTCTAAGAATTTAAAAGGGGTTTGTCTATCCTACTATCTACTAATTAAAACCAAAAATATCCCAAAACACGAAATTTTATTAGCGGTACGAAACTCCCATACAAGCCTGCCATTCCCCTTTGGAAGAGTAATATTGTTTAATTAGGAATAATATTACACAAGTTGAAATTGAATATATGGCCTTCAAATAAATTTGTAGGTACGATTCGCGCACCACATATTGTAAATTAATTGTACTAAGTCTATAAAATTCGCAAAAGTGTAAACAATAAGTTGAACACAGTTTTAGCGCAATCCGATGAACTGTATGACAGCGCATAAAATACGAACAAACAAACATTAATTTTTATGTATTTGGTATAACATGCATCGCGGGGAGAAAAGCTAGTAGTATATATTATGTACTACCAGCTTTTCGCCCCGCGGTGTTACGTAACCAATTTTCAAGTAACAAAATTCGTATTCGTAAAGTGCTGATTTACTACGTGCTCGGCAGTGAAAGAAAATATCGTGAGGATGCATGGCTAAGAAATAGGAAAAATATATTTTGAAGACATATTTTTTTATAGGATACCTAATATTTATTTGACCATAATATTTGGATGGCAGTACCAAAATTTTGGTTAAAAAGTTATAAGCCCTAGAACTTTGTTTTAATGTTGATAATGCAAAATTTTTCTCTTTTAGAGTAAACTTTCTGCCTTTTGGTATCTGTAGAGATTTCAATTGAAGTTTCATAAAAGTCGATATTGTTACCATATCATCTCTGCTACACGGTAGGACTTTTTAACATCTTTGCACTTATTTTGTAGTTTCAACAGCCTCGTTTTTAATTGTTAGTAAGTCTTAAAAATTTTAATCTTCTCTATGTAAAAGACTTTCTTCTTATTTCCGGCTGAAAGCAAACAGAATAAAAAAATATATTTTTCAGTTAAAAGATATATAAAAAACTGTCAGTCATTCAATTGCCTTTTATAGTTAAATATATCAACTATTGCCAGTGGCTTAGCTCAGACAGTAGTAGATTTTTTACAGAAAAAGGGTGGCAAACAAGCACACAGTCCACCTGATGGGAAGATGATGCTGTGGTACATAAACATCAACATTTATCTGCAATTTAGAATCAAAATGCAGATGTGTTGTCACCCCTGAGGACTAAGATGGAATGCCTTGTTTACAGTAAAAAAGATTCTCCAGTTCTAAGTAACTATACGAAACATAGCAGCATCTGCTATAATAAATCGGTTAATCCAGCTATTTCACTTTATTTATACATAAGTATGGGATAATAATATTGTTTAACCTAATGGAATGCAATAGATTTTTTATATTCCCTTAGTCTTTTCTGTAAAATAAAGTCAATGCAAATTTGTATACATCCATTAAAAATGGCAGATTGTAAAAATGTAATCCAAACATGGTTACAAAATTTGTCATACAATCATATGGAAAATTTGGTGATTTTTTAAGTTAATTATGTAATGATAATATATTTTACCGAAATAACCCTTATCAGTTAGTATGTTATTCATTTTATATAAGAAACGGAAAATATTTGTTAATGTGCTAACATACACTTGAGATACAGGTTTATCCTCAGGTGCCTGTTACAGTACACAATTTTAAATTAGGGCATTATTTTAATTAATTGTAGTCTATTGGAATATAAAAACTATTAAATTGAATCTAACCATTGACCTAATACTAAATGAATAGAATAAAATTCACGAAAAATGTGTGACAGTTAACAGATATTAAGTGTAGGCACACATATAGCCGAGGTAGCTCAGATGGTTAGCGCTCGCTGTAAATTTCACAGTACGCGAGCAAACCGGGTTCGATCCCCGCCGGCATCAATGAAATTGTTAGTTGCAATTTTAAGTGCTGATTTACCACGTGCTCGGCGGTGAAGGAAAACATCGTGAGGAAAACCACATGTCAGAGAAATAAGAAAAAAAAATATATTTCGACATGTGAAGTTCGCCAACACGCATTGGGGCAGCGCGGCGGACAATTCCTTACCCCAAAACCCTTTCAGAAAAGTGGAGGCCTGTGCCCAGGAGTGGGACGTATATATGCTGTAACTTTACTTTTTTACTTTTACACATATAGAAATATAAAAAAAAACTATAACATCCCAGTTCAAACCACATTGTCGTTATAAAATTACTCAATTTTACTTGTGACAATTTATCAGCCTATTGATTTTGACTAGAGGTTGCACTATTTTCACCTTGATTGAAGATTCTAGTGAAAATTATCGGTATGGTATTTGTCTTACAATTAATATGAATTCAAATTAAATAATATGTACATATCTATGCATAATATTACTTTCAAATGATTAAATATTAGTAGTTCTTATGGAAAATAAATATAAATAGTTTTTGTATGTTTTCACAATACAGTATGGCATTTTGGACATGTATTAAGTTGTTCGACAAAACTTATTTTTGCATTTTGAAACTTTTTTAGCTGGGCACACTAGTTTGGACCCCAGTTTCCTTTAGAAATAGGTCACTGTATATAAGCATCAAAAACAGAAATGGAACCAGACAATGAGGTGTAACTCGCTTCAACAAATGCATTATGTTCTAATCTAATTTATTTTATGTTACTATAAGATAATATTTGACAATACAGCCAATTTATATTCAGCAGACATACTAACTAAGTAATACATATCACTTGATACGATTTTGACTTACCTCTTTGTTGTTGAGGTTTAGACTGTTTTCTAATTTGATATCCTTTGAAGTAGAGGCCTTCGGTAAAGTTTCTGAAAAAATATATTATATCATTATGCTTGAGTAAAAGATGCAAAATTATTAATCAACAAATGCTTTTATTAATTAAATTTTTTATTATTTTATTTAACAAGTACACTTACAATACACATATATGACATAATCACAAAAACATACACATTTCTATACTCTTCGATATGTATATCAATAACAAGTGTACATAACATTCATTTTTTTACATTGTAGTGCCACGCTGCAGCTATATTATGGTTGTAGCATGAATGGGTCGGCTGGACTGGGGAAGGACCACGCTGTCACAGAAAACCACCGTAAAATAGCAGCTTATTGCTGCTGTGTTTCGTATGGTGGGTGCGGTGTTAAGTTACCAATTTTCAAGTAACAAAATTCGTTTAATAATTTTTTACCATACATATAAGCCGTGGTAGCTCAGATGGTTAGCGCTTGCTATAAATTTCACAGTACGCGATCAACCAGAGTTCGAACCCCGCCAGCAGCAATGAAATTGTCAATTGCAATTTAAAGTGCTGATTTACTACGTGATCTGCCGTAAAGGAAAATATCGTGAGGAATCCTGCATGTCTAAGAAATAGGAAAAATATATTTCAAAGATATATTTTGATTTTTTTTTATTGGAAAGGGGTACAAACGAGCACACAGTCCATCTGATGGTAAGTGGTTGCTGCGGCCCATAGACATCTACGTCTATCCTCGATTATAAATCAAAATGAAGATGCGTTGACACCCGTGAGGACTAAGATGGAATGCCTTGTTTCCAGTAAAAGAGGTCTCCGGTTCTCTACACTCACCGTACGAAACATGCTCCATTATGTCCAATAGTGAGTCAAATCGATTCTCCAACTTACAGATTGGTTCAACACTTAGCTAAAATATTATCACCACTCAGAGGACACACAAGAGCACATACTAAGTATTCATACCAATTTTGTCAGTGAGATAAAAGACCTACGTCTTGCTGAGAATGAAACCATGGTCAGTTTTGATGTTCAGTCTCTATTTACATGCCTACCTGTTGAAGACTGCATCTCAATTATAACTAGGAAACTAGATGAAAATAACATGCCACCAGAATATGCAGTACTACTAAGACATTGCCTTACATCTGGCTATCTATTGTGGAAGGAAGAGTTTTACAAGCAAGTAGATGGTGTTGCGATTGGCTCACCTGTATCTCCCATCGCCGCCGATATATTCATGGAAGACTTTGAGGAGAAAGTCCTCCTTACTGCACCTGTTACACCAAGGTTCTACAAGCGGTATGTAGACGATACTTTCACAATTTTACCATCAGACAAAGTAACTGCATTTTTAGAACATCTTAATTCCATAAACTCTAAAATTCAATAGCTTTACTCGGATACATAGACGTGCATGTATGAAGAAGTTAATGAACCTGAAAGAAGCGAAAGAGGTATGTAAGGATCGTGACACTTGGCGATCTGTTCTCTCTGGCTACCCCGTTAGGGATTGTGCGTGAAAATAAGTAAGTAAGTAAGTACTATGGAATTAGAGGCAAATAATTCTTTAGCTTTCCTAGATGTGTTAGTCATCCGAAATCCTAACAACACCATAGGTCATACTGTGTATAGAAAAAAGATCCATACAAACCGATACTTAAATGGTGAATCTCACCACCATCCTTCACAGTTAGCTACTGTTGGCAAATTTTTGTTACAGAGAGCACGAGGGATCTGTAACAGCAAACACCTGGCCGCCGAGCTTCAGCACGTCGAGCAGGTTCTGCACGACAGCAAGCTTCGGGTCCCGCACCTCTGTCACAGTGACCGAGTGAAGCCGGCCACAGCCGAGCGTGTGCCTGCTGTGCTACCATATGTCAGAGGTGTCACAGACAAGATTGGCTACATCTTGAAGCGAGCTTCTATTAGAACATTCTACAAGCCGCCGAAGAAGATTAGTCAGTTCTTACCATCCGTCAAGTGTCATATTCCTCTACAAGATGCAGGAGTGTACCAGCTTGATTGTGATTGTGGTCTCTCATATATAGGGCAAACAAAGAGATAAATTAGAACTCGTGTAAAAGAACACATAGCTGACGTGAAGCATCAACGTTCCGGGAAGTCTGCAGTTTGCGATCATATCCTAGATGGCCCCAACCATTACATCAGATTTGATAGACCACAAATCCTCGCGAAAGAACATCGATTCCTACCAAGGGATACGTGAGGCTATTGAAATTAAAAAACATCCTAATTTCAATAGAGAAGGAGGCTGGGTACTACCACCTGCTTGGGATCCTATAATTAATAAAATTAAAACTAAACCCAAGCATACCACTGCAAGACCTCAGGACATAGTTCATTTTGCATAGATCGGACCATAAACAATAATTAAAAGAGCTGAAGGTACTCCGGGTTTAACAATGACATCGGGACGTCAGTCATCTCAGTCCCCCGTGACCATGGGTGCTGGAAAGCGCCCGAAACATCGGGAATTGAAAATAAAAGTAATTAAAAGTAAAATAAACGCGATAAAATCCGTAAAAGTAGTTTCAATCAATGTGTAGTGTTCGCGTAAATATAAGAAATCATTAGCTTTGCTGATTTTGTTTTCTATGTGTTTGTTCCAGTTAAGTTTACTGGAACGTTTACTTTACGTATGTTAAGGTAAGACCTAGGTATTTTACCTCGGAGGCAAGCTGGAGTTTTGTGCTGAAAAGACTTGGAAGATGATAGTTATTCAGCATTCATTTTTGTGTGAACATTACTACAACCGTTTTTTTTTTGGATTAACGGTTACGTCATATTCCCTGCACCATCTCTCCACAATACGGAGAGCCGATTGGGTCAGGTCGCACACAATGCTTACTGTCTTACTAGAGACCAGTATTGTCAGATCATCTGCATAACCGACTGTGTAGAAATGGTTAGCGTTTAATTTGCTGATGAGTTCATTAATGACCATATTCCACAGGAGAGGTGAAAGAACCCCATCCTGCAGGCATCCTTTCACGATCTGAATTGTCTGAGACTCACCAGCAATCTTTATTGTTCGTGTACTGAGCATGTTTACTATCCAGTCAATCAGTGCCGGTTCAACATTATGTCTACTTAGGGCACCTTTTATGCTGGAGAAATTTGTTCTGTCAAAAGCACCTTCTATGTCTATGAAGGAGCCTAGACATATTACTTTGTTTTGGATGGCCTCTTCAATCTTTGTTATTACCTGGTGAGGTGCCGATTCCGAACAGATCCCGGGTCTCATCGTCGGCCATCGAGTCGGAATTGGACCGCAAAATGCAGTCCTCTTCGTCGCTCAGTGAGCTGCCGCTGAGCACAGTTTCCACTGGGGGCTTCGGCTCGGTTGTGCACGCCGTTTTTTCACTGGACTTGACATCCAGTGATTTCGATGTACCGGCAACCATGGCCACGGTATCCATGACTTCCGGGTTCTTTTCTGCCTCTTTGCTAGGTGGGGAATCAACAAATTTTCCTCCGCGACACTGAAATTTTACGTATACCGCCCCACATACACATGCGAGACGGCGCCCGGCTTTCATCAGGGTCGGTATATGATCCTCCGGCACCGAAACAACGAGGAACCACCCATCCGTCTGTTTGTTATCGTTTGGATCTACCATATATAACACACATATGAAGTTTGCCAACACGCATAGGGGCAGCGCGGGGACACCTCCTAGCCCCAAAACCCTATCAGAAATGAAGGGAGGCCTGTGTCCAGCAGTAAATCGTAAATAGGCTGTAACTTTAACCTTAACATATACATATAAAATTGCTCCATAAAGTGAAAAGTGTGTACAAACTGTACACCTATTTCACAATAAGGGCTTGAAATTGCACCATTTATTAAAGTCTAAGAAAACATTCATAACTTTTTCTTCATACAACTTTGAATAACCTCCGCCCTCTCTGTGAGTTGTTTGTATTTGCTATTTATCCCCTTTATCATAAAAACAAGACAATGGTCTGCAATTTTCTCAGTATCTCTTTCAAAATCAATTATCTGATCAATACTCCTATTATAATACAAACCAGGAGTTAAGGCAATCTAATCAGACATTAAGTTGCATTTAAATTATTTGAATATTTTCCGTCAATCGTGGTTCAATCACTATATTTTTAAGGATTTTCTGTAGAGTATGTTTGGATGGTAGTACCAAAATTTTGATTAAAAAGTTATAAGCCCTAGAACTTTGTTTTAATGTTGATAATGCAAAATTTTTCTCTTTTAGAGTAAACTTTCTGCCTGTGAGGGTTTGTTTCGAGCCCATCGCCCTACAAAATAAAAAGTTTCATGAAACTCTCCCTGTCCCTTTTTCACCCTCTTAGGGTTTTAATTTTCCAAAATATTTTCTTTTTGGATGCCTACGTTATATAAAGAACTATTGTCCTAATTTCACGCTTCTTTGTCGAGTAATATGGATTTGACTGCCTCGTTGGTCTAGTGGTTGTAGTAGCGCGGCTGCTGATCATGAGGTTCTGGGTTCGAATCCCGGGACAGGCCAAAAAATTAATTATCGGGTTTTTCCGTCAGGAAATTCTCAGTAGATGCCCAGTCAGTAAGATGGCGGTGTCTCACCCCCGTGCCTCGGAAAGCACGTAAAGCCGTTGTTCCGGCGCCTGATCTCTCTCCGGTCGTGTCGGTTTACCGTCCCATCGGATTATGAGAGTGAGGGAATAGAGAGTGCACCTGTGCTTGCGCATACACTCATGCACTATAATCCTGTCCTGCGCCGATAGCTAGTCACCGTTGAGGCAGGCCGCCGTGGCCGAAATTCGGTCTGGAAGACGTTATTACGTCTTAATATAATATTTTTCATACAAACTGCATTTTCGTCTTACTTTAACCTTATGAATACAGTTTTTAAACATAAAAAATGGATATCTTAATATTTTAATTCAAGAGTATTTTCAACAGTTCTCTATTAAATAACAACTATTAATTAAATAACATAACATTTTATATTCATAATATTCTAATGTTGTATTTTATATTATTTCGTATATTTTATGTTCGTGGCTCAGTGGCTTAGCAATGAATGACTGCGCTGGGGGCCGCGGGTTCGAATAGATAGATAGATAGATAGAAAATTCTTTATTGCACTCAACCAAAACAATTTGGTACAAAGGCGAACTTAATGCCGAAAAGGCATTCTCTGCCAGCTAACCTTTAGTAGTGTGATGAGAGCTATGGGTAGAGCCGCGAGAGAAAGAAAAACTAACTTATTTATTCATACTATTCAAAACGCATTATATAATATTATGTATATGTTAGTTTATACACATACATACATATATATACATATGTATATGCATAAATATATATTTAAATAAAATATATACTAAACCAATAAAGCATACAATATAGTATACGAAATTATAATAAACATAATCAATAAAATTAATCAAGTAATTTTAAATAATATGCCTCAAGCTTACGTTTAAATGTATTTATTGAAGGAGCATTTTTTAAATCTCGTGGAAGGTTATTCCAAAGTGTAAATGATGATACCGTGAAGGAATCCGAATAGTATGCAGATTTATGCATCGGGATAGTTAGAGTTTTGTTGTTCATCGAACGGGATAAGCTTAAATATGAAAAACTCTCTTTTAGATAAACTGGGGAACAAGGATTGTGAAGAATACCATACAAAGTGGTTAGAAGGTGTGTGTTCCGGCGAAAACGGATGTCGAGCCACTTAAGTCTTGAGCGAAATTGTGATATATGATCAAACTTGCGCAGGCCGAAAATATAGCGTATGCACAGATTGAGCAGACGGTCGAGTTTGCTAAGCAGCTCCTCAGTTATATCCGGATAGGCAATATCAGCATAATCAAAGATAGGAAGCAACAGAGAGTTGACTAGCGTAACCTTGGCCGTCTGAGGAATAAATTTTTGCCAGAGCTTTAATGAATGCATAGTTCCAAAAATACGTCTCCTGACCTCATTAACCTGTAGCACCCAACTTAGATCGTCAGCCAAAATTAAGCCTAGGTTCTTAACCTGCCTAACATATTCTAAATCTACACCGTTTAGAGTGACCTTAGGTAGGTATTGATAGTCAAGTCGACATGTAATTTTTCTGCTCCCTATGATTATAACCTGTGTTTTGGCAGGATTTAATATTAGCCCATGACATCTTGCCCACTGATGAACTGCAGCAAGATTCATTCTGTCAACAGATGAATTTAGGTCATTTAAACTAAAATGCTGATACAGCTGGACATCATCTGCGTACAGGTGATACTTGCTGAAATTTATTACGGAAACAAGTGCATTGATAAACACAGAAAAAAGCAACGGAGATAAAACACCGCCTTGAGGAACACCAGCAACAACGTTACACCAATCGGAGAACTTATCATCAATACGTATGCGTTGCCGGTGTCCCCGAAGATAGGAACTGAACCATTGTAGAACTGAAGATGTTAAATTCAGGGATTTCAAAATTGCTAACAGGATGTCATAGTCAACACAGTTAAAAGCGTTACTGAAGTCCAGAAGGACAAGAAGAGTGAGTTGACGATTAGCCATCGCGAAGCGGATATCATCAGTTATTTTAATTAAGGCCGTGGAAGTACTGTGCAGAGATCGGAAACCAGACTGATAAGGATTAAAGAGATATCTTTAATAGTATCGCTTTTGACTGTTGAGTCCAACGGAACTGGTAAAGAGCAAAAGTGTTTGTTGAGCGCTGTTAAATCAAGGGACTGACAACATTCTGTTTGCTTTTACCAAAGCCTAGGCTGCGCAAAAATCCTGGGTTGTGCAAGTCTCAATAGTATTGTGAATATGTCGGCGTTTGGCATTTCGTATCACCTGGTTGCAGCGATTTCGTGCTTTTTTAAATCTTTCCCAGTTCTCATCACTATAATGTTATTGAGTAACTGCAGTTTATTGTCAATATTATTAGTGTTATAAAAGTCTGCCCAATTAGCATTGCGTATCTCATAACTTAATAGCTGGCGATTCATACGGACAAGGTTACGCTGAAACATAATTTTGGGAGATGATTTGGTAGATTTAAGAGCATATGATGCGAAAATTAGGTCATGATGGGAAAATCCAGGAGCCACGAATTGACCATCTAGAGATATACGATCAGGATCAGATGTAAGGATTAAATCCAGTAGAGTTAGTGTTATTGACGTGATAGGTAGATTCGAGGTCAAGAATTTTAATATTGCTTGATGCACTTAAGCGTTTAAGCTTATTCGATCTAGCATCATTTCGAATAAGGCATGTGTTAAAGTCACCCATGAAAATGGAGTGGGAGTAGTTTGGGAGATGCATCTCAATCAGCTGTTCCAATTCATTGAAATAATTTACAGAAGGAGGTGCATAAAATGTTCCTAGTAAGAAAGGTGTGTTGCATACCATTATTTCAATAAGAATGTATTCCAATGATTTAGAGTAAACCTCGGGCGATCTGGAAACGATCGTGTATGGAATGTCTGACCGCAGGTATATGGCAACACCTCCGCCACCCTTGTTTAATCTGTTATTCCTGATGAGATGATAGCCCGGAAGACTAAACAAAGTGGATGGTAAGCTAGGTTTAAGAAATGATTCTGATATGAGACAGGCATAAATAAGACTGTTTTCGAAAGTTGCAAGAAGATCTGAAAAGTGAGCTGGAACACTTTGTGCATTAATATGACATATATTCAAATTCCTTCGGTAAGGCTCAAGGGCATTATTTAATATGTCCCTAAGTTGAGGTTCTGGGGAACCCTGACCCGGGGAAAACGATGATGGTGAGGAACTTGTAGAGTTAAAGTAATCAGATTCTATGGAAATATCCATCGCAAGTTTAAAATTAAATTTATAAGTTTATTCGTATACTACTAAATAATAATATTAAATAAAAACAGTAGACATATATATATATATATATATATATATATATATATATATATATATATATATATATATATATATATATATTATAAATGTTTAATAAAAAAAGTAAAAAATAAATAATAAAAATAAGTGAATTGTTTTGCTATACCGTGGGTTCAGCAAAAATAAAATTGTTATTAGCTTGCCACATCTACTACCAGTTAGGACATTACAACCATGTCAGGAGGAAGTACAATTTATTATAATTTGATAAAGAAAAGTGAAAACAGTACAAGTATGCCGATTAAAAAAAAATTACTCTAAAGAAAAAACTGTAAATGCGCACTTTTAAATTCTTACGGTGGTAACCCTGCGTATGATGATCGCATTACCATAGTAAAAACAGAACTTCTGATCTGTTTTTACTATTATGACATTTTAATAATTTTAATTATTTGACATTGTCATTTCATATTGACATTACAAACGAAACCAAACAAAACATACAACCGGAGTTTTGGCGGGAACTTGGCCGTGAACGGATTGTCGCTCCTGTTTTGTCGCTTGAATAATGGTTTGAAGTGGATTTTGATTCGTAAAAGTGATGCGATTTTGTGAATTAAGTGTCCACACGTGTGAACTATTAGAGAAAACGACGAAACAAGTGCTTTGATGTCGATATAAACCTCAAGTTATTTTGATCGCTTAGGCGCCTTATGAACTTGAGTGGCTGTCGTCATCAACTGTCCGCTAGGTTGAGCTACCGTCAAAATCTCCCACGGGCTTCGCAATGTGACGCATCAGCATATTGTGAAGTAAAAGAACATAAAATGAAGATTCACTGGACATTGGCAGAATTATTGTGACATTATCACAATACCAAGGGCCATATAGTTAAACGAAGAAGAAGAAAACATACAACCAATACACAAACAAAAATAAAAATTTTGAAGGTTGCAAAAATTTTCAATTCAATGTGCTATGAGGTTTGTTTCAAGTTAAATTATATTCAAGTTTAATTATAAAGCAGGTAGTTTGGGGTAATAAGTCCTATAACTACCAATGATAAAAGTTGTTCGTATTTATAAGTAATGATACATAATTATGCCCTACAAACAAAAGAAATGAATAATTGCATAAACTCCAATAGCGGTAAGTTAAATATCATTTTAAGTAAAATATGCAATTAACTACAGTAGTGAGATTCTTAATAATAGAGAAAAAGAAAAAGTTAATATATAAAGAGACTAATTTTACAATTTTTTTCCAGGTTTAGACCGTTGTTTGGAGGCCACAGCTTTGGAAGTTTCTGAATTACTCACAGGATATTCAGCCAGTTGGTCTAGAGAAACAAGACGTACCTTGCTTCCATTACAGAGCTTTAGATATATGTTACCCATCTTGTGTCCAACACCTGTGCATACCATGTAGGCGTCGAGCTTCTTTGAAAACTTCTCTTCTATGAGGTGTAAGAAATTCAGCAATAGAAATATTACTTCCTTTCAAAGAAAGCTTAGCACGCCAGATTTCTTGACGAATGGTATAATCTGTAAACTTTACCAGCAGTGCACGAGGATTTGCTGTTGTGTTTTTTCCCAAACGATAACATGAATGAATCTGAGTTGATCTAAATGTATGTATTTTTAATTTTGATGTTACCAGATTTACAACAGTGTCAATGCAGTTTTCTGTATCAGACTCTTCAATGCCTCGAATTAAAAGAAATTTACGCCTGCTCCTGTTGTCAATGTCATCAGTCAATAGTGTAAGGAACTGAACTTGCTTTTTTAAGATCTCCAGCGCAGTCTTCATAGTCTCTTTGAACATGATAAAATCATTGGTGAGAGAAGTGATATTAGGTTGAGAACTTTCCAACCGGGCTTGAAAAGAAGACATACACTCTTCAAACTTTTTTTCAAGTGTTTTGACAGCATCTTCCGGTTTAGTTTTTTCAAGATTTCTTCTTCCAGCCATAGTGCAGTGTTGAAGTGTAGTACTGAAGAATAGTATTTGTAGCAGATGTGGTGCAAACTAATACATGTGCTATGGTATATTAGTCAAGATTTAAGATAAATAAGTTTTAATGGATTTTATTAGAAAATATACCTAAAACTTGTAAGTTTTACTATTTTAATTATTTATCAAAACAAGACCCAAAAAATATGTTGTCACTGCTTGTGCACCTACCCCCGAAAAAAATCCCACACGGAACAAGCCTACGGCCTACAAATAATTGTTCCAGGTCTGGATGTTTTTCCTTGTGCTTTATGTTTGTAAACTGACTTCATAATATAGGAGAAAATCCTAGTGTGGGGGGTAACATTTAAAAAAACTATAAGCAACTTACTTGCTAAAAAATTCACTGTGGCTGCAACTCCTTCACCTTCATTTTAGGCAATTTATCTTGTTGTACATGATCAATTGTTAATTTGTTTAACATTCTTAAATCCTCTTCTTCAACACCAATTTCTAAAAGCATTTTTAAATGTTCCCATTTTGCCATCATGACTTCCTCATTGAATATGAATCTTATATTTTTACTAATCCAATTATTTCCTAGTCCCTTTAATAAATGGAGGAGGATCATAAATATGGAATAAAGGTACATTATCAATTTCTATTATACTGCTTTTGTAGACTTATGCCTTAAATATTTTTCTTTTGAATCTTTTAAAAGAGATTTAATTGCAGATACATTAGATGTGCCTTGGTCACAAATTGTAGCGACAATAATTAAGCCACCTTCTCCTAATCTTCTAATTATCTTTCAATATATGGCTTTTAGTTGCACTTTGGCAGAACTGGTAACAAGTGGCTGTTTATATTTGCTCTTTATCCCTTTTATCATAAAAACAAGACAATGGTCTGCAATTTGCTCAGTATTTCTTTCAAAACCAATTATCTGATCAATATTCCTATTATAATATAAACCAGGACTTAAGGCAATCTCATCAAACATTAAGTTGCATAGCCTTTGTTCAGGTGTCATTTTATACATTTTTTTCTTTAAATTATTTGGAATATTTTCCGTCAATCGTGGTTCAATCACTATATTTTTAAGGATTTTTTGTAGAGTATGTTTAGATAGTAGTACCAAAATTTTGGTTAAAAAGTTATAAGCCCTAGAACTTTGTTTTAACGTTGCTAATGCAAAAATTTTCTCTTTTATAGTAAACTTTCTGCCTTTTGGTTTCTGTAAAGATTTCAATTGAAGTTTCATAAAAGTTGATATTGTTACCATTCCATCTCTGCTACACGGTAGGACTTTTTAACATCTTTGCACTTATTTTGTAATTTCAACAGCCTCGTTTTTAATTGTTGGTAAGTCTTAAAAAGACTTTCTTCTTACTTCCGGCTGAAAGCAAACAGAATAAAAAATATATTTTTCTGTTAAGATATACAAAAAAGTGTCAGTCATTCAATTGCACTTTATAAGATACACTAACTATTGCCAGTGGCTTAGCTCAGACAGTAGTAGATTTTTTATAGAAAAAGGGTGGTAAACAAGCACACAGTCCACCTGATGGGAAGAAGATGCTGTGGTACATAAACATCTACATTTATCTGCAATTTACTTTTAATTTGAAAGGGGGACAAACGAGCACACAGTCCACCTGATAGTAAGTGGTTGTTGCGGCCCATAGACATCTACATCTATCCTCAATTATAAATCAAAATGAAGATGCGTTGACACCCGTGAGGACTAAGATGGAATGCCTTGTTTCCAGTAAAAGAGGTCTCCGGTTCTCTACACTCACCGTACGAAACATGCTCCATTATGTCCAATAGTGAGTCAAATCGATTCTCCAACTTACAGATTGGTTCAACACTTAGCTAAAATATTATCACCACTCAGAGGACACACAAGAGCACATACTAAGTATTCATACCAATTTTGTCAGTGAGATAAAAGACCTACGTCTTGCTGAGAATGAAACCATGGTCAGTTTTGATGTTCAGTCTCTATTTACATGCCTACCTGTTGAAGACTGCATCTCAATTATAACTAGGAAACTAGATGAAAATAACATGCCACCAGAATATGCAGTACTACTAAGACATTGCCTTACATCTGGCTATCTATTGTGGAAGGAAGAGTTTTACAAGCAAGTAGATGGTGTTGCGATTGGCTCACCTGTATCTCCCATCGCCGCCGATATATTCATGGAAGACTTTGAGGAGAAAGTCCTCCTTACTGCACCTGTTACACCAAGGTTCTACAAGCGGTATGTAGACGATACTTTCACAATTTTACCATCAGACAAAGTAACTGCATTTTTAGAACATCTTAATTCCATAAACTCTAAAATTCAATAGCTTTACTCGGATACATAGACGTGCATGTATGAAGAAGTTAATGAACCTGAAAGAAGCGAAAGAGGTATGTAAGGATCGTGACACTTGGCGATCTGTTCTCTCTGGCTACCCCGTTAGGGATTGTGCGTGAAAATAAGTAAGTAAGTAAGTACTATGGAATTAGAGGCAAATAATTCTTTAGCTTTCCTAGATGTGTTAGTCATCCGAAATCCTAACAACACCATAGGTCATACTGTGTATAGAAAAAAGATCCATACAAACCGATACTTAAATGGTGAATCTCACCACCATCCTTCACAGTTAGCTACTGTTGGCAAATTTTTGTTACAGAGAGCACGAGGGATCTGTAACAGCAAACACCTGGCCGCCGAGCTTCAGCACGTCGAGCAGGTTCTGCACGACAGCAAGCTTCGGGTCCCGCACCTCTGTCACAGTGACCGAGTGAAGCCGGCCACAGCCGAGCGTGTGCCTGCTGTGCTACCATATGTCAGAGGTGTCACAGACAAGATTGGCTACATCTTGAAGCGAGCTTCTATTAGAACATTCTACAAGCCGCCGAAGAAGATTAGTCAGTTCTTACCATCCGTCAAGTGTCATATTCCTCTACAAGATGCAGGAGTGTACAAGCTTGATTGTGATTGTGGTCTCTCATATATAGGGCAAACAAAGAGATAAATTAGAACTCGTGTAAAAGAACACATAGCTGACGTGAAGCATCAACGTTCCGGGAAGTCTGCAGTTTGCGATCATATCCTAGATGGCCCCAACCATTACATCAGATTTGATAGACCACAAATCCTCGCGAAAGAACATCGATTCCTACCAAGGGATACGTGAGGCTATTGAAATTAAAAAACATCCTAATTTCAATAGAGAAGGAGGCTGGGTACTACCACCTGCTTGGGATCCTATAATTAATAAAATTAAAACTAAACCCAAGCATACCACTGCAAGACCTCAGGACATAGTCAGTTCATTTTGCATAGATCGGACCATAAACAATAATTAAAAGAGCTGAAGGTACTCCGGGTTTAACAATGACATCGGGACGTCAGTCATCTCAGTCCCCCGTGACCATGGGTGCTGGAAAGCGCCCGAAACGTCGGGAATTGAAAATAAAAGTAATTAAAAGTAAAATAAACGCGATAAAATCCGTAAAAGTAGTTTCAATCAATGTGTAGTGTTCGCGTAAATATAAGAAATCATTAGCTTTGCTGATTTTGTTTTCTATGTGTTTGTTCCAGTTAAGTTTACTGGAACGTTTACTTTACGTATGTTAAGGTAAGACCTAGGTATTTTACCTCGGAGGCAAGCTGGAGTTTTGTGCTGAAAAGACTTGGAAGATGATAGTTATTCAGCATTCATTTTTGTGTGAACATTACTACAACCGTTTTTTTTTTTTTGGATTAACGGTTACGTCATATTCCCTGCACCATCTCTCCACAATACGGAGAGCCGATTGGGTCAGGTCGCACACAATGCTTACTGTCTTACTAGAGACCAGTATTGTCAGATCATCTGCATAACCGACTGTGTAGAAATGGTTAGCGTTTAATTTGCTGATGAGTTCATTAATGACCATATTCCACAGGAGAGGTGAAAGAACCCCATCCTTCAGGCATCCTTTCACGATCTGAATTGTCTGAGACTCACCAGCAATCTTTATTGTTCGTGTACTGAGTATGTTTACTATCCAGTCAATCAGTGCCGGTTCAACATTATGTCTACTTAGGGCACCTTTTATGCTGGAGAAATTTGTTTTGTCAAAAGCACCTTCTATGTCTATGAAGGAGCCTAGACATATTACTTTGTTTTGGATGGCCTCTTCAATCTTTGTTATTACCTGGTGAGGTGCCGATTCCGAACAGATCCCGGGTCTCATCGTCGGCCATCGAGTCGGAATTGGACCGCAAAATGCAGTCCTCTTCGTCGCTCAGTGAGCTGCCGCTGAGCACAGTTTCCACTGGGGGCTTCGGCTCGGTTGTGCACGCCGTTTTTTCACTGGACTTGACATCCAGTGATTTCGATGTACCGGCAACCATGGCCACGGTATCCATGACTTCCGGGTTCTTTTCTGCCTCTTTGCTAGGTGGGGAATCAACAAATTTTCCTCCGCGACACTGAAATTTTACGTATACCGCCCCACATACACATGCGAGACGGCGCCCGGCTTTCATCAGGGTCGGTATATGATCCTCCGGCACCGAAACAACGAGGAACCACCCATCCGTCTGTTTGTTATCGTTTGGATCTACCATATATAACACACATATGAAGTTTGCCAACACGCATAGGGGCAGCGCGGGGACACCTCCTAGCCCCAAAACCCTATCAGAAATGAAGGGAGGCCTGTGTCCAGCAGTAAATCGTAAATAGGCTGTAACTTTAACCTTAACATATACATATAAAATTGCTCCATAAAGTGAAAAGTGTGTACAAACTGTACACCTATTTCACAATAAGGGCTTGAAATTGCACCATTTATTAAAGTCTAAGAAAACATTCATAACTTTTTCTTCATACAACTTTGAATAACCTCCGCCCTCTCTGTGAGTTGTTTGTATTTGCTATTTATCCCCTTTATCATAAAAACAAGACAATGGTCTGCAATTTTCTCAGTATCTCTTTCAAAATCAATTATCTGATCAATACTCCTATTATAATACAAACCAGGAGTTAAGGCAATCTAATCAGACATTAAGTTGCATTTAAATTATTTAGAATATTTTCCGTCAATCGTGGTTCAATCACTATATTTTTAAGGATTTTCTGTAGAGTATGTTTGGATGGTAGTACCAAAATTTTGGTTAAAAAGTTATAAGCCCTAGAACTTTGTTTTAATGTTGATAATGCAAAATTTTTCTCTTTTAGAGTAAACTTTCTGCCTGTGAGGGTTTGTTTCGAGCCCATCGCCCTACAAAATAAAAAGTTTCATGAAACTCTCCCTGTCCCTTTTTCACCCTCTTAGGGTTTTAATTTTCCAAAATATTTTCTTTTTGGATGCCTACGTTATATAAAGAACTATTGTCCTAATTTCACGCTTCTTTGTCGAGTAATATGGATTTGACTGCCTCGTTGGTCTAGTGGTTGTAGTAGCGCGGCTGCTGATCATGAGGTCCTGGGTTCGAATCCCGGATCAGGCCAAAAAATTAATTATCGGGTTTTTCCGTCAGGAAATTCTCAGTAGATGCCCAGTCAGTAAGATGGCGGTGTCTCACCCCCGTGCCTCGGAAAGCACGTAAAGCCGTTGTTCCGGCGCCTGATCTCTCTCCGGTCGTGTCGGTTTACCGTCCCATCGGATTATGAGAGTGAGGGAATAGAGAGTGCACCTGTGCTTGCGCATACACTCATGCACTATAATCCTGTCCTGCGCCGATAGCTAGTCACCGTTGAGGCAGGCCGCCGTGGCCGAAATTCGGTCTGGAAGACGTTATTACGTCTTAATATAATATTTTTCATACAAACTGCATTTTCGTCTTACTTTAACCTTATGAATACAGTTTTTAAACATAAAAAATGGATATCTTAATATTTTAATTCAAGAGTATTTTCAACAGTTCTCTATTAAATAACAACTATTAATTAAATAACATAACATTTTATATTCATAATATTCTAATGTTGTATTTTATATTATTTCGTATATTTTATGTTCGTGGCTCAGTGGCTTAGCAATGAATGACTGCGCTGGGGGCCGCGGGTTCGAATAGATAGATAGATAGATAGAAAATTCTTTATTGCACTCAACCAAAACAATTTGGTACAAAGGCGAACTTAATGCCGAAAAGGCATTCTCTGCCAGCTAACCTTTAGTAGTGTGATGAGAGCTATGGGTAGAGCCGCGAGAGAAAGAAAAACTAACTTATTTATTCATACTATTCAAAACGCATTATATAATATTATGTATATGTTAGTTTATACACATACATACATATATATACATATGTATATGCATAAATATATATTTAAATAAAATATATACTAAACCAATAAAGCATACAATATAGTATACGAAATTATAATAAACATAATCAATAAAATTAATCAAGTAATTTTAAATAATATGCCTCAAGCTTACGTTTAAATGTATTTATTGAAGGAGCATTTTTTAAATCTCGTGGAAGGTTATTCCAAAGTGTAATTGATGATACCGTGAAGGAATCCGAATAGTATGCAGATTTATGCATCGGGATAGTTAGAGTTTTGTTGTTCATCGAACGGGATAAGCTTAAATATGAAAAACGCTCTTTTAGATAAAGTGGGGAATAAGGATTGTGAAGAATACCATACAAAGTGGTTAGAAGGTTTGTGTTCCGGCGAAAACGGATGTCGAGCCACTTAAGTCTTGAGCGAAATTGTGATATATGATCAAACTTGCGCAGGCCGAAAATATAGCGTATGCACAGATTGAGCAGACGGTCGAGTTTGCTAAGCAGCTCCTCAGTTATATCTGGATAGGCAATATCAGCATAATCAAAGATAGGAAGCAACAGAGAGTTGACTAGCGTAACCTTGGCCGTCTGAGGAATAAATTTTTGCCAGAGCTTTAATGAATGCATAGTTCCAAAAATACGTCTCCTGACCTCATTAACCTGTAGCACCCAACTTAGATCGTCAGCCAAAATTAAGCCTAGGTTCTTAACCTGCCTAACATATTCTAAATCTACACCGTTTAGAGTGACCTTAGGTAGGTATTGATAGTCAAGTCGACATGTAATTTTTCTGCTCCCTATGATTATAACCTGTGTTTTGGCAGGATTTAATATTAGCCCATGACATCTTGCCCACTGATGAACTGCAGCAAGATTCATTCTGTCAACAGATGAATTTAGGTCATTTAAACTAAAATGCTGATACAGCTGGACATCATCTGCGTACAGGTGATACTTGCTGAAATTTATTACGGAAACAAGTGCATTGATAAACACAGAAAAAAGCAACGGAGATAAAACACCGCCTTGAGGAACACCAGCAACAACGTTACACCAATCGGAGAACTTATCATCAATACGTATGCGTTGCCGGCGTCCCCGAAGATAGGAACTGAACCATTGTAGAACTGAAGATGTTAAATTCAGGGATTTCAAAATTGCTAACAGGATGTCATAGTCAACACAGTTAAAAGCGTTACTGAAGTCCAGAAGGACAAGAAGAGTGAGTTGACGATTAGCCATCGCGAAGCGGATATCATCAGTTATTTTAATTAAGGCCGTGGAAGTACTGTGCAGAGATCGGAAACCAGACTGATAAGGATTAAAGAGATATCTTTAATAGTATCGCTTTTGACTGTTGAGTCCAACGGAACTGGTAAAGAGCAAAAGTGTTTGTTGAGCGCTGTTAAATCAAGGGACTGACAACATTCTGTTTGCTTTTACCAAAGCCTAGGCTGCGCAAAAATCCTGGGTTGTGCAAGTCTCAATAGTATTGTGAATATGTCGGCGTTTGGCATTTCGTATCACCTGGTTGCAGCGATTTCGTGCTTTTTTAAATCTTTCCCAGTTCTCATCACTATAATGTTATTGAGTAACTGCAGTTTATTGTCAATATTATTAGTGTTATAAAAGTCTGCCCAATTAGCATTGCGTATCTCATAACTTAATAGCTGGCGATTCATACGGACAAGGTTACGCTGAAACATAATTTTGGGAGATGATTTAGTAGATTTAAGAGCATATGATGCGAAAATTAGGTCATGATGGGAAAATCCAGGAGCCACGAATTGACCATATAGAGATATACGATCAGGATCAGATGTAATGCCCCGGCTACACGCACCGTCTTGCCTGTGAGCATGCCTGCACAAACCAGTTTGCACAGGTAAGCACGTGCGTGTGGACGGTAAGACTGTGGCTCGCGCAGGTGGCCTGCGTAATCGTTGACGTGCTGAAGATTGGACTGCGCGGGCTTGGTTTGCACGGTTTTGCCTGCGAGCTTACTTGAGCGTGTGGCCGGTTACTCAAGCCGCGCTTCAGTCCGTCTAAATTATTGTTGACGACACATGTTATGTTATTAAATCTTAAAAATAAGTGATGTACGCAATTATTCCAGGGATTTTTTAACTGAATTCATAGAATTGTACATATCGTTGCCGGCGTTATGGAAAATTAAAAGTAAGGAATATTCCGACAGGAACAAAAAAAATGAAGCTTATCATTTATTAATTGAAAAACTAACTTTCTTATTTGTTGCTTTTTTACAAGTAAACAATCATATAAGGCTCCGTTTAAAAAAAACCTCTTCTGGCCACATCGTGACGTGACTATAGCTCTCAAAACACTTTGAGGTTTGCACAGTCCAGTTTACACAAAGTTACCTGCACGAGCCGTTGTACAGTCATGACTGTACAGGCCTGGACTGTGCAGGCAAGACGGAGCGTGTAGCCGGGGCGTAAGGATTAAATCCAGTAGAGTTAGTGTTATTGACGTGATAGGTAGATTCGAGGTCAAGAATTTTAATATTGCTTGATGCACTTAAGCGTTTAAGCTTATTCGATCTAGCATCATTTCGAATAAGGCAGGTGTTAAAGTCACCCATGAAAATGGAGTGGGAGTAGTTTGGGAGATGCATCTCAATCAGCTGTTCCAATTCATTGAAATAATTTACAGAAGGAGGTGCATAAAATGTTCCTAGTAAGAAAGGTGTGTTGCATACCATTATTTCAATAAGAATATATTCCAATGATTTAGAGTAAACCTCGGGCGATCTGGAAACGATCGTGTATGGAATGTCTGACCGCAGGTATATGGCAACACCTCCGCCACCCTTGTTTAATCTGTTATTCCTGATAAGATGATAGCCCGGAAGACTAAACAAAGTGGATGGTAAGCTAGGTTTAAGAAATGATTCTGATATGAGACAGGCATGAATAAGACTGTTTTCGAAAGTTGCAAGAAGATCTGAAAAGTGAGCTGGAACACTTTGTGCATTAATATGACATATATTCAAATTCCTTCGGTAAGGCTCAAGGGCATTATTTAATATGTCCCTAAGTTGAGGTTCTGGGGAACCCTGACCCGGGTAAAACGATGATGGTGAGGAACTTGTAGAGTTAAAGTAATCAGATTCTATGGAAATATCCATCGCAAGTTTAAAATTAAATTTATAAGTTTATTTGTATACCACTAAATATAATAATAAATAAAAACAGTATATATATATATATATATATATATATATATATATATATATATATATATATATATATATATATATATATATATATATTATAAATGTTTAATAAAAAAAGTAAAAAATAAATAATAAAAATAAGTGAATTGTTTTGCTATACCGTGGGTTCAGCAAAAATAAAATTGTTATTAGCTTGCCACATCTACTACCAGTTAGGACATTACAACCATGTCAGGAGGAAGTACAATTTATTATAATTTGATAAAGAAAAGTGAAAACAGTACAAGTATGCCGATTAAAAAAAAATTACTCTAAAGAAAAAACTGTAAATGCGCACTTTTAAATTCTTACGGTGGTAACCCTGCGTATGATGATCGCATTACCATAGTAAAAACAGATCTTCTGATCTGTTTTTACTATTATGACATTTTAATAATTTTAATTATTTGACATTGTCATTTCATATTGACATTACAAACGAAACCAAACAAAACATACAACCGGAGTTTTGGCGGGAACTTGGCCGTGAACGGATTGTCGCTCCTGTTTTGTCGCTTGAATAATGGTTTGAAGTGGATTTTGATTCGTAAAAGTGATGCGATTTTGTGAATTAAGTGTCCACACGTGTGAACTATTAGAGAAAACGACGAAACAAGTGCTTTGATGTCGATATAAACCTCAAGTTATTTTGATCGCTTAGGCGCCTTATGAACTTGAGTGGCTGTCGTCATCAACTGTCCGCTAGGTTGAGCTACCGTCAAAATCTCCCACGGGCTTCGCAATGTGACGCATCAGCATATTGTGAAGTAAAAGAACATAAAATGAAGATTCACTGGACATTGGCAGAATTATTGTGACATTATCACAATACCAAGGGCCATATAGTTAAACGAAGAAGAAGAAAACATACAACCAATACACAAACAAAAATAAAAATTTTGAAGGTTGCAAAAATTTTCAATTCAATGTGCTATGAGGTTTGTTTCAAGTTAAATTATATTCAAGTTTAATTATAAAGCAGGTAGTTTGGGGTAATAAGTCCTATAACTACCAATGATAAAAGTTGTTCGTATTTATAAGTAATGATACATAATTATGCCCTACAAACAAAAGAAATGAATAATTGCATAAACTCCAATAGCGGTAAGTTAAATATCATTTTAAGTAAAATATGCAATTAACTACAGTAGTGAGATTCTTAATAATAGAGAAAAAGAAAAAGTTAATATATAAAGAGACTAATTTTACAATTTTTTTCCAGGTTTAGACCGTTGTTTGGAGGCCACAGCTTTGGAAGTTTCTGAATTACTCACAGGATATTCAGCCAGTTGGTCTAGAGAAACAAGACGTACCTTGCTTCCATTACAGAGCTTTAGATATATGTTACCCATCTTGTGTCCAACACCTGTGCATACCATGTAGGCGTCGAGCTTCTTTGAAAACTTCTCTTCTATGAGGTGTAAGAAATTCAGCAATAGAAATATTACTTCCTTTCAAAGAAAGCTTAGCACGCCAGATTTCTTGACGAATGGTATAATCTGTAAACTTTACCAGCAGTGCACGAGGATTTGCTGTTGTGTTTTTTCCCAAACGATAACATGAATGAATCTGAGTTGATCTAAATGTATGTATTTTTAATTTTGATGTTACCAGATTTACAACAGTGTCAATGCAGTTTTCTGTATCAGACTCTTCAATGCCTCGAATTAAAAGAAATTTACGCCTGCTCCTGTTGTCAATGTCATCAGTCAATAGTGTAAGGAACTGAACTTGCTTTTTTAAGATCTCCAGCGCAGTCTTCATAGTCTCTTTGAACATGATAAAATCACTGGTGAGAGAAGTGATATTAGGTTGAGAACTTTCCAACCGGGCTTGAAAAGAAGACATACACTCTTCAAACTTTTTTTCAAGTGTTTTGACAGCATCTTCCGGTTTAGTTTTTTCAAGATTTCTTCTTCCAGCCATAGTGCAGTGTTGAAGTGTAGTACTGAAGAATAGTATTTGTAGCAGATGTGGTGCAAACTAATACATGTGCTATGGTATATTAGTCAAGATTTAAGATAAATAAGTTTTAATGGATTTTATTAGAAAATATACCTAAAACTTGTAAGTTTTACTATTTTAATTATTTATCAAAACAAGACCCAAAAAATATGTTGTCACTGCTTGTGCACCTACCCCCGAAAAAAATCCCACACGGAACAAGCCTACGGCCTACAAATAATTGTTCCAGGTCTGGATGTTTTTCCTTGTGCTTTATGTTTGTAAACTGACATCATAATATAGGAGAAAATCCTAGTGTAGGGTATCCTAGGGGGGTAACATTTAAAAAAAACTATAAGCAACTTACTTGCTAAAAAATTCACTGTGGCTGCAACTCCTTCACCTTCATTTTAGGCAATGATCAATTGTTAATTTGTTTAACATTCTTAAATCCTCTTCTTCAACACCAATTTCTAAAAGCATTTTTAAATGTTCCCATTTTGCCATCATGACTTCCTCATTGAATATGAATCTTATATTTTTACTAATCCAATTATTTCCTAGTCCCTTTAATAAATGGATGAGGATCATAAATATGGAATAAAGGTACATTATCAATTTCTATTATACTGCTTTTGTAGACTTAATTATGCCTTAAATATTTTTCTTTTGAATCTTTTAAAAGAGATTTAATTGCAGATACATTAGATGTGCCTTGGTCACAAATTGTAGCGACAATAATTAAGCCACCTTCTCCTAATCTTCTAATTATCTTTCAATATATGGCTTTTAGTTGCACTTTGGCAGAACTGGTAACAAGTGGCTGTTTATATTTGCTCTTTATCCCTTTTATCATAAAAACAAGACAATGGTCTGCAATTTGCTCAGTATTTCTTTCAAAACCAATTATCTGATCAATATTCCTATTATAATATAAACCAGGACTTAAGGCAATCTCATCAAATATTAAGTTGCATAGCCTTTGTTCAGGTGTCATTTTATACATTTTTTTCTTTAAATTATTTGGAATATTTTCCGTCAATCGTGGTTCAATCACTATATTTTTAAGGATTTTTTGTAGAGTATGTTTAGATGGTAGTACCAAAATTTTGGTTAAAAAGTTATAAGCCCTAGAACTTTGTTTTAACGTTGCTAATGCAAAAATTTTCTCTTTTATAGTAAACTTTCTGCCTTTTGGTTTCTGTAAAGATTTCAATTGAAGTTTCATAAAAGTTGATATTGTTACCATTCCATCTCTGCTACACGGTAGGACTTTTTAACATCTTTGCACTTATTTTGTAATTTCAACAGCCTCGTTTTCAATTGTTGGTAAGTCTTAAAAAGACTTTCTTCTTACTTCCGGCTGAAAGCAAACAGAATAAAAAAATATATTTTTCTGTTAAGATATACAAAAAAGTGTCAGTCATTCAATTGCACTTTATAAGATACACTAACTATTGCCAGTGGCTTAGCTCAGACAGTAGTAGATTTTTTATAGAAAAAGGGTGGCAAACAAGCACACAGTCCACCTGATGGGAAGAAGATGCTGTGGTACATAAACATCTACATTTATCTGCAATTTACTTTTAATTTGAAAGGGGGACAAACGAGCACACAGTCCACCTGATAGTAAGTGGTTGTTGCGGCCCATAGACATCTACATCTGTCCTCAATTATAAATCAAAATGAAGATGCGTTGACACCCGTGAGGACTAAGATGGAATGCCTTGTTTCCAGTAAAAGAGGTCTCCGGTTCTCTACACTCACCGTACGAAACATGCTCCATTATGTCCAATAGTGAGTCAAATCGATTCTCCAACTTACAGATTGGTTCAACACTTAGCTAAAATATTATCACCACTCAGAGGACACACAAGAGCACATACTAAGTATTCATACCAATTTTGTCAGTGAGATAAAAGACCTACGTCTTGCTGAGAATGAAACCATGGTCAGTTTTGATGTTCAGTCTCTATTTACATGCCTACCTGTTGAAGACTGCATCTCAATTATAACTAGGAAACTAGATGAAAATAACATGCCACCAGAATATGCAGTACTACTAAGACATTGCCTTACATCTGGCTATCTATTGTGGAAGGAAGAGTTTTACAAGCAAGTAGATGGTGTTGCGATTGGCTCACCTGTATCTCCCATCGCCGCCGATATATTCATGGAAGACTTTGAGGAGAAAGTCCTCCTTACTGCACCTGTTACACCAAGGTTCTACAAGCGGTATGTAGACGATACTTTCACAATTTTACCATCAGACAAAGTAACTGCATTTTTAGAACATCTTAATTCCATAAACTCTAAAATTCAATAGCTTTACTCGGATACATAGACGTGCATGTATGAAGAAGTTAATGAACCTGAAAGAAGCGAAAGAGGTATGTAAGGATCGTGACACTTGGCGATCTGTTCTCTCTGGCTACCCCGTTAGGGATTGTGCGTGAAAATAAGTAAGTAAGTAAGTACTATGGAATTAGAGGCAAATAATTCTTTAGCTTTCCTAGATGTGTTAGTCATCCGAAATCCTAACAACACCATAGGTCATACTGTGTATAGAAAAAAGATCCATACAAACCGATACTTAAATGGTGAATCTCACCACCATCCTTCACAGTTAGTTACTGTTGGCAAATTTTTGTTACAGAGAGCACCAGGGATCTGTAACAGCAAACACCTGGCCGCCGAGCTTCAGCACGTCGAGCAGGTTCTGCACGACAGCAAGCTTCGGGTCCCGCACCTCTGTCACAGTGACCGAGTGAAGCCGGCCACAGCCGAGCGTGTGCCTGCTGTGCTACCATATGTCAGAGGTGTCACAGACAAGATTGGCTACATCTTGAAGCGAGCTTCTATTAGAACATTCTACAAGCCGCCGAAGAAGATTAGTCAGTTCTTACCATCCGTCAAGTGTCATATTCCTCTACAAGATGCAGGAGTGTACAAGCTTGATTGTGATTGTGGTCTCTCATATATAGGGCAAACAAAGAGATAAATTAGAACTCGTGTAAAAGAACACATAGCTGACGTGAAGCATCAACGTTCCGGGAAGTCTGCAGTTTGCGATCATATCCTAGATGGCCCCAACCATTACATCAGATTTGATAGACCACAAATCCTCGCGAAAGAACATCGATTCCTACCAAGGGATACGTGAGGCTATTGAAATTAAAAAACATCCTAATTTCAATAGAGAAGGAGGCTGGGTACTACCACCTGCTTGGGATCCTATAATTAATAAAATTAAAACTAAACCCAAGCATACCACTGCAAGACCTCAGGACATAGTCAGTTCATTTTGCATAGATCGGACCATAGACAATAATTAAAAGAGCTGAAGGTACTCCGGGTTTAACAATGACATCGGGACGTCAGTCATCTCAGTCCCCCGTGACCATGGGTGCTGGAAAGCGCCCGAAACGTCGGGAATTGAAAATAAAAGTAATTAAAAGTAAAATAAACGCGATAAAATCCGTAAAAGTAGTTTCAATCAATGTGTAGTGTTCGCGTAAATATAAGAAATCATTAGCTTTGCTGATTTTGTTTTCTATGTGTTTGTTCCAGTTAAGTTTACTGGAACGTTTACTTTACGTATGTTAAGGTAAGACCTAGGTATTTTACCTCGGAGGCAAGCTGGAGTTTTGTGCTGAAAAGACTTGGAAGATGATAGTTATTCAGCATTCATTTTTGTGTGAACATTACTACAACCGTTTTTTTTTGGATTAACGGTTACGTCATATTCCCTGCACCATCTCTCCACAATACGGAGAGCCGATTGGGTCAGGTCGCACACAATGCTTACTGTCTTACTAGAGACCAGTATTGTCAGATCATCTGCATAACCGACTGTGTAGAAATGGTTAGCGTTTAATTTGCTGATGAGTTCATTAATGACCATATTCCACAGGAGAGGTGAAAGAACCCCATCCTGCAGGCATCCTTTCACGATCTGAATTGTCTGAGACTCACCAGCAATCTTTATTGTTCGTGTACTGAGTATGTTTACTATCCAGTCAATCAGTGCCGGTTCAACATTATGTCTACTTAGGGCACCTTTTATGCTGGAGAAATTTGTTTTGTCAAAAGCACCTTCTATGTCTATGAAGGAGCCTAGACATATTACTTTGTTTTGGATGGCCTCTTCAATCTTTGTTATTACCTGGTGAGGTGCCGATTCCGAACAGATCCCGGGTCTCATCGTCGGCCATCGAGTCGGAATTGGACCGCAAAATGCAGTCCTCTTCGTCGCTCAGTGAGCTGCCGCTGAGCACAGTTTCCACTGGGGGCTTCGGCTCGGTTGTGCACGCCGTTTTTTCACTGGACTTGACATCCAGTGATTTCGATGTACCGGCAACCATGGCCACGGTATCCATGACTTCCGGGTTCTTTTCTGCCTATTTGCTAGGTGGGGAATCAACAAATTTTCCTCCGCGACACTGAAATTTTACGTATACCGCCCCACATACACATGCGAGACGGCGCCCGGCTTTCATCAGGGTCGGTATATGATCCTCCGGCACCGAAACAACGAGGAACCACCCATCCGTCTGTTTGTTATCGTTTGGATCTACCATATATAACACACATATGAAGTTTGCCAACACGCATAGGGGCAGCGCGGGGACACCTCCTAGCCCCAAAACCCTATCAGAAATGAAGGGAGGCCTGTGTCCAGCAGTAAATCGTAAATAGGCTGTAACTTTAACCTTAACATATATTTTTTTACCTTACCTACCTTACTATACCTTAATTATATTTCACAATAAGGGCTTGAAATTGCACCATTTATTAAAGTCTAAGAAAACATTCATAACTTTTTCTTCATAAAACTTTGAATACCCTCCGCCCTCTCTGTGAGTTGTTTGTATTTGCTATTTATCCCCTTTATCATAAAAACAAGACAATGGTCTGCAATTTTCTCAGTATCTCTTTCAAAATCAATTATCTGATCAATACTCCTATTATAATACAAACCAGGAGTTAAGGCAATCTAATCAGACATTAAGTTGCATTTAAATTATTTAGAATATTTTCCGTCAATCGTGGTTCAATCACTATATTTTTAAGGATTTTCTGTAGAGTATGTTTGGATGGTAGTACCAAAATTTTGGTTAAAAAGTTATAAGCCCTAGAACTTTGTTTTAATGTTGATAATGCAAAATTTTTCTCTTTTAGAGTAAACTTTCTGCCTGTGAGGGTTTGTTTCGAGCCCATCGCCCTACAAAATAAAAAGTTTCATGAAACTCTCCCTGTCCCTTTTTCACCCTCTTAGGGTTTTAATTTTCCAAAATATTTTCTTTTTGGATGCCTACGTTATATAAAGAACTATTGTCCTAATTTCACGCTTCTTTGTCGAGTAATATGGATTTGACTGCCTCGTTGGTCTAGTGGTTGTAGTAGCGCGGCTGCTGAAATTCTCAGTAGATGCCCAGTCAGTAAGATGGCGGTGTCTCACCCCCGTGCCTCGGAAAGCACGTAAAGCCGTTGTTCCGGCGCCTGATCTCTCTCCGGTCGTGTCGGTTTACCGTCCCATCGGATTATGAGAGTGAGGGAATAGAGAGTGCACCTGTGCTTGCGCATACACTCATGCACTATAATCCTGTCCTGCGCCGATAGCTAGTCACCGTTGAGGCAGGCCGCCGTGGCCGAAATTCGGTCTGGAAGACGTTATTACGTCTTAATATAATATTTTTCATACAAACTGCATTTTCGTCTTACTTTAACCTTATGAATACAGTTTTTAAACATAAAAAATGGATATCTTAATATTTTAATTCAAGAGTATTTTCAACAGTTCTCTATTAAATAACAACTATTAATTAAATAACATAACATTTTATATTCATAATATTCTAATGTTGTATTTTATATTATTTCGTATATTTTATGTTCGTGGCTCAGTGGCTTAGCAATGAATGACTGCGCTGGGGGCCGCGGGTTCGTATAGATAGATAGATAGATAGATAGAAAATTCTTTATTGCACTCAAACAAAACAATTTGGTACAAAGGCGAACTTAATGCCGAAAAGGCATTCTCTGCCAGCTAACCTTTAGTAGTGTGGTGAGAGCTATGGGTAGAGCCGCGAGAGAAAGAAAAACTAACTTATTTATTCACACTATTCAAAACGCATTATATAATATTATGTATATGTTAGTTTATACACATACATACATATATATACATATATATACATATATATATATGCATACATATATATTTAAATAAAATATATACTAAACCAATAAAGCATACAATATAGTATACGAAATTATAATAAACATAATCAATAAAATTAATCAAGTAATTTTAAATAATATGCCTCAAGCTTACGTTTAAATGTATTTATTGAAGGAGCATTTTTTAAATCTCGTGGAAGGTTATTCCAAAGTGTAAATGATGATACCGTGAAGGAATCCGAATAGTATGCAGATTTATGCATCGGGATAGTTAGAGTTTTGTTGTTCATCGAACGGGATAAGCTTAAATATGAAAAACTCTCTTTTAGATAAACTGGGGAACAAGGATTGTGAAGAATACCATACAAAGTGGTTAGAAGGTGTGTGTTCCGGCGAAAACGGATGTCGAGCCACTTAAGTCTTGAGCGAAATTGTGATATATGATCAAACTTGCGCAGGCCGAAAATATAGCGTATGCACAGATTGAGCAGACGGTCGAGTTTGCTAAGCAGCTCCTCAGTTATATCCGGATAGGCAATATCAGCATAATCAAAGATAGGAAGCAACAGAGAGTTGACTAGCGTAACCTTGGCCGTCTGAGGAATAAATTTTTGCCAGAGCTTTAATGAATGCATAGTTCCAAAAATACGTCTCCTGACCTCATTAACCTGTAGCACCCAACTTAGATCGTCAGCCAAAATTAAGCCTAGGTTCTTAACCTGCCTAACATATTCTAAATCTACACCGTTTAGAGTGACCTTAGGTAGGTATTGATAGTCAAGTCGACATGTAATTTTTCTGCTCCCTATGATTATAACCTGTGTTTTGGCAGGATTTAATATTAGCCCATGACATCTTGCCCACTGATGAACTGCAGCAAGATTCATTCTGTCAACAGATGAATTTAGGTCATTTAAACTAAAATGCTGATACAGCTGGACATCATCTGCGTACAGGTGATACTTGCTGAAATTTATTACGGAAACAAGTGCATTGATAAACACAGAAAAAAGCAACGGAGATAAAACACCGCCTTGAGGAACACCAGCAACAACGTTACACCAATCGGAGAACTTATCATCAATACGTATGCGTTGCCGGCGTCCCCGAAGATAGGAACTGAACCATTGTAGAACTGAAGATGTTAAATTCAGGGATTTCAAAATTGCTAACAGGATGTCATAGTCAACACAGTTAAAAGCGTTACTGAAGTCCAGAAGGACAAGAAGAGTGAGTTGACGATTAGCCATCGCGAAGCGGATATCATCAGTTATTTTAATTAAGGCCGTGGAAGTACTGTGCAGAGATCGGAAACCAGACTGATAAGGATTAAAGAGATATCTTTAATAGTATCGCTTTTGACTGTTGAGTCCAACGGAACTGGTAAAGAGCAAAAGTGTTTGTTGAGCGCTGTTAAATCAAGGGACTGACAACATTCTGTTTGCTTTTACCAAAGCCTAGGCTGCGCAAAAATCCTGGGTTGTGCAAGTCTCAATAGTATTGTGAATATGTCGGCGTTTGGCATTTCGTATCACCTGGTTGCAGCGATTTCGTGCTTTTTTAAATCTTTCCCAGTTCTCATCACTATAATGTTATTGAGTAACTGCAGTTTATTGTCAATATTATTAGTGTTATAAAAGTCTGCCCAATTAGCATTGCGTATCTCATAACTTAATAGCTGGAAATTCATACGGACAAGGTTACGCTGAAACATAATTTTGGGAGATGATTTGGTAGATTTAAGAGCATATGATGCGAAAATTAGGTCATGATGGGAAAATCCAGGAGCCACGAATTGACCATCTAGAGATATACGATCAGGATCAGATGTAAGGATTAAATCCAGTAGAGTTAGTGTTATTGACGTGATAGGTAGATTCGAGGTCAAGAATTTTAATATTGCTTGATGCACTTAAGCGTTTAAGCTTATTCGATCTAGCATCATTTCGAATAAGGCAGGTGTTAAAGTCACCCATGAAAATGGAGTGGGAGTAGTTTGGGAGATGCATCTCAATCAGCTGTTCCAATTCATTGAAATAATTTACAGAAGGAGGAGCATAAAATGTTCCTAGTAAGAAAGGTGTGTTGCATACCATTATTTCAATAAGAATGTATTCCAATGATTTAGAGTAAACCTCGGGCGATCTGGAAACGATCGTGTATGGAATGTCTGACCGCAGGTATATGGCAACACCTCTGCCACCCTTGTTTAATCTGTTATTCCTGATGAGATGATAGCCCGGAAGACTAAACAAAGTGGATGGTAAGCTAGGTTTAAGAAATGATTCTGATATGAGACAGGCATAAATAAGACTGTTTTCGAAAGTTGCAAGAAGATCTGAAAAGTGAGCTGGAACACTTTGTGCATTAATATGACATATATTCAAATTCCTTCGGTAAGGCTCAAGGGCATTATTTAATATGTCCCTAAGTTGAGGTTCTGGGGAACCCTGACCCGGGGAAAACGATGATGGTGAGGAACTTGTAGAGTTAAAGTAATCAGATTCTATGGAAATATCCATCGCAAGTTTAAAATTAAATTTATAAGTTTATTCGTATACTACTAAATAATAATATTAAATAAAAACAGTAGACACATATATATATTATAAATGTTTAATAAAAAAAGTAAAAAATAAATAATAAAAATAAGTGAATTGTTTTGCTATACCGTGGGTTCAGCAAAAATAAAATTGTTATTAGCTTGCCACATCTACTACCAGTTAGGACATTACAACCATGTCAGGAGGAAGTACAATTTATTATAATTTGATAAAGAAAAGTGAAAACAGTACAAGTATGCCGATTAAAAAAAAAATTACTCTAAAGAAAAAACTGTAAATGCGCACTTTTAAATTCTTACGGTGGTAACCCTGCGTATGATGATCGCATTACCATAGTAAAAACAGAACTTCTGATCTGTTTTTACTATTATGACATTTTAATAATTTTAATTATTTGACATTGTCATTTCATATTGACATTACAAACGAAACCAAACAAAACATACAACCGGAGTTTTGGCGGGAACTTGGCCGTGAACGGATTGTCGCTCCTGTTTTGTCTCTTGAATAATGGTTTGAAGTGGATTTTGATTCGTAAAAGTGATGCGATTTTGTGAATTAAGTGTCCACACGTGTGAACTATTAGAGAAAACGACGAAACAAGTGCTTTGATGTCGATATAAACCTCAAGTTATTTTGATCGCTTAGGCGCCTTATGAACTTGAGTGGCTGTCGTCATCAACTGTCCGCTAGGTTGAGCTACCGTCAAAATCTCCCACGGGCTTCGCAATGTGACGCATCAGCATATTGTGAAGTAAAAGAACATAAAATGAAGATTCACTGGACATTGGCAGAATTATTGTGACATTATCACAATACCAAGGGCCATATAGTTAAACGAAGAAGAAGAAAACATACAACCAATACACAAACAAAAATAAAAATTTTGAAGGTTGCAAAAATTTTCAATTCAATGTGCTATGAGGTTTGTTTCAAGTTAAATTATATTCAAGTTTAATTATAAAGCAGGTAGTTTGGGGTAATAAGTCCTATAACTACCAATGATAAAAGTTGTTCGTATTTATAAGTAATGATACATAATTATGCCCTACAAACAAAAGAAATGAATAATTGCATAAACTCCAATAGCGGTAAGTTAAATATCATTTTAAGTAAAATATGCAATTAACTACAGTAGTGATATTCTTAATAATAGAGAAAAAGAAAAAGTTAATATATAAAGAGACTAATTTTACAATTTTTTTCCAGGTTTAGACCGTTGTTTGGAGGCCACAGCTTTGGAAGTTTCTGAATTACTCACAGGATATTCAGCCAGTTGGTCTAGAGAAACAAGACGTACCTTGCTTCCATTACAGAGCTTTAGATATATGTTACCATCTTGTGTCCAACACCTGTGCATACCATGTAGGCGTCGAGCTTCTTTGAAAACTTCTCTTCTATGAGGTGTAAGAAATTCAGCAATAGAAATATTACTTCCTTTCAAAGAAAGCTTAGCACGCCAGATTTCTTGACGAATGGTATAATCTGTAAACTTTACCAGCAGTGCACGAGGATTTGCTGTTGTGTTTTTTCCCAAACGATAACATGAATGAATCTGAGTTGATCTAAATGTATGTATTTTTAATTTTGATGTTACCAGATTTACAACAGTGTCAATGCAGTTTTCTGTATCAGACTCTTCAATGCCTCGAATTAAAAGAAATTTACGCCTGCTCCTGTTGTCAATGTCATCAGTCAATAGTGTAAGGAACTGAACTTGCTTTTTTAAGATCTCCAGCGCAGTCTTCATAGTCTCTTTGAACATGATAAAATCATTGGTGAGAGAAGTGATATTAGGTTGAGAACTTTCCAACCGGGCTTGAAAAGAAGACATACACTCTTCAAACTTTTTTTCAAGTGTTTTGACAGCATCTTCCGGTTTAGTTTTTTCAAGATTTCTTCTTCCAGCCATAGTGCAGTGTTGAAGTGTAGTACTGAAGAATAGTATTTGTAGCAGATGTGGTGCAAACTAATACATGTGCTATGGTATATTAGTCAAGATTTAAGATAAATAAGTTTTAATGGATTTTATTAGAAAATATACCTAAAACTTGTAAGTTTTACTATTTTAATTATTTATCAAAACAAGACCCAAAAAATATGTTGTCACTGCTTGTGCACCTACCCCCGAAAAAAATCCCACACGGAACAAGCCTACGGCCTACAAATAATTGTTCCAGGTCTGGATGTTTTTCCTTGTGCTTTATGTTTGTAAACTGACTTCATAATATAGGAGAAAATCCTAGTGTGGGGGGTAACATTTAAAAAAACTATAAGCAACTTACTTGCTAAAAAATTCACTGTGGCTGCAACTCCTTCACCTTCATTTTAGGCAATTTATCTTGTTGTACATGATCAATTGTTAATTTGTTTAACATTCTTAAATCCTCTTCTTCAACACCAATTTCTAAAAGCATTTTTAAATGTTCCCATTTTGCCATCATGACTTCCTCATTGAATATGAATCTTATATTTTTACTAATCCAATTATTTCCTAGTCCCTTTAATAAATGGAGGAGGATCATAAATATGGAATAAAGGTACATTATCAATTTCTATTATACTGCTTTTGTAGACTTAATTATGCCTTAAATATTTTTCTTTTGAATCTTTTAAAAGAGATTTAATTGCAGATACATTAGATGTGCCTTGGTCACAAATTGTAGCGACAATAATTAAGCCACCTTCTCCTAATCTTCTAATTATCTTTCAATATATGGCTTTTAGTTGCACTTTGGCAGAACTGGTAACAAGTGGCTGTTTATATTTGCTCTTTATCCCTTTTATCATAAAAACAAGACAATGGTCTGCAATTTGCTCAGTATTTCTTTCAAAACCAATTATCTGATCAATATTCCTATTATAATATAAACCAGGACTTAAGGCAATCTCATCAAACATTAAGTTGCATAGCCTTTGTTCAGGTGTCATTTTATACATTTTTTTCTTTAAATTATTTGGAATATTTTCCGTCAATCGTGGTTCAATCACTATATTTTTAAGGATTTTTTGTAGAGTATGTTTAGATGGTAGTACCAAAATTTTGGTTAAAAAGTTATAAGCCCTAGAACTTTGTTTTAACGTTGCTAATGCAAAAATTTTCTCTTTTATAGTAAACTTTCTGCCTTTTGGTTTCTGTAAAGATTTCAATTGAAGTTTCATAAAAGTTGATATTGTTACCATTCCATCTCTGCTACACGGTAGGACTTTTTAACATCTTTGCACTTATTTTGTAATTTCAACAGCCTCGTTTTTAATTGTTGGTAAGTCTTAAAAAGACTTTCTTCTTACTTCCGGCTGAAAGCAAACAGAATAAAAAAATATATTTTTCTGTTAAGATATACAAAAAAGTGTCAGTCATTCAATTGCACTTTATAAGATACACTAACTATTGCCAGTGGCTTAGCTCAGACAGTAGTAGATTTTTTATAGAAAAAGGGTGGCAAACAAGCACACAGTCCACCTGATGGGAAGAAGATGCTGTGGTACATAAACATCTACATTTATCTGCAATTTACTTTTAATTTGAAAGGGGGACAAACGAGCACACAGTCCACCTGATAGTAAGTGGTTGTTGCGGCCCATAGACATCTACATCTATCCTCAATTATAAATCAAAATGAAGATGCGTTGACACCCGTGAGGACTAAGATGGAATGCCTTGTTTCCAGTAAAAGAGGTCTCCGGTTCTCTACACTCACCGTACGAAACATGCTCCATTATGTCCAATAGTGAGTCAAATCGATTCTCAAACTTACAGATTGGTTCAACACTTAGCTAAAATATTATCACCACTCAGAGGACACACAAGAGCACATACTAAGTATTCATACCAATTTTGTCAGTGAGATAAAAGACCTACGTCTTGCTGAGAATGAAACCATGGTCAGTTTTGATGTTCAGTCTCTATTTACATGCCTACCTGTTGAAGACTGCATCTCAATTATAACTAGGAAACTAGATGAAAATAACATGCCACCAGAATATGCAGTACTACTAAGACATTGCCTTACATCTGGCTATCTATTGTGGAAGGAAGAGTTTTACAAGCAAGTAGATGGTGTTGCGATTGGCTCACCTGTATCTCCCATCGCCGCCGATATATTCATGGAAGACTTTGAGGAGAAAGTCCTCCTTACTGCACCTGTTACACCAAGGTTCTACAAGCGGTATGTAGACGATACTTTCACAATTTTACCATCAGACAAAGTAACTGCATTTTTAGAACATCTTAATTCCATAAACTCTAAAATTCAATAGCTTTACTCGGATACATAGACGTGCATGTATGAAGAAGTTAATGAACCTGAAAGAAGCGAAAGAGGTATGTAAGGATCGTGACACTTGGCGATCTGTTCTCTCTGGCTACCCCGTTAGGGATTGTGCGTGAAAATAAGTAAGTAAGTAAGTACTATGGAATTAGAGGCAAATAATTCTTTAGCTTTCCTAGATGTGTTAGTCATCCGAAATCCTAACAACACCATAGGTCATACTGTGTATAGAAAAAAGATCCATACAAACCGATACTTAAATGGTGAATCTCACCACCATCCTTCACAGTTAGCTACTGTTGGCAAATTTTTGTTACAGAGAGCACGAGGGATCTGTAACAGCAAACACCTGGCCGCCGAGCTTCAGCACGTCGAGCAGGTTCTGCACGACAGCAAGCTTCGGGTCCCGCACCTCTGTCACAGTGACCGAGTGAAGCCGGCCACAGCCGAGCGTGTGCCTGCTGTGCTACCATATGTCAGAGGTGTCACAGACAAGATTGGCTACATCTTGAAGCGAGCTTCTATTAGAACATTCTACAAGCCGCCGAAGAAGATTAGTCAGTTCTTACCATCCGTCAAGTGTCATATTCCTCTACAAGATGCAGGAGTGTACAAGCTTGATTGTGATTGTGGTCTCTCATATATAGGGCAAACAAAGAGATAAATTAGAACTCGTGTAAAAGAACACATAGCTGACGTGAAGCATCAACGTTCCGGGAAGTCTGCAGTTTGCGATCATATCCTAGATGGCCCCAACCATTACATCAGATTTGATAGACCACAAATCCTCGCGAAAGAACATCGATTCCTACCAAGGGATACGTGAGGCTATTGAAATTAAAAAACATCCTAATTTCAATAGAGAAGGAGGCTGGGTACTACCACCTGCTTGGGATCCTATAATTAATAAAATTAAAACTAAACCCAAGCATACCACTGCAAGACCTCAGGACATAGTCAGTTCATTTTGCATAGATCGGACCATAAACAATAATTAAAAGAGCTGAAGGTACTCCGGGTTTAACAATGACATCGGGACGTCAGTCATCTCAGTCCCCCGTGACCATGGGTGCTGGAAAGCGCCCGAAACGTCGGGAATTGAAAATAAAAGTAATTAAAAGTAAAATAAACGCGATAAAATCCGTAAAAGTAGTTTCAATCAATGTGTAGTGTTCGCGTAAATATAAGAAATCATTAGCTTTGCTGATTTTGTTTTCTATGTGTTTGTTCCAGTTAAGTTTACTGGAACGTTTACTTTACGTATGTTAAGGTAAGACCTAGGTATTTTACCTCGGAGGCAAGCTGGAGTTTTGTGCTGAAAAGACTTGGAAGATGATAGTTATTCAGCATTCATTTTTGTGTGAACATTACTACAACCGTTTTTTTTTTGGATTAACGGTTACGTCATATTCCCTGCACCATCTCTCCACAATACGGAGAGCCGATTGGGTCAGGTCGCACACAATGCTTACTGTCTTACTAGAGACCAGTATTGTCAGATCATCTGCATAACCGACTGTGTAGAAATGGTTAGCGTTTAATTTGCTGATGAGTTCATTAATGACCATATTCCACAGGAGAGGTGAAAGAACCCCATCCTGCAGGCATCCTTTCACGATCTGAATTGTCTGAGACTCACCAGCAATCTTTATTGTTCGTGTACTGAGTATGTTTACTATCCAGTCAATCAGTGCCGGTTCAACATTATGTCTACTTAGGGCACCTTTTATGCTGGAGAAATTTGTTTTGTCAAAAGCACCTTCTATGTCTATGAAGGAGCCTAGACATATTACTTTGTTTTGGATGGCCTCTTCAATCTTTGTTATTACCTGGTGAGGTGCCGATTCCGAACAGATCCCGGGTCTCATCGTCGGCCATCGAGTCGGAATTGGACCGCAAAATGCAGTCCTCTTCGTCGCTCAGTGAGCTGCCGCTGAGCACAGTTTCCACTGGGGGCTTCGGCTCGGTTGTGCACGCCGTTTTTTCACTGGACTTGACATCCAGTGATTTCGATGTACCGGCAACCATGGCCACGGTATCCATGACTTCCGGATTCTTTTCTGCCTCTTTGCTAGGTGGGGAATCAACAAATTTTCCTCCGCGACACTGAAATTTTACGTATACCGCCCCACATACACATGCGAGACGGCGCCCGGCTTTCATCAGGGTCGGTATATGATCCTCCGGCACCGAAACAACGAGGAACCACCCATCCGTCTGTTTGTTATCGTTTGGATCTACCATATATAACACACATATGAAGTTTGCCAACACGCATAGGGGCAGCGCGGGGACACCTCCTAGCCCCAAAACCCTATCAGAAATGAAGGGAGGCCTGTGTCCAGCAGTAAATCGTAAATAGGCTGTAACTTTAACCTTAACATATTCATATAAAATTGCTCCATAAAGTGAAAAGTGTGTACAAACTGTACACCTATTTCACAATAAGGGCTTGAAATTGCACCATTTATTAAAGTCTAAGAAAACATTCATAACTTTTTCTTCATACAACTTTGAATACCCTCCGCCCTCTCTGTGAGTTGTTTGTATTTGCTATTTATCCCCTTTATCATAAAAACAAGACAATGGTCTGCAATTTTCTCAGTATCTCTTTCAAAATCAATTATCTGATCAATACTCCTATTATAATACAAACCAGGAGTTAAGGCAATCTAATCAGACATTAAGTTGCATTTAAATTATTTAGAATATTTTCCGTCAATCGTGGTTCAATCACTATATTTTTAAGGATTTTCTGTAGAGTATGTTTGGATGGTAGTACCAAAATTTTGGTTAAAAAGTTATAAGCCCTAGAACTTTGTTTTAATGTTGATAATGCAAAATTTTTCTCTTTTAGAGTAAACTTTCTGCCTGTGAGGGTTTGTTTCGAGCCCATCGCCCTACAAAATAAAAAGTTTCATGAAACTCTCCCTGTCCCTTTTTCACCCTCTTAGGGTTTTAATTTTCCAAAATATTTTCTTTTTGGATGCCTACGTTATATAAAGAACTATTGTCCTAATTTCACGCTTCTTTGTCGAGTAATATGGATTTGACTGCCTCGTTGGTCTAGTGGTTGTAGTAGCGCGGCTGCCGATCATGAGGTCCTGGGTTCGAATCCCGGATCAGGCCAAAAAATTAACTATCGGGTTTTTCCGTCAGGAAATTCTCAGTAGATGCCCAGTCAGTAAGATGGCGGTGTCTCACCCCCGTGCCTCGGAAAGCACGTAAAGCCGTTGTTCCGGCGCCTGATCTCTCTCCGGTCGTGTCGGTTTACCGTCCCATCGGATTATGAGAGTGAGGGAATAGAGAGTGCACCTGTGCTTGCGCATACACTCATGCACTATAATCCTGTCCTGCGCCGATAGCTAGTCACCGTTGAGGCAGGCCGCCGTGGCCGAAATTCGGTCTGGAAGACGTTATTACGTCTTAATATAATATTTTTCATACAAACTGCATTTTCGTCTTACTTTAACCTTATGAATACAGTTTTTAAACATAAAAAATGGATATCTTAATATTTTAATTCAAGAGTATTTTCAACAGTTCTCTATTAAATAACAACTATTAATTAAATAACATAACATTTTATATTCATAATATTCTAATGTTGTATTTTATATTATTTCGTATATTTTATGTTCGTGGCTCAGTGGCTTAGCAATGAATGACTGCGCTGGGGGCCGCGGGTTCGAATAGATAGATAGATAGATAGAAAATTCTTTATTGCACTCAACCAAAACAATTTGGTACAAAGGCGAACTTAATGCCGAAAAGGCATTCTCTGCCAGCTAACCTTTAGTAGTATGATGAGAGCTATGGGTAGAGCCGCGAGAGAAAGAAAAACTAACTTATTTATTCATACTATTCAAAACGCATTATATAATATTATGTATATGTTAGTTTATACACATACATACATATATATACATATGTATATGCATAAATATATATTTAAATAAAATATATACTAAACCAATAAAGCATACAATATAGTATACGAAATTATAATAAACATAATCAATAAAATTAATCAAGTAATTTTAAATAATATGCCTCAAGCTTACGTTTAAATGTATTTATTGAAGGAGCATTTTTTAAATCTCGTGGAAGGTTATTCCAAAGTGTAATTGATGATACCGTGAAGGAATCCGAATAGTATGCAGATTTATGCATCGGGATAGTTAGAGTTTTGTTGTTCATCGAACGGGATAAGCTTAAATATGAAAAACGCTCTTTTAGATAAAGTGGGGAACAAGGATTGTGAAGAATACCATACAAAGTGGTTAGAAGGTTTGTGTTCCGGCGAAAACGGATGTCGAGCCACTTAAGTCTTGAGCGAAATTGTGATATATGATCAAACTTGCGCAGGCCGAAAATATAGCGTATGCACAGACTGAGCAGACGGTCGAGTTTGCTAAGCAGCTCCTCAGTTATATCTGGATAGGCAATATCAGCATAATCAAAGATAGGAAGCAACAGAGAGTTGACTAGCGTAACCTTGGCCGTCTGAGGAATAAATTTTTGCCAGAGCTTTAATGAATGCATAGTTCCAAAAATACGTCTCCTGACCTCATTAACCTGTAGCACCCAACTTAGATCGTCAGCCAAAATTAAGCCTAGGTTCTTAACCTGCCTAACATATTCTAAATCTACACCGTTTAGAGTGACCTTAGGTAGGTATTGATAGTCAAGTCGACATGTAATTTTTCTGCTCCCTATGATTATAACCTGTGTTTTGGCAGGATTTAATATTAGCCCATGACATCTTGCCCACCGATGAACTGCAGCAAGATTCATTCTGTCAACAGATGAATTTAGGTCATTTAAACTAAAATGCTGATACAGCTGGACATCATCTGCGTACAGGTGATACTTGCTGAAATTTATTACGGAAACAAGTGCATTGATAAACACAGAAAAAAGCAACGGAGATAAAACACCGCCTTGAGGAACACCAGCAACAACGTTACACCAATCGGAGAACTTATCATCAATACGTATGCGTTGCCGGCGTCCCCGAAGATAGGAACTGAACCATTGTAGAACTGAAGATGTTAAATTCAGGGATTTCAAAATTGCTAACAGGATGTCATAGTCAACACAGTTAAAAGCGTTACTGAAGTCCAGAAGGACAAGAAGAGTGAGTTGACGATTAGCCATCGCGAAGCGGATATCATCAGTTATTTTAATTAAGGCCGTGGAAGTACTGTGCAGAGATCGGAAACCAGACTGATAAGGATTAAAGAGATATCTTTAATAGTATCGCTTTTGACTGTTGAGTCCAACGGAACTGGTAAAGAGCAAAAGTGTTTGTTGAGCGCTGTTAAATCAAGGGACTGACAACATTCTGTTTGCTTTTACCAAAGCCTAGGCTGCGCAAAAATCCTGGGTTGTGCAAGTCTCAATAGTATTGTGAATATGTCGGCGTTTGGCATTTCGTATCACCTGGTTGCAGCGATTTCGTGCTTTTTTAAATCTTTCCCAGTTCTCATCACTATAATGTTATTGAGTAACTGCAGTTTATTGTCAATATTATTAGTGTTATAAAAGTCTGCCCAATTAGCATTGCGTATCTCATAACTTAATAGCTGGCGATTCATACGGACAAGGTTACGCTGAAACATAATTTTGGGAGATGATTTAGTAGATTTAAGAGCATATGATGCGAAAATTAGGTCATGATGGGAAAATCCAGGAGCCACGAATTGACCATATAGAGATATACGATCAGGATCAGATGTAATGCCCCGGCTACACGCACCGTCTTGCCTGTGAGCATGCCTGCACAAACCAGTTTGCACAGGTAAGCACGTGCGTGTGGACGGTAAGACTGTGGCTCGCGCAGGTGGCCTGCGTAATCGTTGACGTGCTGAAGATTGGACTGCGCGGGCTTGGTTTGCACGGTTTTGCCTGCGAGCTTACTTGAGCGTGTGGCCGGTTACTCAAGCCGCGCTTCAGTCCGTCTAAATTATTGTTGACGACACATGTTATGTTATTAAATCTTAAAAATAAGTGATGTACGCAATTATTCCAGGGATTTTTTAACTGAATTCATAGAATTGTACATATCGTTGCCGGCGTTATGGAAAATTAAAAGTAAGGAATATTCCGACAGGAACAAAAAAAATGAAGCTTATCATTTATTAATTGAAAAACTAACTTTCTTATTTGTTGCTTTTTTACAAGTAAACAATCATATAAGGCTCCGTTTAAAAAAAACCTCTTCTGGCCACATCGTGACGTGACTATAGCTCTCAAAACACTTTGAGGTTTGCACAGTCCAGTTTACACAAAGTTACCTGCACGAGCCGTTGTACAGTCATGACTGTACAGGCCTGGACTGTGCAGGCAAGACGGAGCGTGTAGCCGGGGCATAAGGATTAAATCCAGTAGAGTTAGTGTTATTGACGTGATAGGTAGATTCGAGGTCAAGAATTTTAATATTGCTTGATGCACTTAAGCGTTTAAGCTTATTCGATCTAGCATCATTTCGAATAAGGCAGGTGTTAAAGTCACCCATGAAAATGGAGTGGGAGTAGTTTGGGAGATGCATCTCAATCAGCTGTTCCAATTCATTGAAATAATTTACAGAAGGAGGTGCATAAAATGTTCCTAGTAAGAAAGGTGTGTTGCATACCATTATTTCAATAAGAATATATTCCAATGATTTAGAGTAAACCTCGGGCGATCTGGAAACGATCGTGTATGGAATGTCTGACCGCAGGTATATGGCAACACCTCCGCCACCCTTGTTTAATCTGTTATTCCTGATAAGATGATAGCCCGGAAGACTAAACAAAGTGGATGGTAAGCTAGGTTTAAGAAATGATTCTGATATGAGACAGGCATGAATAAGACTGTTTTCGAAAGTTGCAAGAAGATCTGAAAAGTGAGCTGGAACACTTTGTGCATTAATATGACATATATTCAAATTCCTTCGGTAAGGCTCAAGGGCATTATTTAATATGTCCCTAAGTTGAGGTTCTGGGGAACCCTGACCCGGGTAAAACGATGATGGTGAGGAACTTGTAGAGTTAAAGTAATCAGATTCTATGGAAATATCCATCGCAAGTTTAAAATTAAATTTATAAGTTTATTTGTATACCACTAAATATAATAATAAATAAAAACAGTATATATATATATATATATATATATATATATATATATATATATATATATATATATATATATATATATATTATAAATGTTTAATAAAAAAAGTAAAAAATAAATAATAAAAATAAGTGAATTGTTTTGCTATACCGTGGGTTCAGCAAAAATAAAATTGTTATTAGCTTGCCACATCTACTACCAGTTAGGACATTACAACCATGTCAGGAGGAAGTACAATTTATTATAATTTGATAAAGAAAAGTGAAAACAGTACAAGTATGCCGATTAAAAAAAAATTACTCTAAAGAAAAAACTGTAAATGCGCACTTTTAAATTCTTACGGTGGTAACCCTGCGTATGATGATCGCATTACCATAGTAAAAACAGATCTTCTGATCTGTTTTTACTATTATGACATTTTAATAATTTTAATTATTTGACATTGTCATTTCATATTGACATTACAAACGAAACCAAACAAAACATACAACCGGAGTTTTGGCGGGAACTTGGCCGTGAACGGATTGTCGCTCCTGTTTTGTCGCTTGAATAATGGTTTGAAGTGGATTTTGATTCGTAAAAGTGATGCGATTTTGTGAATTAAGTGTCCACACGTGTGAACTATTAGAGAAAACGACGAAACAAGTGCTTTGATGTCGATATAAACCTCAAGTTATTTTGATCGCTTAGGCGCCTTATGAACTTGAGTGGCTGTCGTCATCAACTGTCCGCTAGGTTGAGCTACCGTCAAAATCTCCCACGGGCTTCGCAATGTGACGCATCAGCATATTGTGAAGTAAAAGAACATAAAATGAAGATTCACTGGACATTGGCAGAATTATTGTGACATTATCACAATACCAAGGGCCATATAGTTAAACGAAGAAGAAGAAAACATACAACCAATACACAAACAAAAATAAAAATTTTGAAGGTTGCAAAAATTTTCAATTCAATGTGCTATGAGGTTTGTTTCAAGTTAAATTATATTCAAGTTTAATTATAAAGCAGGTAGTTTGGGGTAATAAGTCCTATAACTACCAATGATAAAAGTTGTTCGTATTTATAAGTAATGATACATAATTATGCCCTACAAACAAAAGAAATGAATAATTGCATAAACTCCAATAGCGGTAAGTTAAATATCATTTTAAGTAAAATATGCAATTAACTACAGTAGTGAGATTCTTAATAATAGAGAAAAAGAAAAAGTTAATATATAAAGAGACTAATTTTACAATTTTTTTCCAGGTTTAGACCGTTGTTTGGAGGCCACAGCTTTGGAAGTTTCTGAATTACTCACAGGATATTCAGCCAGTTGGTCTAGAGAAACAAGACGTACCTTGCTTCCATTACAGAGCTTTAGATATATGTTACCCATCTTGTGTCCAACACCTGTGCATACCATGTAGGCGTCGAGCTTCTTTGAAAACTTCTCTTCTATGAGGTGTAAGAAATTCAGCAATAGAAATATTACTTCCTTTCAAAGAAAGCTTAGCACGCCAGATTTCTTGACGAATGGTATAATCTGTAAACTTTACCAGCAGTGCACGAGGATTTGCTGTTGTGTTTTTTCCCAAACGATAACATGAATGAATCTGAGTTGATCTAAATGTATGTATTTTTAATTTTGATGTTACCAGATTTACAACAGTGTCAATGCAGTTTTCTGTATCAGACTCTTCAATGCCTCGAATTAAAAGAAATTTACGCCTGCTCCTGTTGTCAATGTCATCAGTCAATAGTGTAAGGAACTGAACTTGCTTTTTTAAGATCTCCAGCGCAGTCTTCATAGTCTCTTTGAACATGATAAAATCACTGGTGAGAGAAGTGATATTAGGTTGAGAACTTTCCAACCGGGCTTGAAAAGAAGACATACACTCTTCAAACTTTTTTTCAAGTGTTTTGACAGCATCTTCCGGTTTAGTTTTTTCAAGATTTCTTCTTCCAGCCATAGTGCAGTGTTGAAGTGTAGTACTGAAGAATAGTATTTGTAGCAGATGTGGTGCAAACTAATACATGTGCTATGGTATATTAGTCAAGATTTAAGATAAATAAGTTTTAATGGATTTTATTAGAAAATATACCTAAAACTTGTAAGTTTTACTATTTTAATTATTTATCAAAACAAGACCCAAAAAATATGTTGTCACTGCTTGTGCACCTACCCCCGAAAAAAATCCCACACGGAACAAGCCTACGGCCTACAAATAATTGTTCCAGGTCTGGATGTTTTTCCTTGTGCTTTATGTTTGTAAACTGACATCATAATATAGGAGAAAATCCTAGTGTAGGGTATCCTAGGGGGGTAACATTTAAAAAAAACTATAAGCAACTTACTTGCTAAAAAATTCACTGTGGCTGCAACTCCTTCACCTTCATTTTAGGCAATGATCAATTGTTAATTTGTTTAACATTCTTAAATCCTCTTCTTCAACACCAATTTCTAAAAGCATTTTTAAATGTTCCCATTTTGCCATCATGACTTCCTCATTGAATATGAATCTTATATTTTTACTAATCCAATTATTTCCTAGTCCCTTTAATAAATGGATGAGGATCATAAATATGGAATAAAGGTACATTATCAATTTCTATTATACTGCTTTTGTAGACTTAATTATGCCTTAAATATTTTTCTTTTGAATCTTTTAAAAGAGATTTAATTGCAGATACATTAGATGTGCCTTGGTCACAAATTGTAGCGACAATAATTAAGCCACCTTCTCCTAATCTTCTAATTATCTTTCAATATATGGCTTTTAGTTGCACTTTGGCAGAACTGGTAACAAGTGGCTGTTTATATTTGCTCTTTATCCCTTTTATCATAAAAACAAGACAATGGTCTGCAATTTGCTCAGTATTTCTTTCAAAACCAATTATCTGATCAATATTCCTATTATAATATAAACCAGGACTTAAGGCAATCTCATCAAATATTAAGTTGCATAGCCTTTGTTCAGGTGTCATTTTATACATTTTTTTCTTTAAATTATTTGGAATATTTTCCGTCAATCGTGGTTCAATCACTATATTTTTAAGGATTTTTTGTAGAGTATGTTTAGATGGTAGTACCAAAATTTTGGTTAAAAAGTTATAAGCCCTAGAACTTTGTTTTAACGTTGCTAATGCAAAAATTTTCTCTTTTATAGTAAACTTTCTGCCTTTTGGTTTCTGTAAAGATTTCAATTGAAGTTTCATAAAAGTTGATATTGTTACCATTCCATCTCTGCTACACGGTAGGACTTTTTAACATCTTTGCACTTATTTTGTAATTTCAACAGCCTCGTTTTCAATTGTTGGTAAGTCTTAAAAAGACTTTCTTCTTACTTCCGGCTGAAAGCAAACAGAATAAAAAAATATATTTTTCTGTTAAGATATACAAAAAAGTGTCAGTCATTCAATTGCACTTTATAAGATACACTAACTATTGCCAGTGGCTTAGCTCAGACAGTAGTAGATTTTTTATAGAAAAAGGGTGGCAAACAAGCACACAGTCCACCTGATGGGAAGAAGATGCTGTGGTACATAAACATCTACATTTATCTGCAATTTACTTTTAATTTGAAAGGGGGACAAACGAGCACACAGTCCACCTGATAGTAAGTGGTTGTTGCGGCCCATAGACATCTACATCTGTCCTCAATTATAAATCAAAATGAAGATGCGTTGACACCCGTGAGGACTAAGATGGAATGCCTTGTTTCCAGTAAAAGAGGTCTCCGGTTCTCTACACTCACCGTACGAAACATGCTCCATTATGTCCAATAGTGAGTCAAATCGATTCTCCAACTTACAGATTGGTTCAACACTTAGCTAAAATATTATCACCACTCAGAGGACACACAAGAGCACATACTAAGTATTCATACCAATTTTGTCAGTGAGATAAAAGACCTACGTCTTGCTGAGAATGAAACCATGGTCAGTTTTGATGTTCAGTCTCTATTTACATGCCTACCTGTTGAAGACTGCATCTCAATTATAACTAGGAAACTAGATGAAAATAACATGCCACCAGAATATGCAGTACTACTAAGACATTGCCTTACATCTGGCTATCTATTGTGGAAGGAAGAGTTTTACAAGCAAGTAGATGGTGTTGCGATTGGCTCACCTGTATCTCCCATCGCCGCCGATATATTCATGGAAGACTTTGAGGAGAAAGTCCTCCTTACTGCACCTGTTACACCAAGGTTCTACAAGCGGTATGTAGACGATACTTTCACAATTTTACCATCAGACAAAGTAACTGCATTTTTAGAACATCTTAATTCCATAAACTCTAAAATTCAATAGCTTTACTCGGATACATAGACGTGCATGTATGAAGAAGTTAATGAACCTGAAAGAAGCGAAAGAGGTATGTAAGGATCGTGACACTTGGCGATCTGTTCTCTCTGGCTACCCCGTTAGGGATTGTGCGTGAAAATAAGTAAGTAAGTAAGTACTATGGAATTAGAGGCAAATAATTCTTTAGCTTTCCTAGATGTGTTAGTCATCCGAAATCCTAACAACACCATAGGTCATACTGTGTATAGAAAAAAGATCCATACAAACCGATACTTAAATGGTGAATCTCACCACCATCCTTCACAGTTAGTTACTGTTGGCAAATTTTTGTTACAGAGAGCACCAGGGATCTGTAACAGCAAACACCTGGCCGCCGAGCTTCAGCACGTCGAGCAGGTTCTGCACGACAGCAAGCTTCGGGTCCCGCACCTCTGTCACAGTGACCGAGTGAAGCCGGCCACAGCCGAGCGTGTGCCTGCTGTGCTACCATATGTCAGAGGTGTCACAGACAAGATTGGCTACATCTTGAAGCGAGCTTCTATTAGAACATTCTACAAGCCGCCGAAGAAGATTAGTCAGTTCTTACCATCCGTCAAGTGTCATATTCCTCTACAAGATGCAGGAGTGTACAAGCTTGATTGTGATTGTGGTCTCTCATATATAGGGCAAACAAAGAGATAAATTAGAACTCGTGTAAAAGAACACATAGCTGACGTGAAGCATCAACGTTCCGGGAAGTCTGCAGTTTGCGATCATATCCTAGATGGCCCCAACCATTACATCAGATTTGATAGACCACAAATCCTCGCGAAAGAACATCGATTCCTACCAAGGGATACGTGAGGCTATTGAAATTAAAAAACATCCTAATTTCAATAGAGAAGGAGGCTGGGTACTACCACCTGCTTGGGATCCTATAATTAATAAAATTAAAACTAAACCCAAGCATACCACTGCAAGACCTCAGGACATAGTCAGTTCATTTTGCATAGATCGGACCATAAACAATAATTAAAAGAGCTGAAGGTACTCCGGGTTTAACAATGACATCGGGACGTCAGTCATCTCAGTCCCCCGTGACCATGGGTGCTGGAAAGCGCCCGAAACGTCGGGAATTGAAAATAAAAGTAATTAAAAGTAAAATAAACGCGATAAAATCCGTAAAAGTAGTTTCAATCAATGTGTAGTGTTCGCGTAAATATAAGAAATCATTAGCTTTGCTGATTTTGTTTTCTATGTGTTTGTTCCAGTTAAGTTTACTGGAACGTTTACTTTACGTATGTTAAGGTAAGACCTAGGTATTTTACCTCGGAGGCAAGCTGGAGTTTTGTGCTGAAAAGACTTGGAAGATGATAGTTATTCAGCATTCATTTTTGTGTGAACATTACTACAACCGTTTTTTTTTTGGATTAACGGTTACGTCATATTCCCTGCACCATCTCTCCACAATACGGAGAGCCGATTGGGTCAGGTCGCACACAATGCTTACTGTCTTACTAGAGACCAGTATTGTCAGATCATCTGCATAACCGACTGTGTAGAAATGGTTAGCATTTAATTTGCTGATGAGTTCATTAATGACCATATTCCACAGGAGAGGTGAAAGAACCCCATCCTGCAGGCATCCTTTCACGATCTGAATTGTCTGAGACTCACCAGCAATCTTTATTGTTCGTGTACTGAGTATGTTTACTATCCAGTCAATCAGTGCCGGTTCAACATTATGTCTACTTAGGGCACCTTTTATGCTGGAGAAATTTGTTTTGTCAAAAGCACCTTCTATGTCTATGAAGGAGCCTAGACATATTACTTTGTTTTGGATGGCCTCTTCAATCTTTGTTATTACCTGGTGAGGTGCCGATTCCGAACAGATCCCGGGTCTCATCGTCGGCCATCGAGTCGGAATTGGACCGCAAAATGCAGTCCTCTTCGTCGCTCAGTGAGCTGCCGCTGAGCACAGTTTCCACTGGGGGCTTCGGCTCGGTTGTGCACGCCGTTTTTTCACTGGACTTGACATCCAGTGATTTCGATGTACCGGCAACCATGGCCACGGTATCCATGACTTCCGGGTTCTTTTCTGCCTATTTGCTAGGTGGGGAATCAACAAATTTTCCTCCGCGACACTGAAATTTTACGTATACCGCCCCACATACACATGCGAGACGGCGCCCGGCTTTCATCAGGGTCGGTATATGATCCTCCGGCACCGAAACAACGAGGAACCACCCATCCGTCTGTTTGTTATCGTTTGGATCTACCATATATAACACACATATGAAGTTTGCCAACACGCATAGGGGCAGCGCGGGGACACCTCCTAGCCCCAAAACCCTATCAGAAATGAAGGGAGGCCTGTGTCCAGCAGTAAATCGTAAATAGGCTGTAACTTTAACCTTAACATATATTTTTTTACCTTACCTACCTTACTATACCTTAATTATATTTCACAATAAGGGCTTGAAATTGCACCATTTATTAAAGTCTAAGAAAACATTCATAACTTTTTCTTCATAAAACTTTGAATACCCTCCGCCCTCTCTGTGAGTTGTTTGTATTTGCTATTTATCCCCTTTATCATAAAAACAAGACAATGGTCTGCAATTTTCTCAGTATCTCTTTCAAAATCAATTATCTGATCAATACTCCTATTATAATACAAACCAGGAGTTAAGGCAATCTAATCAGACATTAAGTTGCATTTAAATTATTTAGAATATTTTCCGTCAATCGTGGTTCAATCACTATATTTTTAAGGATTTTCTGTAGAGTATGTTTGGATGGTAGTACCAAAATTTTGGTTAAAAAGTTATAAGCCCTAGAACTTTGTTTTAATGTTGATAATGCAAAATTTTTCTCTTTTAGAGTAAACTTTCTGCCTGTGAGGGTTTGTTTCGAGCCCATCGCCCTACAAAATAAAAAGTTTCATGAAACTCTCCCTGTCCCTTTTTCACCCTCTTAGGGTTTTAATTTTCCAAAATATTTTCTTTTTGGATGCCTACGTTATATAAAGAACTATTGTCCTAATTTCACGCTTCTTTGTCGAGTAATATGGATTTGACTGCCTCGTTGGTCTAGTGGTTGTAGTAGCGCGGCTGCTGAAATTCTCAGTAGATGCCCAGTCAGTAAGATGGCGGTGTCTCACCCCCGTGCCTCGGAAAGCACGTAAAGCCGTTGTTCCGGCGCCTGATCTCTCTCCGGTCGTGTCGGTTTACCGTCCCATCGGATTATGAGAGTGAGGGAATAGAGAGTGCACCTGTGCTTGCGCATACACTCATGCACTATAATCCTGTCCTGCGCCGATAGCTAGTCACCGTTGAGGCAGGCCGCCGTGGCCGAAATTCGGTCTGGAAGACGTTATTACGTCTTAATATAATATTTTTCATACAAACTGCATTTTCGTCTTACTTTAACCTTATGAATACAGTTTTTAAACATAAAAAATGGATATCTTAATATTTTAATTCAAGAGTATTTTCAACAGTTCTCTATTAAATAACAACTATTAATTAAATAACATAACATTTTATATTCATAATATTCTAATGTTGTATTTTATATTATTTCGTATATTTTATGTTCGTGGCTCAGTGGCTTAGCAATGAATGACTGCGCTGGGGGCCGCGGGTTCGTATAGATAGATAGATAGATAGATAGAAAATTCTTTATTGCACTCAAACAAAACAATTTGGTACAAAGGCGAACTTAATGCCGAAAAGGCATTCTCTGCCAGCTAACCTTTAGTAGTGTGGTGAGAGCTATGGGTAGAGCCGCGAGAGAAAGAAAAACTAACTTATTTATTCACACTATTCAAAACGCATTATATAATATTATGTATATGTTAGTTTATACACATACATACATATATATACATATATATACATATATATATGCATACATATATATTTAAATAAAATATATACTAAACCAATAAAGCATACAATATAGTATACGAAATTATAATAAACATAATCAATAAAATTAATCAAGTAATTTTAAATAATATGCCTCAAGCTTACGTTTAAATGTATTTATTGAAGGAGCATTTTTTAAATCTCGTGGAAGGTTATTCCAAAGTGTAAATGATGATACCGTGAAGGAATCCGAATAGTATGCAGATTTATGCATCGGGATAGTTAGAGTTTTGTTGTTCATCGAACGGGATAAGCTTAAATATGAAAAACTCTCTTTTAGATAAACTGGGGAACAAGGATTGTGAAGAATACCATACAAAGTGGTTAGAAGGTGTGTGTTCCGGCGAAAACGGATGTCGAGCCACTTAAGTCTTGAGCGAAATTGTGATATATGATCAAACTTGCGCAGGCCGAAAATATAGCGTATGCACAGATTGAGCAGACGGTCGAGTTTGCTAAGCAGCTCCTCAGTTATATCCGGATAGGCAATATCAGCATAATCAAAGATAGGAAGCAACAGAGAGTTGACTAGCGTAACCTTGGCCGTCTGAGGAATAAATTTTTGCCAGAGCTTTAATGAATGCATAGTTCCAAAAATACGTCTCCTGACCTCATTAACCTGTAGCACCCAACTTAGATCGTCAGCCAAAATTAAGCCTAGGTTCTTAACCTGCCTAACATATTCTAAATCTACACCGTTTAGAGTGACCTTAGGTAGGTATTGATAGTCAAGTCGACATGTAATTTTTCTGCTCCCTATGATTATAACCTGTGTTTTGGCAGGATTTAATATTAGCCCATGACATCTTGCCCACTGATGAACTGCAGCAAGATTCATTCTGTCACCAGATGAATTTAGGTCATTTAAACTAAAATGCTGATACAGCTGGACATCATCTGCGTACAGGTGATACTTGCTGAAATTTATTACGGAAACAAGTGCATTGATAAACACAGAAAAAAGCAACGGAGATAAAACACCGCCTTGAGGAACACCAGCAACAACGTTACACCAATCGGAGAACTTATCATCAATACGTATGCGTTGCCGGCGTCCCCGAAGATAGGAACTGAACCATTGTAGAACTGAAGATGTTAAATTCAGGGATTTCAAAATTGCTAACAGGATGTCATAGTCAACACAGTTAAAAGCGTTACTGAAGTCCAGAAGGACAAGAAGAGTGAGTTGACGATTAGCCATCGCGAAGCGGATATCATCAGTTATTTTAATTAAGGCCGTGGAAGTACTGTGCAGAGATCGGAAACCAGACTGATAAGGATTAAAGAGATATCTTTAATAGTATCGCTTTTGACTGTTGAGTCCAACGGAACTGGTAAAGAGCAAAAGTGTTTGTTGAGCGCTGTTAAATCAAGGGACTGACAACATTCTGTTTGCTTTTACCAAAGCCTAGGCTGCGCAAAAATCCTGGGTTGTGCAAGTCTCAATAGTATTGTGAATATGTCGGCGTTTGGCATTTCGTATCACCTGGTTGCAGCGATTTCGTGCTTTTTTAAATCTTTCCCAGTTCTCATCACTATAATGTTATTGAGTAACTGCAGTTTATTGTCAATATTATTAGTGTTATAAAAGTCTGCCCAATTAGCATTGCGTATCTCATAACTTAATAGCTGGAAATTCATACGGACAAGGTTACGCTGAAACATAATTTTGGGAGATGATTTGGTAGATTTAAGAGCATATGATGCGAAAATTAGGTCATGATGGGAAAATCCAGGAGCCACGAATTGACCATCTAGAGATATACGATCAGGATCAGATGTAAGGATTAAATCCAGTAGAGTTAGTGTTATTGACGTGATAGGTAGATTCGAGGTCAAGAATTTTAATATTGCTTGATGCACTTAAGCGTTTAAGCTTATTCGATCTAGCATCATTTCGAATAAGGCAGGTGTTAAAGTCACCCATGAAAATGGAGTGGGAGTAGTTTGGGAGATGCATCTCAATCAGCTGTTCCAATTCATTGAAATAATTTACAGAAGGAGGAGCATAAAATGTTCCTAGTAAGAAAGGTGTGTTGCATACCATTATTTCAATAAGAATGTATTCCAATGATTTAGAGTAAACCTCGGGCGATCTGGAAACGATCGTGTATGGAATGTCTGACCGCAGGTATATGGCAACACCTCTGCCACCCTTGTTTAATCTGTTATTCCTGATGAGATGATAGCCCGGAAGACTAAACAAAGTGGATGGTAAGCTAGGTTTAAGAAATGATTCTGATATGAGACAGGCATAAATAAGACTGTTTTCGAAAGTTGCAAGAAGATCTGAAAAGTGAGCTGGAACACTTTGTGCATTAATATGACATATATTCAAATTCCTTCGGTAAGGCTCAAGGGCATTATTTAATATGTCCCTAAGTTGAGGTTCTGGGGAACCCTGACCCGGGGAAAACGATGATGGTGAGGAACTTGTAGAGTTAAAGTAATCAGATTCTATGGAAATATCCATCGCAAGTTTAAAATTAAATTTATAAGTTTATTCGTATACTACTAAATAATAATATTAAATAAAAACAGTAGACACATATATATATTATAAATGTTTAATAAAAAAAGTAAAAAATAAATAATAAAAATAAGTGAATTGTTTTGCTATACCGTGGGTTCAGCAAAAATAAAATTGTTATTAGCTTGCCACATCTACTACCAGTTAGGACATTACAACCATGTCAGGAGGAAGTACAATTTATTATAATTTGATAAAGAAAAGTGAAAACAGTACAAGTATGCCGATTAAAAAAAAAATTACTCTAAAGAAAAAACTGTAAATGCGCACTTTTAAATTCTTACGGTGGTAACCCTGCGTATGATGATCGCATTACCATAGTAAAAACAGAACTTCTGATCTGTTTTTACTATTATGACATTTTAATAATTTTAATTATTTGACATTGTCATTTCATATTGACATTACAAACGAAACCAAACAAAACATACAACCGGAGTTTTGGCGGGAACTTGGCCGTGAACGGATTGTCGCTCCTGTTTTGTCTCTTGAATAATGGTTTGAAGTGGATTTTGATTCGTAAAAGTGATGCGATTTTGTGAATTAAGTGTCCACACGTGTGAACTATTAGAGAAAACGACGAAACAAGTGCTTTGATGTCGATATAAACCTCAAGTTATTTTGATCGCTTAGGCGCCTTATGAACTTGAGTGGCTGTCGTCATCAACTGTCCGCTAGGTTGAGCTACCGTCAAAATCTCCCACGGGCTTCGCAATGTGACGCATCAGCATATTGTGAAGTAAAAGAACATAAAATGAAGATTCACTGGACATTGGCAGAATTATTGTGACATTATCACAATACCAAGGGCCATATAGTTAAACGAAGAAGAAGAAAACATACAACCAATACACAAACAAAAATAAAAATTTTGAAGGTTGCAAAAATTTTCAATTCAATGTGCTATGAGGTTTGTTTCAAGTTAAATTATATTCAAGTTTAATTATAAAGCAGGTAGTTTGGGGTAATAAGTCCTATAACTACCAATAATAAAAGTTGTTCGTATTTATAAGTAATGATACATAATTATGCCCTACAAACAAAAGAAATGAATAATTGCATAAACTCCAATAGCGGTAAGTTAAATATCATTTTAAGTAAAATATGCAATTAACTACAGTAGTGATATTCTTAATAATAGAGAAAAAGAAAAAGTTAATATATAAAGAGACTAATTTTACAATTTTTTTCCAGGTTTAGACCGTTGTTTGGAGGCCACAGCTTTGGAAGTTTCTGAATTACTCACAGGATATTCAGCCAGTTGGTCTAGAGAAACAAGACGTACCTTGCTTCCATTACAGAGCTTTAGATATATGTTACCATCTTGTGTCCAACACCTGTGCATACCATGTAGGCGTCGAGCTTCTTTGAAAACTTCTCTTCTATGAGGTGTAAGAAATTCAGCAATAGAAATATTACTTCCTTTCAAAGAAAGCTTAGCACGCCAGATTTCTTGACGAATGGTATAATCTGTAAACTTTACCAGCAGTGCACGAGGATTTGCTGTTGTGTTTTTTCCCAAACGATAACATGAATGAATCTGAGTTGATCTAAATGTATGTATTTTTAATTTTGATGTTACCAGATTTACAACAGTGTCAATGCAGTTTTCTGTATCAGACTCTTCAATGCCTCGAATTAAAAGAAATTTACGCCTGCTCCTGTTGTCAATGTCATCAGTCAATAGTGTAAGGAACTGAACTTGCTTTTTTAAGATCTCCAGCGCAGTCTTCATAGTCTCTTTGAACATGATAAAATCATTGGTGAGAGAAGTGATATTAGGTTGAGAACTTTCCAACCGGGCTTGAAAAGAAGACATACACTCTTCAAACTTTTTTTCAAGTGTTTTGACAGCATCTTCCGGTTTAGTTTTTTCAAGATTTCTTCTTCCAGCCATAGTGCAGTGTTGAAGTGTAGTACTGAAGAATAGTATTTGTAGCAGATGTGGTGCAAACTAATACATGTGCTATGGTATATTAGTCAAGATTTAAGATAAATAAGTTTTAATGGATTTTATTAGAAAATATACCTAAAACTTGTAAGTTTTACTATTTTAATTATTTATCAAAACAAGACCCAAAAAATATGTTGTCACTGCTTGTGCACCTACCCCCGAAAAAAATGCCACACGGAACAAGCCTACGGCCTACAAATAATTGTTCCAGGTCTGGATGTTTTTCCTTGTGCTTTATGTTTGTAAACTGACTTCATAATATAGGAGAAAATCCTAGTGTGGGGGGTAACATTTAAAAAAACTATAAGCAACTTACTTGCTAAAAAATTCACTGTGGCTGCAACTCCTTCACCTTCATTTTAGGCAATTTATCTTGTTGTACATGATCAATTGTTAATTTGTTTAACATTCTTAAATCCTCTTCTTCAACACCAATTTCTAAAAGCATTTTTAAATGTTCCCATTTTGCCATCATGACTTCCTCATTGAATATGAATCTTATATTTTTACTAATCCAATTATTTCCTAGTCCCTTTAATAAATGGAGGAGGATCATAAATATGGAATAAAGGTACATTATCAATTTCTATTATACTGCTTTTGTAGACTTAATTATGCCTTAAATATTTTTCTTTTGAATCTTTTAAAAGAGATTTAATTGCAGATACATTAGATGTGCCTTGGTCACAAATTGTAGCGACAATAATTAAGCCACCTTCTCCTAATCTTCTAATTATCTTTCAATATATGGCTTTTAGTTGCACTTTGGCAGAACTGGTAACAAGTGGCTGTTTATATTTGCTCTTTATCCCTTTTATCATAAAAACAAGACAATGGTCTGCAATTTGCTCAGTATTTCTTTCAAAACCAATTATCTGATCAATATTCCTATTATAATATAAACCAGGACTTAAGGCAATCTCATCAAACATTAAGTTGCATAGCCTTTGTTCAGGTGTCATTTTATACATTTTTCATCACTATATTTTTAAGGATTTTTTGTAGAGTATGTTTAGATGGTAGTACCAAAATTTTGGTTAAAAAGTTATAAGCCCTAGAACTTTGTTTTAACGTTGCTAATGCAAAAATTTTCTCTTTTATAGTAAACTTTCTGCCTTTTGGTTTCTGTAAAGATTTCAATTGAAGTTTCATAAAAGTTGATATTGTTACCATTCCATCTCTGCTACACGGTAGGACTTTTTAACATCTTTGCACTTATTTTGTAATTTCAACAGCCTCGTTTTTAATTGTTGGTAAGTCTTAAAAAGACTTTCTTCTTACTTCCGGCTGAAAGCAAACAGAATAAAAAAATATATTTTTCTGTTAAGATATACAAAAAAGTGTCAGTCATTCAATTGCACTTTATAAGATACACTAACTATTGCCAGTGGCTTAGCTCAGACAGTAGTAGATTTTTTATAGAAAAAGGGTGGCAAACAAGCACACAGTCCACCTGATGGGAAGAAGATGCTGTGGTACATAAACATCTACATTTATCTGCAATTTACTTTTAATTTGAAAGGGGGACAAACGAGCACACAGTCCACCTGATAGTAAGTGGTTGTTGCGGCCCATAGACATCTACATCTATCCTCAATTATAAATCAAAATGAAGATGCGTTGACACCCGTGAGGACTAAGATGGAATGCCTTGTTTCCAGTAAAAGAGGTCTCCGGTTCTCTACACTCACCGTACGAAACATGCTCCATTATGTCCAATAGTGAGTCAAATCGATTCTCCAACTTACAGATTGGTTCAACACTTAGCTAAAATATTATCACCACTCAGAGGACACACAAGAGCACATACTAAGTATTCATACCAATTTTGTCAGTGAGATAAAAGACCTACGTCTTGCTGAGAATGAAACCATGGTCAGTTTTGATGTTCAGTCTCTATTTACATGCCTACCTGTTGAAGACTGCATCTCAATTATAACTAGGAAACTAGATGAAAATAACATGCCACCAGAATATGCAGTACTACTAAGACATTGCCTTACATCTGGCTATCTATTGTGGAAGGAAGAGTTTTACAAGCAAGTAGATGGTGTTGCGATTGGCTCACCTGTATCTCCCATCGCCGCCGATATATTCATGGAAGACTTTGAGGAGAAAGTCCTCCTTACTGCACCTGTTACACCAAGGTTCTACAAGCGGTATGTAGACGATACTTTCACAATTTTACCATCAGACAAAGTAACTGCATTTTTAGAACATCTTAATTCCATAAACTCTAAAATTCAATAGCTTTACTCGGATACATAGACGTGCATGTATGAAGAAGTTAATGAACCTGAAAGAAGCGAAAGAGGTATGTAAGGATCGTGACACTTGGCGATCTGTTCTCTCTGGCTACCCCGTTAGGGATTGTGCGTGAAAATAAGTAAGTAAGTAAGTACTATGGAATTAGAGGCAAATAATTCTTTAGCTTTCCTAGATGTGTTAGTCATCCGAAATCCTAACAACACCATAGGTCATACTGTGTATAGAAAAAAGATCCATACAAACCGATACTTAAATGGTGAATCTCACCACCATCCTTCACAGTTAGCTACTGTTGGCAAATTTTTGTTACAGAGAGCACGAGGGATCTGTAACAGCAAACACCTGGCCGCCGAGCTTCAGCACGTCGAGCAGGTTCTGCACGACAGCAAGCTTCGGGTCCCGCACCTCTGTCACAGTGACCGAGTGAAGCCGGCCACAGCCGAGCGTGTGCCTGCTGTGCTACCATATGTCAGAGGTGTCACAGACAAGATTGGCTACATCTTGAAGCAAGCTTCTATTAGAACATTCTACAAGCCGCCGAAGAAGATTAGTCAGTTCTTACCATCCGTCAAGTGTCATATTCCTCTACAAGATGCAGGAGTGTACAAGCTTGATTGTGATTGTGGTCTCTCATATATAGGGCAAACAAAGAGATAAATTAGAACTCGTGTAAAAGAACACATAGCTGACGTGAAGCATCAACGTTCCGGGAAGTCTGCAGTTTGCGATCATATCCTAGATGGCCCCAACCATTACATCAGATTTGATAGACCACAAATCCTCGCGAAAGAACATCGATTCCTACCAAGGGATACGTGAGGCTATTGAAATTAAAAAACATCCTAATTTCAATAGAGAAGGAGGCTGGGTACTACCACCTGCTTGGGATCCTATAATTAATAAAATTAAAACTAAACCCAAGCATACCACTGCAAGACCTCAGGACATAGTCAGTTCATTTTGCATAGATCGGACCATAAACAATAATTAAAAGAGCTGAAGGTACTCCGGGTTTAACAATGACATCGGGACGTCAGTCATCTCAGTCCCCCGTGACCATGGGTGCTGGAAAGCGCCCGAAACGTCGGGAATTGAAAATAAAAGTAATTAAAAGTAAAATAAACGCGATAAAATCCGTAAAAGTAGTTTCAATCAATGTGTAGTGTTCGCGTAAATATAAGAAATCATTAGCTTTGCTGATTTTGTTTTCTATGTGTTTGTTCCAGTTAAGTTTACTGGAACGTTTACTTTACGTATGTTAAGGTAAGACCTAGGTATTTTACCTCGGAGGCAAGCTGGAGTTTTGTGCTGAAAAGACTTGGAAGATGATAGTTATTCAGCATTCATTTTTGTGTGAACATTACTACAACCGTTTTTTTTTTGGATTAACGGTTACGTCATATTCCCTGCACCATCTCTCCACAATACGGAGAGCCGATTGGGTCAGGTCGCACACAATGCTTACTGTCTTACTAGAGACCAGTATTGTCAGATCATCTGCATAACCGACTGTGTAGAAATGGTTAGCGTTTAATTTGCTGATGAGTTCATTAATGACCATATTCCACAGGAGAGGTGAAAGAACCCCATCCTGCAGGCATCCTTTCACGATCTGAATTGTCTGAGACTCACCAGCAATCTTTATTGTTCGTGTACTGAGTATGTTTACTATCCAGTCAATCAGTGCCGGTTCAACATTATGTCTACTTAGGGCACCTTTTATGCTGGAGAAATTTGTTCTGTCAAAAGCACCTTCTATGTCTATGAAGGAGCCTAGACATATTACTTTGTTTTGGATGGCCTCTTCAATCTTTGTTATTACCTGGTGGTTATTACGTAGGGGCAGCGCGGGGACACCCGATAGCCCCAAAACCCTATCAGAAATGAAGGGAGGCCTGTGCCCAGCAGTAAATCGTAAATAGGCTGTAACTTTAACCTTAACATATACATATATAATGGCTCCATAAAGTGAAAAGTGTGTACAAACTGTACACCTATTTCACAATAAGGGCTTGAACTTGCACCATTAATCAAAGTCTAAGAAAACATTCATAACTTTTTTTTCATACAACTTTGAATACCCTCCGCCCTGCCTGTGTGGGTTTGTTTCGAGCCCATCGCCCTTTTTTAGTTTAGTTTACGACGGGCTGTTTTCCGTAACTCCAAGTCTAAGCGCGTATTTTGCGTGTGGGCAGGAATAATATGGTTATTCGAGCCATGATATCTCCCAGAAGAAGCTCAGCAGTCCCTTGATGTTGCAAGCAACTTCGGGGAGCGATCCCGGCGTGCCGAGATGTTTAGCCCTGTATGAAGAGACTTCTGGACATGTCAGCAACACGTGAGCCGCCGTTTCTTCCTCTCCCATGCATGGCCTGCACAGGGGGCTGTCAGTAACACCTATTGTGAACAAATGTTTGTTAAAAGAGCCATGTCCTGTGATAGCACTTGTTACTATCCTGATCTGTGGCTTGTTCAGTCTCATTAATACCTTGGTTAGAAGACTGTTTACTTCAGGTAGGGCCTCCCTAGCTTGTCTACAGTCTACTAAATTTTTCCAAAGCTGAGCGTGTAAATTATTGAAGTATCTACGTACCAGTGAATGACCATAGCCAAAGAGGATTGGTATTATTGGTTCCGGCCCTAAAGTTGCCAGGGCCGATCCCCTTCTGGCCAGTTCATCTGATGCATCGTTGCCTCTAGATCCACTGTATCCCTTGATCCAATGCAGAGTCACATTGTTGTGCTTACATACCTCATTCAATCGTTGATGGCACTCATACTCATATCAGTCCTGAGTTCTGTCATATTGCAACTCAGAGCTTGTAGTACCGCCATATTGTCGGTCAGTATTCTGATGGAGAAGAGTTTCACCTTCCTAGCATCTCTATTGCTATGGCCACTTGGATGATACCGATGCATTCAGCCTGCAAGACTGTGTTGTGGGTACCCAGCATTGTGCATATGTGGATATTAAGGTCTTCAGAGAAAGCCCCAAACCCCACACCTTCATTTGTCTTAGAACCATCCGTGAAAACTTAGAGCTCTCTTGGACCCAATCCTTCCAGATGGTCAGTTTCCTTCAATTGTATCCTGTACTTCTTATCGAATACAAATTGTTTTGGGATCCTATCATACTTGGCTTGAAAGATAGGAATTTTTGAGTAAATTCTATTGATTATATCTGTATCGGGGGCTCTACTCTTACTTAAAAGATTTAGGGTCTTGAGTCTAACGGCAGCTAAAGTTGCTTCTTGTTGTATATGTAGATGAAGCAGTGTTAGCTCCAGCGTAGCCTCCAAAGCTGCTGTTGTAGTCCTTATGCAGCCCGTGGCGGCCATACAAGCCAATCTCTGGTAATGTTGAAGCTTTCGTATAGTGGTGGCTTCATTGGTTTTGGTCCACCATACCAGAGAGCCATAAGTGATCATGGGCCGAATTACAGTTTTGTACAGCCACAGTATAATTTTTGGCGTTAAGCCCCATCGTTTACCAATCATGTTTCTACATTGCCAGAAAGTTAAACTAGCTTTGCTGATTTTGTTTTCAATGTGTTTGTTCCAGTTAAGTTTACTGTCCAAGGTAAGACCTAGGTATTTTACCTCGGAGGAAAGCTGGAGTTTTGTGCTGAAAAGACTTGGAAGGCGATAGTTATTCAGCATTCATTTTTGTGTGAACATTACTACAACCGTTTTTGTTTGGATTAACGGTTAGGTCATATTCCCTGCACATCTCTCCACAATACGGAGAGCCGCTTGGGTCAGGTCGCACACAATGCTTGCTGTCTTACCAGAGACCAGTATTGTCAGATCATCTGCATAACCGACTGTGTAGAAATGGTTAGCATTTAATTTGCTGATGAGTTCATTAACGACCATATTCCACAGGAGAGGCGAAAGAACCCCACCCTGCGGGCATCCTTTCATGATCTGAATTGTCTGAGACTCACCAGCAATCTTTATTGTTCGTGTACTGAGCATGTTTACTATCCAGTCAATCAGTGCCGGTTCAACATAATGTCTACTTAGGGCACCTTTTATACTGGAGAAATTTGTTCTGTCAAAAGCACCTTCTATGTCTATAAAGGAGCCTAGAAATATTACTTTGTTATGGATGGCCTCTTCAATCTTTGTTATTACCTGGCGAAGTGCAGATTCTGTTGATTTATCTAAGCTATAGGCGTGTTGATTTTGTGTAGCGGTAAGTTAATTAGCGCCGACCCTCTCAACTCCCGTTCACACGTCCTCTCCGTCGTCTTTAGGAGAAAGGATGTGAGGCTAATGGGTCTGTAGGATTTAGGGTCTGTATAGTCGTTCTTACCTGGTTTAGGTATGAACATGACTTTCACTTCCCTCCATCCCCTACGAACATATTTAAGAGCCAGACATGCTCTCATTATGACAAGTTTGACTATTAGGACTTCCCCCCCCCCCCATTGTAGAAGTGCCGGGAGTAAGCCGTCAGGTCCTGCTGCCTTATAGGGTTGGAAACTATGAATGGCCCAATGGATTTTGTCCATCGTCATATTCTTTGTGCTAATTCCCAGTCTTCTTTTGTTGGTGTCAGTGCATTCTTCATGCCGGTTCACCCTTTCAACTACACAGCAACATGGGAAGTGAGTATCAATTAGGATGTGTTGGGTTTCATCCGGCGATGTTGCATAGCTTCCGTCGGGTTTCTTTAAAGAGATAGATCCCGGCGCGTTCTGTTTAGCTAGGATTTTCTTTATCCGATTTGCTTGTTCACAGGTTTCTATGCTACCACAGAATTTGCGTCACCCTGTTGAGCGTCAATACCTGATACATTCTTTGTATTCAGACTTAACTTTCTTATATAGAAGCCAGTTTTCATCCTTTGAGGTATTCATTGCCCTGTTTAGGGCTTTTCTTACCCTCTTACATTTCCTGTCTAGTTCTTTACCCCACCACTGTTGCTTTTGCTCAGCATGTTTTGGTGGAGTGATTACTGGACATGATTCATGATAGCTATCGATCATGGCTTTAGTGACAGCTCCTAACTGTTCTTCTAGGAGGGATTGATCTACTACGGTATTTAGTTCCCCCAACACCCGCGAGCGAAGACGTCAGCCTATTGAGGTATTTTGTTTTATCCGTCTTGCGGGGATTTCCCCATGGTGGTATAGCGGGGATATCGACCTGTAGTACGCAGCAGATCCATCTGTGGTCTGAGCATGAGGCCTCTTTTGACACATGGCATCCCGTTATTAGTTTAGCTGCTCCTACTGTTGCAAGTGTGAGGTCGATTATTGTGCGACAACGTTTATTTATGAAGGTTGGTTCAGAACCAGTGTTTAAAATGGTTAGGTTAGTGCTAAATAAATATTCAACTAAAACCTTACCTCAGTCATTAGGTATTTCCATTCCCCAAAGGAGATGATGTGCGTTGGAGTCTGTCCCGATCACAACCTCTAGTCCGGCCCTCTCACAGAAATTCACCAGCCTGACGAGGTCGTGAGGGGGAGGGGTGTCTTCCTCAGGCATGTAGACCGAGGCGACGACTAACCTTTCCACCTGTGTGTTTTGTAATGCTACAGCATACATGTCTCTGGAACAGAAATCTGTTAATGGTTTTGCACAGATATCTTTAGTTGTATAAATACACGCTCTAGGCTTGTCTTGCTCAGAGTTGTAGAATAACTTACCTCTTAGGTTGTTTAGGCCTTTAATTTTACCAGCCCCAACCCATGGCTCTTGGATTAGGGCAATGGACGTTCTTTGTGCCTCCAAACACTTGCGTAATTGAGCCGACGCTGTCTCACTGTGGTGGAGGTTGACTGCACTAGGCTAGTTTTGGACGAAGGGCACGCCATCATCGATGGCGTCATTCCCGTCCCCGCCCAAAAATAAGCCTGCCAGCAGATCGTGGGTCTCATCGTCAGCCATCGAGTCGGAATTGGACGGCAAAATGCAGTCCTCTTCGTCGCTCAGTGAGCTGCCGCTGAGCACAGTTTCCACTGGGGGCTTCGGCTCGGTTGTGCAGGCCGTTTTTTCACTGTACTTGACATCCAGCGATTTCGATGTACCGGCAACCATGGCCATGGTATCCATGACTTCCGGGTTCCTTTCTGTCTCTTTGCTAGGTGGGGAATCAACAAATTTTCCTCTGCGACACTGGAATTTAACGTATACCGCCCCACATACACATGCGAGACGGCGCCCAGCTTCCATCAGGGTCGGGATATGATACTCCGGCACCGAAACAACGAGGAACCACCCATCCGTCTGTTTGTCCTGGTTTGGATCTACCACATATAACACACATATGAAGTTTGCCAACACGCATAGGGGCAGCGCGGGGACACCTTCTAGCCCCAAAACCCTATCAGAAATGAAGGGAGGCCTGTGCCCAGCAGTAAATCGTAAATAGGCTGTAACTTTAACCTTAACATATACATATAAAATGGCTCCATAAAGTGAAAAGTGTGTACAACCTGTACACCTATTTCACAATAAGGGCTTGAAATTGCACCATTTATTAAAGTCTAAGAAAACATTCATAACTTTTTCTTCATACAACTGAATACCCTCCTCCTTCCCTGTGAGGGTTTGTTTCGAGCCCATCGCCCTACAAAATAAAAAGTTTCATGAAACTGTCCCTGTCCCTTTTTCATCCCCTTAGGGTTTTTATTTTCCAAAATATTTTTTTTGGATGCCTACATAATATAAAGAACTACTGTCCTATTATCACGCTTCTTTGTCGAGTAATATGGACTTGACTGCCTCATTGGTCTAGTGGTTGTAGTAGCGCGACTTCTGATCATGAGGTCCTGGGTTCGAATTCCGGTTCGGGCCATAAAATTAATTATCGAGTTTTTCCGTCAAGAAATTCTCAGTAGATGCCCAGAGTCAGGAAGTTGGCGGTGTCTCACCCCCGTGCCTCGGAAAGTACGTAAGGCCGTTGCTCCTGCGCCTGATCTCTCTCCAGTCGTGTCGGTTTACCGTCCCATCGGATTATGAGAGTGAGGGAATAGAGAGTGCACCTGTGCTGGCGCATACACTTGGGCACTATAATCCTGTCCTGCGCCGATGGCTAGCCTTCGTTGAGGCAGTCCGCCGCGGCCGAAATTCGGTCTGGAGGACGTTATTACGTCTTAATATAATATTTTTCATACAAACTGCATTTTCGTCTCACTTTAGCCTTATGAATACAGTTTTTAAACATAAAAAATGGATATCTAATATTTTAATTCAAGAGTATTTTCAACAGTTCTCTATTTAACATAACATTCATTCATTCAGTTAGTGTTTTGTAATAATCAGTAATGAATAAAAATATTCTGTCCTTTTATTTATTCTAAATAATTATAAAAAAAGTAATAAGGGATGAAAAAAACCTTTACAATACACATTGATGGTGTGGTGTTTTGGCTTACTGGTATGGGAATACTAGGATCTCATGGAATTATAGTAGGATAATCATGAATGAATAATCATGAAGTTTTAGAACAATTTGTTCATTTAAAAATAACGAATACTTGTCATCACTGATAAGTTTATAAAACAAATATTATTAATCTGAAGGCGATTCATTCTTAAAGACTGCGTTTCAAATATAGCAGCTAGTTCGTCTGCCGGCTCGAGATTGCTTGCGGTGAGACAACAGCGACGCGATTAAAAGGGGACTCCTTCTAGGCAAGTAGGGACGAACAAGAAACACTGCTTTTGATACATAAGTATATAGACAGACATTGTCTCTAGAATCATACTAAGAACCAGGTCTGCCTACGGACCAAGTAACCTCTCCATTTTTACTTAATAAAACACATTTCTGAAAATTGAAAGTAGTGTTACACTGCTGCTGCCTTACGGTTGCAGTACAACTGGGTTAGTTCGACTGAGGGAAATTCACGCTTTTAAATGATAAAACATAACATTGTATATTTATAATATTCTAATGTTGTATTTTATATTATTTCATATATTTTATGTTCGTGGCGCAGTGGCTTAGCAATGAGTGGCTGCGCTGGGGGCCGCGGGTTCGAATCCCGCACGGAACAAGCCTACGGCCTACAAATAATTGTTCCGGGTCTGAAACTATAAGCAACCTACTTGCTAAAAAATTCACTGTGGCTGCAACTCTGACTAAAACTTGAGCTGCATACTTCACCTTCATTTTAGGCAATTTATCTTGTTAATTTGTTTAACATTCTTAAATCATCTTCTTCAACATCAATTTCTAAAAGCATTTTTAAATGTTCCCATTTTGCCATCATGACTTCGCCATTGAAAATGAATCTTATATTTTTACTAATCCAATTATTTCCTAGTCCCTTTAATAAATGGAGGAGGATCATAAATATGGAATAAAGGTACATTATCAATTTCTATTATATTGCTTTTGTAGACTTTATTATGCCTTAAATATTTTTCTTTTGTATCCTTTAAAAGAGAATTGATTGCAGATACATTAGATGTGCCTTGGTCACAAATTGTAGCGACAATAATTAAGCCACCTTCTCTTAATCTTCTAATTATCTTTCAATATTTGGCTTTTAGTTGCACTTTGGCAGAACTGGTAACAAGTGGCTGTTTATATCTGCTCTTTATCCCTTTTATCATAAAAACAGGACAATGGTCTGCAATTTTCTCAGTATCTCTTTCAAAACCAATTATCTGATCAATACTCCTATTATAATATAAACCAGGAGTTAAGGCAATCTCATCAAACATTAAGTTGCATAGCCTTTGTTCAGGTGTCATTTTATACATTTTTTTCTTTAAACTATTTAGAATATTTTCCGTCAATCGTGGTTCAATCACTATATTTTTTAAGGATTTTCTGTGGAGTATGTTTGGATGGTAGTACCAAAATTTTGTTTAAAAAGTTATAAGCCCTAGAACTTTGTTTTAATGTTGATAATGTAAAAATTTTCTCTTTCAAAGTAAACTTTCTGCCTTTTGGTTTCTGTAGAGATTTCAATTGAAGTTTCATAAAAGTCGATATTGTTACCATACCATCTCTGCTACACGGTAGGACTTTTTAACATCTTTGTAATTATTTTGTAATTTCCACAGCCTCGTTTTTAATTGTTGGTAAGTCTTAAAAAGACTTTTTTCTTACTTCCGGCTGAAAGCAAACAGAATAAAAAAATATATTTTTCTGTTAAAAGATATACAAACAACTGTCAGTCATTCAATTGCCTTTTATAAGGTATATGAACTATTGCCAGTGGCTTAGCTCAGACAGTAGTAGATTTTTTACAGAAAAAGGGTGGCAAACAAGTACACAGTCCACCTGATGGGAAGAAGGTGCTGTGGTACATAAACATCTACATTTATCTGCAATTTAGAATCAAAATGCAGATGCGTTGTCACCCCAGAGGACTAAGATGGAATGCCTTGTTTACAGTAAAAAAGAGTCTCCAGTTCTCAGTCACTATACAAAACATAGCAGCATAAAGCTGCTATTTCACGCTATTATTGTAAGAGCGTGGTCATACACTGGTAGAGCTGACAAATTCGTGCTACAACCGTTAATATAACTGCAGCATGGCTCTACCATGTTCAATATTTCTAAAAAAAAGCCTTCATCAAATCAAACTACATTTCTTGCTGTAAAAAATAACGAGACTCAGGTACAGTCATAATTCCTATTCCACTCAAAAATTTGTTATTATATTTGTTGTTATTTGCAGCTTCTACTAAGCAAATTCCATGTTTCTCACTTCAATAGTTAATAATCGGCTATAACAAATCGGTTAATCCAGCTATTTCACTTTATGTATACATAAGTATGGGATAATAGTATTGTTTAACCTAATGGAATAAAAGTTAGTTTTTACTTTTTACTTTACTTTATGTAATGATAATATATTTTACCGAAATAACCCTTATCAGTTAGTACGTTATTCATTTTATATAAGTAACGGAAAATATTTGTTGTACTTAATTGTAGTTTATTGGAATATAAAAACTATTAAATTAAATCTAAGCATTGACCTACTACTAAATGAATAGAACAAAATTCACGAAAAATGTGTCCCAGTTAACGGATATTAAGTGTAGGCATACATATAGCCGAGGTAGCTCAGATGGTTAGTGCTCGCTGTAAATTTCACAGTATGCGAGCAAACCAGGTTCGATCCCCGCCGGCACCAATGAAATTGTAAAAGTGCTGATTTACCACGTGCGCGGCGGTGAAGTACTAAGCTACTAAACTAGCGAGATTAGAAATTTTTTCTGCAACGTTGTTCGGTAGTGAGTCTGACATTTTCAAATTAAATTATTGAGGAGAGAAATTAGGCATTCAACAAGATTTTTATTTGGAGATATTTGATTGAGTGTATTGGATAATGCACATCCATTTGGAGTAGAGGGTGGGCAGTCTGCAACTATTCTTTGATGGGCTTGCTGGTCATATCCCTTGGGGATTCTAGGGATGGGGCGGGGAGATTGGAAAACGGTTTTTCCATATGCCTGTGACATGATGGGGAGGTTGAAGGAGGTAGGAGAAGTAGGTGAAGGCTGAGTAGAGGCCACTTCAGAATATGATTTTTGAAGATTGTTCAGACGAATAGATGGGATTTTGGCTGACGCTTCTATATAGGATACATTTTGTTCTGACATCATAACTTTGATAGATTTCTGTCTATGGTGTTCTGGACAATTTATGTTATTAGCAAAGTGATTTTTGGAGCATAACAGACAAGTGGCTTCGCTTTCAGGAACAGAACAACTTGCTCCAGTATGTTCTTGGGCACAACGGAAGCAGCGTGGATGTGTAGAATGCATATACGTATTTGGGGAGTATCTGGCCTTCAAATGTCAAAACAATAGATTGAGTAGGAACCCATATTGGGGATGATGACCCTTCAGTAAAAGTTTTTCTCTGAAGACGGCGAGCTTTTAGGATTTTACCACAGCCAGGGGGAAGCTCAACAGCTTCTGCAAGTTCTTCCATTGACCAATCCACAGGGACACCGTGAATTACACCCATTCGAGAAACATTATAAGATGGAATAGTTGCAATCAATTTTTCTTTTGTGAGTATTGAATTATTAAGGAATTTGTTAGCCTCATCTGCTGAGCAGAATTCAATAGAGATGCGATTTCTACCAACACTTTTGACTCCTCCTTTTTTAATGTTTCCTATATTATTTTTAGACAAGCATAAACCTATTTTAATAGGTCGAAGTGATAGCCCTAATCTAGGGGCTAAGCTTTCCATTGACGTCCGTCGAGTTGGGGGTTGATATTTTTTTTACAGAAAGGTTACATTAATATAAGCACACACGTAATGTTTCAACATGCGGAAAAGCGTACTTTTTGAGAAAAAAATTATTGAAAATCAATTATTTTTGCAATATTTATGTCAATCCCTATCTCAGATTATATGATATTTTTTTTACAGAAAGGTTACACTATTGTAAACACACACGCAAAATTTCAACATGCGGAAACGCGCACTTTTTGAGAAAAAAATTATTGAAAATCAATTATTTTTATAATATTTACGTCAATCCTTACCACAGATTATATCGAATTCTCGCCATTGAATGTTCGTTTTCCGTATAGTTAAGTTGTCATGTACGTGTGTACATGTACGTTCGGTATCATTTTATTGTATTTTTTTTTACGTAAATAATTATATTTTGTCTTCATTTAAATAGTTTTCATGCATACACATATATTTAACAGTTTATATTTAAATTACAAAATTATTATCATTATGAGCTATTAAAATTAAAACGTGTAGTGTTTACCGTTTTTTGCAGGCTTGTGGGACGTATAACATAAAACTGATGATTTCTAAGAATTAATTAAAGCAATATGTGTATAAAATTGTATAAAACATGTGTATAAAACAGTGCCCACCTATTAGGACAGATAATAAATAAAATAGGTTAGGTTCAACTTATGTCAAGGAACTGAATTAATAGACCCGAACTCCACGTGGTACGAGTCTGTCCTACCCCTAGAGTGGTTTTATAGAGCCGGAGGCGCGTAGGGAGAGCAGCCTCCGCCTGCTGTAACAAATCGTAGGCATCGGACGAGCCAGAGCGGCTGAGGCTGGTCGCCGAAGGCGACCAACAAGCCGAAGCTGCGGAGGCGAGGCTGGATCCAAGAAAGAGCGAAGAAGCGAGCGAACGGGACACCTCGACTCGGACAGGTTAGGTTAGAAGGGGATGGTGGGGTCAAGTGAGCGAGCTAAGCGAGAGAATAGAACCCGCCGTTCCCTTCGTGGTTATTTGTAAACCACTCAGAAGTAGGAGCCCCACAAAGCGGGGCTCCGTCGATCGGCCTTCCCTCCCCTGCACTACGTGGTGCTTCCCTCCTCCAACTCTCTCCCCCCATAAATAAGGATTATAGTCAAAAACATTACAAAAACATAACCTCAAAATTAGATTTTTAAAAATTTATAAAAAAACCAAGCACGTCTGGCGGGATGTGGAAGTGGGGGACGATTCTACAACTCCCCACCTCCCTCTCCACCACTTCCCATCCCCTTAATTCATTTTGAGTTATTATTTTGAGGTTAGTTCTATGGGATTTTCTTTTCGATTTTTCTCAAGAACGGTGCATTACCTTTTAATGGGAGTGGTATTCTTATAATCGGGGACCAAGCCTCTACCAAATAAAATACCTTACTCCCCCAATTCCTACCAAACGATTCTAAATTTCAACCAAATAAACTTTACTGCGGGTTTCGGAAACCTAAATATGTTGTCAACGGTTGGTGAGCTGTTGCACTTAGAATTTTTTTTATATTTTCTTTATCCGCCATTGCAGCGTAGTTTTTAGTCACCATTTCGTATTTCACTACGAATCACTGACTAACAAATTGCACATCATATAAAAGAAGAAAATTAATCTCAACTCGACCTCGTAAACTTGCAAAATATTAGAAAAAGACACAAGCAAAACAAAGGGTGCGTTTGGCAGCAAAAAGCGCTAGCAAGCGCTCACTAGCGCTAAAATAGTTTTCGGCCAGGACACGATTGCTACTTCAGTAGCGCTGACACAATCCGCCATTTTGCTTATTTAATTTGTTTGTTTTGAAATAGAGTTTATAAGTTGTTTTTCTGCAATATTAGTTTTAAGTAATGTACATATACATGTTATTAAAAATTCATGATTGGTAAGTTTTTAATATGAATACTTCACAAACATATATTTAAATTAGGTTAGGTTCCCCGGTTAATACTAACATCGTGTCCTAGAGGAAAATAGCTACTTACGATTTGACAGCGCTTACCGCTTACGGTCGCCATTTTGCTTACAAGCGCTTGCTAGCGCTTTTTTCTGCCAAACGCACCAATTAAGGAGTGTAGCATAGAGTGTAGATTGTAGAAGCAAGGAGTACGGACTGTGTATCAAAAAGTGTCCGTAAAAACCTTTAAATAAGGGTAGCGCCACTATAGCTACGGGGTAAAATTTAAAGAACGCACAGAAAAATATTAGTGGGATAGACGTAGACAGAGAAACTTATACGCAAATTGACGCCTTATTTCGCATTTGCACACGAAAAAGATAGATTTATGCATAGGTCTTGCATAGAAATGAGACAGAGCGGTGCGATTGTTTGTCTCTTTCTCCGTTTTTTTGTTTATACCCTTGTTACACTACCTTGAATCAGGCTCCCTATGCCCTGATTCAGGGTGGTGTAATAAGAGAAAGGGAGTAAGGGTCCCTAATTAGGGCGACAAAGTGCACCCTGTCTGCAGTGCCCTTGCCACAGTGTAGTGTAATAACACTTAGGGTAGTTAGGGATGGAAACGATACGTCAATTCTGTCAAACATCGATATATCGTTCATAAATATGGTTGTTCATGAGCGATGTTTTATGAACGAGGTTTTGGCTTGCCGTCAAAGGTTTCGAAATAACTATTTGAAGGTATAAAATTCCGTATGTTAAAAGTTGCAAACGATGATTGTCACGAATATATCGCCGAAAAATAAATATACCAAAAAAATATATCTCAAAGTTAGATAATGTCTAAATTTTTAAAGTTAGATGGTTTATTTAGCAAAAATATAACAATCCCGAAAATTTTAATTACGAATCAACAAACAGGCGAATGGTCTTTCAGTCGAAAATAAATTGTACTCTCGACTCAAATATACTTGAACTTCAGAAGTGCAATTATCTTCAATCGGTTATTTTATTTTTGATGTAAAATTGTGGTTTATTTTTATTGCGGTAATCAATTAACATAAGTTTACAATTAATATTGAAAATGGATTGGAATGGTTTTATTCATTTCTTTAATCAATAATTATATTGTTTGAGCTTTAACTTAATCAATAGCTTAAGTACAGGTTTTTATAGTAATAGTTATTTTGTATTGGAAACTATTTAATCGGCTTACGGTACTTCTTATTTTGTTACAATCACTTTTCAGAAACATTGATTTTGATGGATGAACGGTTATTCAACTGCTTGTATTTCGGTATAGTCTAGTTGATGTATTCGGAAAATGCGATAATACTGAAGGTGACATATGGAACTACCATAAAGAAGTAACGCACAAAACTATAAGAAATAAAACTAAAGCAGAAGAAGAGTTTCATATATTACATGCGTTGGAGATGTGGGATGGCACGAAAGGGTTATTTCCCGGGCTTCATAGCCTAGCTAAGATCTAACTGCCTATTGTGGCAACTTCGGTATCCAGTGAGCGGTTATTTTCAGAGGCTAGATCTACAATCACCCAGGAGAAACCGCTCACTAGGCGCCAGATTGTTAAAATTGTTATTTTAAATTTAAATTCGAAAGAAATAAACATAAAAAAATCTAGTTTTCTGATAATAATTCGGTAAAAATAAATGTATAAAAATAAATAGTGTAAAACTTCCTAAAATAACATTAATATAATGTTTTATTATTATACTTCTTTTTTATTTCTGTTCAAAATTATCATTTAGCGGGAAATAGAGTAAATGGGGCCCTACACTCTATTGTGAAGAGTTAAAATGTGTCGAAAAAGGCACGAATGGCAATTCACAATGCTGTGTTGGTCCCTACTTTAACGTATGGTAGTGAAAGTTGGGTGTGGCAGAAGAAGCTCGAGAGTAGAATGAACGCAGTAGAAATGCGGTCGTTAAGGAGTATGTTAGGGCTGAATCTGAATGACAGGGTAAGAAATTGTGTAATAAGAGAAGAGTGTGGTTTGCAAGATGATGTTGTGACCAGGATTAAGAAAGGAATGCTTCGGTGGTTTGGTCATGTGGAAAGAATGGATGAGGAAAGACTGACAAAGAAAATTTATGTTGCAGAAGTGAATGGCAGAGTCTGAAAGGGACGTCCTAGGCGAAAATTTATCGACCAAATTGGCGATTTATTAAAAACGGGCCAAATTAGGAGTACCCTTCACCGACGAGCATGTATGCGTAGGTGTATGGATGTGAAGGAGGCGAGAGGCGTGTGTCAGGATCGTGCCAAATGGAAGTCTGTAGACTCTGCCTACCCCTCTGGGTGACAGGCGTGAGTGTTTTATGTTATGTTATGTTATGTTATTAACATTTATTCTACACATACACACACACACACATATATATATATATATATATATATATATATATATATATATATATATATATATATATATATATATATATATATTTAAATTGTGATAAAAACATCGAAAAATTCAATATATCGAACATAAGCTTCCATGTTTTAATGAGCGACGTTGCATCCTATAGATGTGCTTACTCGGAAAAATTACGGCTGGGGGTCACTTGAGTTGAAGTTAATGCAATTTGAACTAAACTCGAATTAGCAGGACGAAACAGAGTAAATGATTTAATACATATTAATTTTATGAATTTGTTTTTCTATCTAACTCTTTGGTGGGTTGGGTCAATTATCAGTACTAAACTTAGTAGGTAGTAAAAAGGTATATTCAGCATGTATTATATACTTGTGTATTTTTGGTTTTAATCAATATTGGTAAGTACTTATGTTTAAAAACAAAATTAGCTTTATATCAGTCTTCATAAAACAACATCAGTCTAGTTTTAAGAAGTAGGTAAATAAGCCATTTAATAGTTCAAATATTCTTAAATAACTTAGCTGTCATAAAATTCTAAATAACAAATTATTATGGTAGTAGCTAATTCTCTATGTAACACAAAGCGCGCACACAAATACACGCACTTAAATCGCTAGAAATCTTAAAGTCGCCAATATTCTTTGCCTACACTTACACTCTTTCTTTAAATCGTATTTTGTTTTTCGATATAAGGAGCTAAACTTAATAGCTCCTCAAACTCCTCTTCCCCTATTCTCAGGTATTCGAATTCATTGGGCTCCAGAACTCCAATAATCCGCATATTTGTGTGATTAGATACCTAAGTTTTAAATAGTCCTTCACCCATAGCTTTCTTCTAAACACGACAATAGTAAAGAAAGGAGTTCTTTACTATGTCATGTTTTTTCGTCTTCAAAACGTCCAGTAATAAAATTTTGGCCTTTATCCCACTACATCATGCAAAACATGACGATATATCGATATTGTTGCGCGCCTAAGTTGCTAGAACTAAGCTTTCTAGAAGCCTCACCCTCGAACTTTCTGCGTCTGGTCGGTCGGCGCCCGTATCTACGGGAATATTCTGGATGTTTCGGCGTAAAAGTGTATTTAAACCCGCTGCATGCCGCGATTGGGGCAGTATTGAATTTGGCGAGACAAGCGAAGCTTCGGAGCGAAATAAAGTGAATCAGTGTGGTTAATTATTAGTGTTTTAAGTTTTAATTGGTGTTAGGTAATAAAAGTGTAAATTTTGGTAATTCAATCGGCAGTTTTATTGTCACGAACCTCAAGCTCGTAACAATATTAATCACGTAATAATATTGATAGTGTTTAAAAATATCGATTCAATAAATATATATACTTTTTTCACATCCCTATGACCGAGAAAGGGCGTAAAATCAGGGTAGTGCAATAACCCAGTTCCCTAATTAGGGGACACGCCCACCCTTCATCCAGGGCCATGATTCAGGGTAGTGTAATAGGGGCATTAGCAAACTACACTTTGCTAAGCAACTTTGACAGTTCGTGGCGATCTAAGGAGTTTACAAATTGGTTTTAGTGCGAAAAAAGTGTTTTGTGTACTTAAGATTGGTGAACGATTAAAAATTTTATCTAAATATGTTTAAAAGTCATAAAGATTATTGTAAAACCTAAAACTAAGTTATCGTCCTTTCTCACTCGAGGCCACGCTAGTCATTATTCTACAGGTTTCTCTATCTACGGGGATAGACGACATTTACGAGGTAATATTTACTAAATAAAATTATTTTAGATTTTAGAGCTACTGAGTAGTTTAGCAGCACACTTAAACCGTCGACAACCGCTAATTTCATTTCATCCCAGTAGCTACTCCAGCGCTGTTGTGGAGAGTTTATGAGCAGTTAATAACTGCTTACAGATGACCACTTTTTCAACTATTCTAGTATGGGAGTTCGTACGCGTTACTTCTGCACTCCATAACAACAATAATTTATACTTCAGGTCGGCGCCATATTAAGAGAATTATTATTAATTATAATTATAGATGTTTTGGTGCTACCAGCAAAAATTATTATTTTCTACTCATACAAAATCAAAACAAAAAGAAAATATTTATTTTTCTTTTACTTTCAATGATATGCTAATATAATACGTAGAAAATATGAAATGGGTTAGTTATTTTCCTGTCGATGCTCGTGTATGAGTATGTTAGTAATGAAGCGGGTTTGCTGGCGGGTTGTCAACTGGAGAGCATGCAGTAGCAGTAGGATGAGCAATAATAACACTTCTTCAGAGTTTTCTTCTATTTATTTTCTTGATGTTTTATACTTATATTGCCGGATTTGGAATGCTTAACCACAAAAAACGCCTCTTTTTTATAGACAATTCTGACAAATCATAATGGTTGAATTTTGCACACGGCACTAATGATTTTTCGTCGACCAATCAGAGCGCAGGGCTACCTTTTCTAGGGCAAACTTACAAATGTCTTTTATTTTTGTGGTAAAACATCCCTTACAATGTTTTTATACATTTCTGGTATTAGAACTAGTTTATATTTATCATATTAAACATTAAACATTCTTGAAATCCTTATTTTATACCTTTAATAAATAAAAATACTGAAACGGTCTTCTCACTGTATAGCTCCCTAGTAGTTACGCTTTTTCTGTGTTAAATAAACGTAGCGCCGCCAGGTGGCAGGAATGCACAACGCTTATCGTAATAACAACATTGCGCTTAACCTTAAGAAATTATGCAGAGTACATTTGAATTTTCTTATTGACTAAGATCTATTTTTATAATAGAAAACGAAATTATACAAGTAGTTAAATCACGTATTGTCGTAGTTTTTAAATTACAATAAAAACAGAATTAAACAAGTGATTAAATTCACACTTCGTTGCTAGCATTTCTAATGTAGTTTTTTAGATTATAAATAAGAATAAAGATAAAATAAGTAGTTAAATTCACTTTTCGTTACTAACACTAACATTCTTTACGTAGTTTCAGATCACAAATAAATATAAAATGGAAACAAGTAATTGAATTCACTTTTCGTCGCTAACACTTCCTACGGATTATTATTTCTATATTCAAAATTTCAGAGTGTAATTTGTCTTCAGCAAAATCTTACCAATTATGAAACAAAACATTTATCTGACAAATGGCAGTAATAAAATTCAGCCCCCGTAGGTATTTCATTCTGTCCATACCAATGATCGTGTTATATGCCCCATTTACATTCAGCCCTGTTGGGCAGGGAAGTGAGCAGGGCAGTGGGCAGGGCAGTATGTAAACGGGCTATTCGCGCTGATACCGCCGCTGCCGCTGCCACTACCCGACGATCGTTCAAATGTCGGTTTTTCGCGCGGAAATCAAAGGACGGGCAGCGCGAGCGGCAGTGAGTGTTCACATTCAGCTCCATCGCTCACTTCGCGCCAAGCGCCTGGATGAACGGACGTGCGTGCCGTCTTGTTATTAAATAAGTACGATCTACCAAAATGCCTTTCGAGTGGAATAATGAAAATGCAATAAAGTTTTTAGAACTGCTGGAATCAGAAAAAAACTATACGGGATTTCAACGATAAAAACCACAATTCATCATCTTCTACGAATACAAATTTTCTTTTTGTGACAACATAGTACCTATGTACATAATTAATTATAAATTCGTCAAATTTATTATATTAATATAAAATTTAGTTTAAGGAATTAATGAACATTGACATTTTATTTCTAACAACGATTAGTAACTCATATTGATTATTTATTTATTAAAATGTGAAATAAGTTAAATGGTAATATTTTTAAATTTTGAGATTTTTAAATTATAATTTTATTGTAGTTATAATTATGAATCAATTAATACTGTAGTGTAATTATTAAAATAATAATAGCTTATCCTCTCAACTGCGGATGTCCAAGACTTGGACACGAAAATATCTCCGTTGACTGCGGGCGTCCAAGTGTTAGACATTTTTTACCCGCTCTTTTAATGAAGAAACAAAGCATTATGCGCTATTTCTAACTCATTCTACCATATGTCAATGTGTACAGGATAAAAAAGGCTAGCATAAAAACCCCACAGCTTATACACTTTAGTTGTATATTTTATTTAAATCATTCTTAAATGTCGTCCGTTCCTTGAGTCAGCCAAGTTGTTTGTAATTATTTTGTATTAATTTATATTTATTGTGTGGTGAATTGTGTTAAAACAATGCCTGGGTAAGTAATCGTCTTGTTTGTAATCTCATTTTGTGTTTTATCTTATTAAGTACGTGTAAAATCGTTTTTTAATATGTATGAAGCAAACTGCTATCTTAAAACTAACATGCTGGTTGAGGAAAGTTGACTTGAAATGTACGTAAAATTTTAGTGTTGACTGTCAGTTTTGTGGTAAAATATGTATAATTGTTCATCGTTCACAGTTTTAGTATATCAAAATGTGGATGGTTATGGTGGTTGTTGCTTACTCATTAAAAAATCGCTACCTTTTTCTCAAATTACGCTCCCTCCTCATAGCCAAAACATCAATGCTGTAGCTGCAAAAATTGCAGGAATCAACATTATTTCAATATATATCCCTCATCCAAATACTCACTTAATTCAAGAACTATCCTCTCTCTTTTCTTTGTTACCTCCCCCTTTTATTATTACCGGTGATTTTAATTCACATCATGTTTCTTGGGGGTCACATTTTTGTGATGTACACTCTTCAGAACTTATTCAAATTTTTGAAGATATCAATGCTTGCATCATCAACAATGGTTCCCCTACTCATAGAGTATATCCAGGACTAGACCCTAGGTCTGCTGTTGACCTAACAGCTTGCTCTTCTAGTCTAGCCCCTCAGCTTTCTTGGAAAACTCTCAATCAAACATATGGAAGTGATCACTTTCCCATTCTTATTACCAAACCCTATGCGGTTATTCCTTTTCCATCCACTGCGCCCCTCCTTAAATATAAGCTCCAAAATGCAGATTGGACTAATTTCACTAAATTCTTAGATTCTAAATTTACCCAAATGCAGGTTGACTCCTCAACCAACCCAATAACTTCTTACTATTTATTGGTACAATATATAACTGAAGCAGCTGACTTATTTATCCCAATCAAAAACCCTACAGTAAGAACCTTGCCTCCCCTCCATGGTGGGATGCTGAGTGCACCACTATGATTAAAAGGAGAAAAGCTGCAAAAAAACTTTACAACCATTGTATGACAACCGATAATTTTATACTATTTCCAAAAACCTCTGCTCAAACAAGGAGACTTCTTTCCAAAAAGAAAAAAAGTGGTTGGAAAAAATTTTGTGAATCCTTGTCCCCTAATACACCAGTAACAATAGTTTGGAAAAATATAAAAAAAATTCGTGGATCTCTTCCTTCTGATAGCAACATTTCTGATAACTCTCTATCATGGTTAGAAGACTTCTCTGATATGCTAGCTCCTCCTTTTGTTCCTAATGAAAATGCAATATGTCCACCGATTCCAGTCCCGTCTAGCATCAACAATAATTAGATAATCTTTTCATTGTCTGAACTACAGTCTGTGTTATCTGGCTTAAAATCCTCTGCTCCAGGAGAAGATGGCATACCCTATGCATGTTTATGTAAATTAAGTCTTAAGGGAAAATTAATTCTTCTCCAAATTCTGAACAATATCTACATATCTTCTAATATTCCTCTGTCTTGGTCAAACCAAATTGTTATACCTATCCTTAAACCCGGAAAAGATCCCAAAGAAGCCTTTCATCTACTTTTTGTAAAATTTTAGAACATTTAATTAAAAACAGACTTGAATGGTTTTTGGAACATAATAACATCCTTGCAAAAAGTCAATTTGGTTTTCGAAAAGGGAAAAGCATATTAGATAGTTTGAGTATCCTAACTACAGATATTAGGTTGGCTTTTTCTAAAAATGAATACTTGGTGTGTTGTTTCCTTGATATATCATCTGCCTATGACAGTGTCCTCCTTCCGGTGCTTAGGCAGAAAATGCTCCATCTAAACATCCCTGCGAAGACTGTTCATGAAAACGTGTCATCCCTGCGAAGACTGTTCACTTCATTTACAATCTATTCATGGGACGATCCTTAAAAATTCGCAATAAAGGAATCTTAAGCTCGCCCAGAACAATTTGGAAGGGTCTACCACAGGGTTCAGTTTTAAGCCCCATTCTTTACAATATTTACACATATGACCTGGAACATTCAATTTCGTCTTTTTGTAACATATTACAATATGCAGATGATCTTGCTATCTATGTTACGGCTCCTGATATTCTATCTGCCTCCCATCATCTTAACAGAGGCCTATATTATCTTAATCAATGGCTTACTGACCATGGTCTCTCTCGTTCACCTTCTAAAAGCAAAATAATAACATTTAGTAGAAAACGTGTTATCCCTACTATTGATATCTCATATAATGGTGAATCTATTCCAGTTGTTAACAAAGTAAAATTTTTAGATATATACTTAGATTGTCATATGACCGGTACTGCTCACTTTAATTACATCAGTGACAAATGTGAAAAAGGCGTTAACATTCTTAGATCTCTCTCTGGCGTATGGTGGGGTTCTCACCCCATGTGTCTAAAAATCCTATACAATGCCATCATCCGTAGTCACTTCGACTATGGTTCTTTTCTCCTGGAGCCCTGCAACAAATCGGCCCTTAGTAGGTTTGAAGCTATCCAAACAAGATGTTTACGTATTATCACAGGCGCAATGAAATCAACTCCTATAAATGCCTTACAAGTAGAATGTGTTGATCCCCCTCTCTCTTTACGAAGACAGTTTCTAGCTGATAGATTTATCTCAAAAACTCTACAACTAACATCTCACCCCTTACACCGTAAACTAGAATCCTTGCTACTATTAGTTGTAAACAACTCCTATTGGTCTAATAAAAGCTGGCCCCCTATTCTTAAATCTCTTAATAGATTAAAAAATATTGAGTATCCTTGTGTTACATCCCCAATTCTACCCTATTTTGAAACCAGCTATGATGCTATATTACTAAATCCTAAAATCACTCTGAATTTAAACATTAATAAAAATTCTCCAACTGCAAACAGAACTTTCTATAACCTAGTGGCAAAAAAATGGACTGATTGGCTATATATTTTTACTGATGCTTCCAAATTGTCTTCATTCAAATGTGTCGGTTCTGCAGTCTGGATTCCCAAATATAAAATTGTCCTTAACTATAGATGCCCTCCTCAGGCTTCTGTTTTTACAGGGGAAGCTGTAGCCATATATGAGGCTATATCCTACATTTTTTCCCATAAAATTCCTAAATCAGTTTTATTTACTGATTCAAAAAGCTGCCTAATGTCATTACAGAGAAATATATCTAAAATGAAATCCATCTCCCCATTGATACTGAAAATTAAAGAACTCATACTAAATTGTAATAAGAGTGGGCTTGAGGTAGATATTTTATGGATTCCTAGTCATTGTGGCATAGAAGGAAAGGAACAGGCTGACTCCTGCGCCAAAGGAGTGGTAGATACTGGCTGCCCTTCTCATTTAATGAATTACTCTCATGATTTAATATCATTAGCTCAAATTGAATTAAAGAATTCTTGGGACAGAGATTGGAGCATATCCAGACATAGTAAACGTAGCTACTTTGGTAAAATTCAACCCCAAATTCCTCCAAAACCTTGGTTTTTCAAATTTAGGTTTCTGAACAAACAAATCACATCTACAATCTGCCGTTTAAGGTTCGGGCATGTCTGCACTCCTGTATTCCTAGCTAAAATTAGAATCAAAAATCATTCCCTCTGTGAATGTGGTCTGGATGAAGGTTCCCCAGACCACATTTTCTTTAGTTGTCAAAATCACCCAATTTCTTTATATGACATCCTCCCCAAAACAATCCCTCGTCCAGTTAATATGAATTCCCTTTTAACTATCCCCGATTCCATATATGTCAATACAATTTTTTTTCCACCTGGATTACTACAGCTGCTGGTGTACCACAAGGTGGCGTGTTGTCTCCTCTCCTTTTTGCAATTTTCATTAACTCTATAAGTCATAATTTGTCCTCTTCCTACCACTTGTATGCTGATGATCTCCAAATCTATACTCAGTCCTCTCTTGAAGATCTATCTAAAGCAGTTGACACTATTAACGCTGATCTGACTTGTATTTCGAATTGGAGTAAATGTTATGGTTTAACGATTAATCCTAAGAAAACTCAGGTCATTGTCATCGGTAGTTCTAGATTAATTGGTAAAATTGACTGGTCTTCCCTACCCCCTCTTATACTAGACTGCACTCTAATCCCTTACAGTAACAAGGTTAAAAACCTGGGGTTGTATCTTGACTCCTGTATGTCTTGGACCTCACAGGTTAATGAGGTCAGTAGAAAAATGTTTGCTGCGTTAAGCTCTTTACGTAGATTACGTAATTTCCTTCCCACAGCAACTAAAGTTACGCTCGCCCAGTCTCTTCTTCTGCCTATCCTTGACTATGCTGATATTTGCTATCTTGACATTACCGAGGAGCAGCTTAATAAGCTTGAGCGCATTCAAAATTTATGCATTAGATTTATATTTGGGCTTCACAAATATGATCATATCTCCGAATTTCGCAAACAGCTCAAATGGCTCCCGATCCGCCTTCGCAGGAATACTCACATTCTCTCCGCGTTGTATAGTGTGCTGTTTAATCCTTCTACTCCTCTTTATTTAAAAACCGTTTCCAGTATCTTTCTCTTACCCATAATCAGTTCCTTCGATCCTCCATCAATCTATCTCTCTCTACACCTTTGCACTCTTCTTCCTTTTTCAAGAAATCCTTCACCGTAACCGCTGTGCGATTGTGGAACTCCTTACCTCTCCATATTCGTCGTGCTAAATCTCTTCACTCTTTCAAAATTCTTGTTAAATCGTATTATTTAGAACGCTATTAGATAAATTACTTTACCTTTCTCTTATTCTTTTCATTTAATCTATTATATGATATTTTATATATAACTTTCGCTTACTTTTATTTGTATGTATTATTGTATTTTTTTTTAATTATTATTTTGTATGCCCCCCTCTATTTGTAACTTTTGTTTGCTTCATTCCTCTACGCAAAGGTTGTCTGGAAGAAATCACTTTCAGTGATAAGACCGCCTATTGTACATACTTTAATTAGTTTTAACTATATTGATGTTTCTGTATTGTGGTGTACAAAAAAGAATAAATAAATAATAAATAAATAATCTCAAAATATATTCGAATGTATAATATTAAAGTATAATTATTGTGTACTAAATTTAGCTTAACCTAATTCTATATTCCCTGCCCAGGCTAATACCCTCCTATAACTAGATTTTTACTATATATTGCGTGGTCCACAATTCATATATTTAGTTGCTTTGTTTTTATCCACATTCTCACCTAATAACCACTAACTCCTTTTCCACCAGAAAGCCTCAAGACAAGGTGTGTCAGACCGAAGACCGGACATTGGCAGAATTATTGTGACATTATCACAATACCAAGGGCCATATAGTTATTAAAAAAAATTATTTTGCAGTATGAATACAATATACATTATACACTATAATATAATAAGTTCTAACCTTAAAGTAAATCTCTTGTCCTACTTATAATAAAAGATTGTTTCTCTTTAACCATTTAAAAACAAATTATTGGTTTGTAAACCACTGGACCTACTTTGATAATATTTGTATTTAATAATTATATTCTTTGTTTTCAGCTGTAAATTGTGGGTGAAATATTATATTCCTTCCCAAGAGCAGTATACTACGCTATCCAGAAAAAGCTACATAATGAGCCCAGAATGCTCTGTGAAACGAACGATCATTTTCATGATGGTGAATTTAATGATGCAACCAAGAAAAAGTTCTTAAGAACTGCAGTCCCATGTGATGTAAGTAAAATGTATAATGTATATGGTAATTAATGTATGTAGTTTTATTAAAGGATTACTCAGATATTTTATATGGGGATTCCTATATTCCGGAGTGCACTTTGATAGACTGTAAGATGATGATGATTATTCTGATGACCATCATCCGGATGAAAGAACACATACAGTAGTTTGAATCCTGCTTGATGCCTTTAACCAATTTATAATAATTGTATAGGACAAGGCATCCAAAGGATTGAAGTCTATAAAGTTAGCACAAGCCCTTATTTACATTATTAAAAGTGCAATGCTGTGTATATTATTTTTAACAATTGAATAATTTTTTTAAAACAACAAAAAACCTTAAGAAAGTTCAGGCATCACATTCTATGAATAATTACCTACATTTTGTCCTAAACCTATCAAATTTAAAGGCATAACTTGTACAACGCAGCAGAAATACATTCATCAAATTGTTCTCAAATAATAGGTAAACACAAGACTTCTCTTTTCTTCACATAGTTATTGTATTTACTATCTTATTTTGTTATATTATGGGTAATAGTCGGTGTATTATAGAATAAGTTGGATGAACAAGATCCATTCATTTATTTTGTATTGGTAGAAGGGTAATGTAGTGCCATGAGTAGGGACTGGTTTACTATGAAAGTAATGTCGATGAATATAATGTTAATTTAATATAATATGTTTATTATACTATAATTTAATTCAGTTTTTATTTATTTACAGACTGACAGTGTATTCCCATTTTATTTTGTGGAATCCTAAGCTGGTCCCTCGCAAATTATTGCTGTAGAACCACAAGCAGGATCTTCAAAAAGGACAATATTATATCCACTGAAGAACAACCACAAACATATCAAAAATTTAAAATTACTTTAGAATTATAATTATTCTATTTATAACCTGCATTTAATACTCAATATATTGCATATAATATAGAGACAAAATGTTAGTGTTAATTCAGGGAAATAGATAGACAACCAAATATCAAAACAAAATTATTATTTGTAGATATTGCACATTGCACTTGTGTGTAGGAGCTTATTTATTAATTAACTTGTTTTTGATTAAAATATTGATATTTTGGTTATTGTAGACATTCTGTGATTTGTGATTGTGCATATTATCAGTTCATTCATGATTGTAAATCTTATATAATATTATGTTTTTCATTGTTTTACATAAGTAATTGATATATTGCAATCAATATTGATTTTATTTTCATGTTTAAACTCATCAAATGTCTTTATAGAAAGAAATAAGCTGCTGGAGAAATTTTGTCTTATCCTCTTCAGACCCAGATAGAAAGGAAGTGGATTAAATGACTTTTAAACATTTTTCCAGGTTCATAAGGAAGCAAACAAAACATATATTACAAAATTTCTTTTTATTTGGTTTAAAAAAAATAAAAATCATGGGTGCACATATGTGCACCTGAGGACTGTCTTAATAAAAATACCACTTATTTGTATGATATAACTGGAAACAGTTATTTTTAAAATACATAAATTTACGTTACATTTTATACATATAGTGCGACAACGGGATGAGCATTGGTTATGGTGGCATTTTGATGCGAACTTGTCATCCAGGTATCGGGGCAAATGCCCTACCCCGTCCAATCTTACATCAGGAGGCGGATGTGTCACTACCGCTCTATGTTTTTTTTCGGCGGTTCATCTTCGACCTTCATGTAGATGGACTGGCTTCCTTTTCATTTTCAACGCCACGGCTGCTGCTTCGCAAGTAAATTAGGTTTATCCAGCCACCATCGTATCTTGCTAATGCTTTAGCTAGATTCAGCCTGTACTGAAGCAGGCCCAGCTTGTCTTTTGCTGCAATTCCCTCCTGCTGGCAGCATCTCGTGTACATGATCCATCAGTTGACAATGGCCAGATCTACGAAATGGCTAAATGCACGCACTGGCCACTTTTTGGTTCGCATGGCGCTGCGATAATATGCTATCAACCGATCTCATAAATCGATGCCACCCATGCAGGATATTTTTTTACTACAGCTGGTTGTGGCACGTCAATTTTCTTTTTATGTACTTTGCATCATCTTTTGCAGCAGCCTACTGGAGTAGTTCCTACGCACGCAGACAGCATGGTGACAGCTTTGGTATCCTTCCATTTTACTACAGTAACTTGCTCATCATTTCTCACCTTCTCGTCCCATTCTCCTCTCTTCAATTGTTTGTCAGTCTTTAATTTTTTAGCAACTGGCCCAAATCGATTGTTCATCACCGTCCCAGTCAGATATACATTCTTTTTATTTTTATTTAGATAGTCTGCTAGTTTTATAATTGTGAAAAAACGGTCGGTATATAAGACACAGTTTTCGGGAACAGTGCGACACAACAGCTTCACTATGCCTGCTCCAAGTCCTAATTGTTCCATATCCTGACGGGGTATTGTATTTGATCCCACATATATCTCAAAATCCAGAACGAGGCCATCTTTAGCCGCTAATACAAAGTTTTTCAAGCCAAGAGGATTTGGCTTTGAGGGTACGTACTGGCGGTATTCACACCTTCCAGAAAACGGAATCATTTGTTCATCTATTGACATATGATTGGATCGAGGTAAGCTTTGACATTTTTCCTGAATTTTACTAATTATTGGCCGGATTTTCCAGAGTTTATCATCATTATCTCGTCTCTCAGAATTATCTACAAAATGTAGATGATTTCGCAATTCAAAAACTGATCTCTTGTCATAGTGTCTCGGATCAATGGGTCACAGGTCTTTGCTCCAGTACAGTCTACCTTGTGGTTATTTTAAACTGCCCATGAGAATTTGCAACTCAGCAAAACGTATTATTTCAATATAATCAGTTGCCACTGATTTTAAATTTCTATTTTGCGCAGAATATAAATTCGTCCGTTCAGCGACTAATTTCCAGAAATCTAGATCTAGGTACTCCAAAAATGAATATAAGCTGCTCGTAGAATAGGTACCTTGTGACAAGAGCACATCTTTAGTAATGTCTGGTCCACGAAGATCCATTTGTTTAGTCCGCCAGAATTCACCAGGCACATTTTGCTGCATCTCAACTATGTTACACTGTTCTGCTTCCGAGTCGAGTAGAGAGAGAGTAGTACAGCATTTGGCGGCAAGAACTCATCGTCGTCTTCATCTCCAGAGTAGTCCAAGTCGCTGTTGTTAAGTGCTTCTTCGATTGCTTTAGCATCCATGATCTATAGCCAATAAAAATATATCTCAATTTATTCATACTAACAATAAAATAATGGTCTAGAAATGAGGTGCACGTATGTGTACTCAAAAATAATTGACTTAAATTAACTACAAAATTTATTGATTTCGGAAATCCATTATTCAATGTGTAAACTACTACTAACTGTGCACCAATAATCGTAAAAACAAATGATTTAAAACAACGATTAATATTTTTACCTGATTTTATAGGTTTCCTCGCGGGTGACACGAAAAAAAAAACAGCACTTTGAATTTGAATAAGATTTTTCATAAACCTATTTCGACATGATCTGCAATCTATTGTAATTTTAGGGTAATACAGTCTTTTGTTAAGGCGATAAAAGTACAGCTACTCGTCACAAGATGGAATCACTATTTTTATATAAAAATTTCTAAGGTACACGTATGTGTACCGGGGGTCTGAAGAGGTTATGTATGTTTTTTTTAAATTTATTATTAATTTTAATTTTGGATAAATAAATAAGTTTTGTAATTTTTCATCTTTTATTTAGCGCTGGGATTGGCAACCCAAAAAGACCTCAAATAAAAAAACCAAAAAAGACCACGTTCAAATTTTCCCGCCACACGTGACAAGTGCAAGTAGGCTGACGATAGATGGAGCTAGTGGGTATATATATATATCACATTTCTTATATTTTGTATGAAGTTGTCGTTCTTCTCCGATAGGAGTAATAATGTTCTGTGGCAGAAACACCAAAACTTTTCTACCGGCCCACAATGTCTAAAGTTGCCATAACCAGAATTACAAATTACTTAATTAACTTATAACATTTGAAAAACCACTACCGAAAAGGCTTTAATAACATTTAAAGAGAAGTAGTTTTTTTTAGTTTATTTTATTTTTATTTATAGTTTTATTATAAAGTTTGCAATAATTGGAAACCAAAACAAAACACAATTAATATAACTCTTCCAATTCTACCAAGTTCTTTATATGGCCGCCCAACCCTTTTAACACCGCCATCTATTAGAATTTTGTATAAAACGTTTACTTAAGTTGCATGACGGTGTCCTAAAGATGGCGCTCAGGCGTCACACAAAATTTCAGTGTTAAGTTTGTGTTGGAGTGTTAAGTTAGCTATTTGCCATGAGGTTTATTAAAGTAGACAGAGAATGCTCAATGCAATAGAATTCTTTGTCCACGTTTATTAAGTCCGTTAGTCACTTCAACATTTCAAATATTGCCATCTGTCGGTACTCAAATGAACTTCTACATATCTAGTTACATGATACTTATAACATATTATGAAATATGGTAAAGGAATTTATTTTAAAGCAAAACAATAGATATGTTATATTCGAAATAAAACAATGATCAATATTATACAGGTAATATGTCGAATACCTATATATTTTTAATTATCTAAAGCACTACCTAGTATTAGAAGTAGGAACTACGCGAATATCAGCCAGTATAATAGTTTATATTTCACGTAATAGATGGCGCTGTATTAAAATGCCCTAAAGTAAAGTATAGATAACTTAAAGTCTTCATTTCTAGTTTTCTTTAAAGTGTAAAAAGTTTATTAAGCTACCTAAACTGATAAACTTAGAAAAGATATCACAAAATATTGTTTAAAAAAACGAAGAAATAAAGTAAAGAAAAATATCATTATTAGTAGTGCTACTCACCGCTAGCCAGCGCAACAAAGCTTCAAAACACGAAACTTGATTTTAGATACACATTCAGTACAGAGGAATCATTCGTATTAATTTCAGAACCCAAGTTTCATAAAACTTACGATACCATCCACACCATGTGGATGTTTGGCGTTCCACACCATGCAATTTACTGGAAGTTTTTTTCCTCCCCCAATTTTTTTATGGAATCGACCCGACGCATATCTACGAATTCCATAATGTTGCGAAAAAAGCAAAAAATATAGTCCAATAGATACACACATAAGTACAATATTATTTTTTTTACTTTATCGTATAATATTCATTAATATTATTTTTATTTTTTTTATGACACGCACTTTAAGCAAAACTTGTAATCGCCGTTTCTATTCTGTCAACTAACCGGATTACGATTGTCATATATTATATTATTACCAGATAGCCAGTCTGACCCTTAAACTTTGATTATAAAGCTTTAATATTCATTACAAATTTAAAATCTAATGCATTTAACTATGATTTGCTGGGTCGGTAGTCTCAGCCAAAGCCAACAAGATCTGGAATTTGCTCAGAAGACTTCAACGTCCACATATGTACACCGCTGGTTACCCACAGAACAGTCTTTCAGGCTGAATGTATGCGTATTATTCCAGCGACTATACCAATAAATACCAGTAAAGTAAAGGATTTCCCATTAGAATACTGCCCGACAGCACAGCGTTATAACAGGCACTTAGTTGCAATGTGGCGGACAAGGGAAAAATGAGTTAAGTAAACACAACAATGAGACTCTACAGTGGATCAAAGGACACAGTGGATCCAGAGGCAACGACGCAACAATCGACCTGGCCAGTGGAGGATCGACTCTGGTCGCCATAGTACGGTAACCGATCATACCAATTTAGTAACTTTGGTTCAATATACTAATCAACACGCTGAGCGTTGGTAAAATCTGGAAGACTGTAGGCAAGCTAAGAAAGGATCGGTTCTTTTCGTTGCCATAGTATTAGAACCGATCATACCGATTTGGTAACTTTCGTTCACTGGTACGTAAGCATATACTAATCAACACACTGAGCTTTGAAAAAATGCAAGCTAGGAAGGCCCTGCCAGCAATAAACAGTCGTTTAACCTTCGTTTTAATGAGATTAAACAATCTTCTGAAACAATTTTCAAACAAATTTTTGTACGTGGTATAGCCATGCTGCAGTTATATTGGTAGTATAGTTGTAGCACGAATGGGTCGGCTTGACCGGCGAAGAACCACGCTCGCACAGAATAGCAGCGTAAAATAGTAGCTTAATGCTGCTGTGTTTCGTATGGTCAGTGTAGAGAACCGGAGACCCTTTTTACTAGAAACGAGGCATTCCATCTTAGTCCTCGTGGGTGACAACGCATCTGCATTTTGATTCGTAATCGAGGATATATGTCCGGTGGACTGTGTGCTCGTTTGTCACCCAATCCTATAAAAAAATCAGGATAGCAACAAGTGCTATTACAGGACACGGCTTTTTTAACAAACATTTCTAATAGGTGTTACACTTAGTCCCTCGTGCAGAGCGTGTATGAGGGAGGAGGAAACGACGGTCTACGTGTTGCTACCATGTCCAAAGATCGCTGCATACAGATTGCTGAGATTCTTTGAGGAGATTTCATAGCTTTAATAATCTTCATGATATTTTTGCCCTCACGCAAAATACGCGCTCAGACGTGGAGTTACGGAAATAGGCTGTTGTAAACTAAACATGATTGCGGGATAATTGCTGCTATGGTTTAAAGTGCTAAAATGGTTTAAAGTGGATTTCGATACGTAAAAATAATGCGATTTTGTGTTGCAAATGTCTGCGCATGAGAACTTTTAGTTTACATTGCTTTTAAAAATATTATCGCATTTATTTCTACTAATTTATAATAGGAGATTGACGTCCTGATGATGTCAAAGTTAACCCGGAGTACATAACTTCAGCTTTTTATATAATTATAATATAAAGGATATTTTATGGTAAACGTTAACACTGAACAAAGTACAATCGCACAAGTCAATTAGCAAAGAAAGAATTGAAAACACAAGTTATTCGTTTTCAGGTGTAATTGGGTTGCAGTTAACCTATATCTGTGACTTGGCATTATATACGTCCACCAATCTATTGGTAGTCTTATCGCTCCAAGAAACTAAGCGTTAGATCGAACTTTAAATTAGAAATGAGCGACTCTGTTTTCACGTCATTTTGTGCCTTGGCTTTTTGTGTCTCCGGTTATCGTTACTAACCGTATAAAGCACAGAAGCATAATACTGCTATATTTTCATAAAGCTCGTGTTCTGTAAAAGTGTGGAGCTTCCCTTGCTTCGTGTTGCCATAACCCACCTGCAGGGTATTTCAACTATGCATATTCTTTTAATTCAAAATAATAAATAGCGATAAAGTTATTCCATTTTTTTAGATCTGTTGTATATTAGTTAACAGTTTGACATGAAAACATCGATTAAAATCGAAATATAACCAAATCTTATGTAAGATATTGTTTCTTATTTTAGGAATAGTAAAGGTAAAACCAGTATAGCTGTCTCTTTTAATTACAAAATTTATTTGCAACAAAAAATATTTACCTGATTCATACCAAAAACCTGACGGTGTTGTGCAATAGCATATATGAAAAGTAGTTGTAGAAAGTTTCCTTTTCTTTTACTACGCGTTTTACAATGCTTCTTTGTTTCTAAGATTTAGGATTTTCCTATTATAAGTAATTGAAATCCGCCAAAGGAATATCTTGTAATGAAAACGGTTTTAATAATGTCCTTCAGAATGATTTCTGTCACGGCGGCCAGTCTCAACAAAGCGCAGGTGTGCATCGGTCAAACTCATCGACTGTTCCCTGAAGCTGATCCCATTCTTTTAAAACGTCGTATAGTCTGTATGCAACTTAACCATGTCACTTTTTAGCTGAGTATTTTTGACAATTATATCTATTATTTCCTTTTCATTGTCATCGATTTCTTTAAGCAACAGCTCACACTGCTCCTTTGACGCTTTTATTTCTTGAAGCGCCATTTGAAGTTGGTTCTCTAAAATCTTAAATCTTTAAATTACCCTAAATCTCACTCTATTCCTAGACTCTTTTAGTCTGAAGGGACGACAATCCGTAACGACCAGACAAAAATCAGAGGCAGGACAGGACCAACGGCTTTACATACTTTTCGAGGCGGTTGGTGACACATCGCCAATTTCCTGGCTTGAGATTTTTTTTGTAGGGAATGCTTAATAACTGATTTTTGACTCCAAAATTTGAAAGACATGATCATGTGATCAGCAATCACGATTTCATCCCCTAAACCGCGAGGCAGACATAAAACTGATTTTATAAGTAGTTCGTGTATAATAATACTGATAACAGTGGAGAGCTTTTTCTTGAATAAACTTGGTGCTGTTTTCCTGCCTTATTACCGCACTACGTAAGGTACAGGACTAAGGATAAACACCGAATCACATTCATTCTAATGATGTTGACGACGAACGGTGCCGACATTCCTCACGCTGCGTGATCCAACCAATTATGAAACAAACTTGTAATGCAGCTCCATAATTTACAAAATGACATTCCGACTCTCGATATATATCATTAATGTCGTTCGTGGACAAAATTACGTTGAAAATTACCAACGCCGCTGGGAGGGTTAACAGGGACAGTGATGTGGAATAAGCTAATGATGCAAATGGTATTGAGCTTCGTTTATTGCGTAAAACGCTATAAGTAACTCATTAAAATTGCAATCGAGATGTAAATCAGGGTGGTCTCAAAGTCGAATATCAATTCGTTTCATAGCAAACTCCATGAATATGTTAAATGTTGATTTCTAGGTGAAATTTTGTTCTGCCTTGGAGTCAGTCTGGGTAGGTACCACCCGCTTCAAGTCAAAGATCAAGTCTGCAACCATATAGCAGTGCCTGCGTTGCTGTATTCCGGTATGAACGGTATAGAGAGCCATATAATTACAGACTGAGAGGTATTCCATCTCAGTTAGTATCAGAGTTGACAACGAATCTGTATCTGCCTTTGTTGAAAGTTGGCTGCAATTGTCCAAGGGATGCAGTAGGCACTTACTATCAAGTTGACTGTAAGTTCTTTTACACGTCAGTTTTACTAAAAAATATTAATATAATTATTAGATCGGTGACCTCTCGCCCGTCCTCAAATGTGTCTATTATTCACGTCACCGCTTTTTCTAACACCACTACACTTAAACGACACTTCACTGTCTATAATACGACACGCTTTTCGCCTTTAAACGATCCATTTATTGTAATCATAAAATAAGACGTCTGAATACCATAAAAAACCAGCTGTATTAGGGCTGCAGCATAAATAGTCGGTTCGACTAGCGCAGACCCAAACTTTCATAGGTACGATAGAAGTAGACCACCGTGAAACAGCAGCACAACGTATTTTTTTTCGTATTGGAAGCGGAAAAATTGGTACCTTTTTTTGCTGGCAACGCGGTATTCCATCTTAGTTCTCAGGAGTATCAACGCAGCTGCATTTGAATCCCAATTGAGGAAAATACAGTTGAATATCGACCACTATATCCAATTACCTTCGAATGTTTTAATTTGTTTATTAATTGATTCGAAAGCTTATAGCCGATTGTGTGATGAGGAAGCTCATCTCAGACTAATTTACCAATTTCAACTTTATAAGCTAAACAGAGAAGCCTATAGCTTACATCATTTAATCGGAACAAGAACACAACACACTGGTCAAATAACAAATCAAATTTACTTGCTATTAAATTATAAAATGTATGATTTCGAAGCACCATCACTACAGCCATGCCAGGAATGCCAAGGAATGTCACCAAGCATGGTTTTAAGCAACCTGCAGCCATATTACCACATCTCATCGCCACGTATTCCTAGAATATGAAAACATGAGTGTACAATGTACATTTTTGCGTAGGGTTGTATTATGAATGCACAATCACAATGCTCGTGATAACATGGATCTGAGACGTGATGCTTTCCTGCTGGCCGTATGAGGAAACTTAAGGTTGCCGAGCAAAGCCCTGTTCATATATAAGGCTTTGCTTGGCGAACCTTTGTGTGATAAAGTTCGTAATGAGGATATCCGTAGTAGAACTGGAGTAACCGACAGAGCCTGATGAATCATCAAGCTGAAATGGCCATGGGCCGGCCCTATAGCTCGAAAAACAACAACCAATGTGGAATAAATGTTCTTGAGTGGCAGCCTCGTACCGGTAATCGAAGTGTAGGGCAGCTCCTCACCAGTTAAAGTAACCTGATAACATTCCACTGTCTGGCACAGGTCTCCCCTCTTTTCTGAGAGGCTTTTAGGGCAAGGAAATGTCCGCTGTGCTACCACATTGCGTGTTGACAAAGTTCACATGTCGTCGAATTGTTGTTGTTTTCCTTCACCGACGAGCACGTAGTAAATCAGCACTTAAATTTACAATTATCAATTTATTGGTACCGGCGGGAATCGAACCCGGGTTGCTCACGTACTGTGAAATTTACAGCGAGCGCTTACCCTCTGAGCTACCACGACTTTTTTTGGTAACGTTTATAAGTGATATATACAATTCCTCTGACGTTACTGATGTTTTTGGGCGGAGTGATAATAACCACTCCTGATGGTGAATGCAACATCAGGTGAGCTTTATTCTGGTTTTCCTCTTCTCGCATAATAATAATATAAATCTGATTATCCCTATTTAATAATTTACTGTATTATTTTATGTATTAATGTCCTCCAGACTGAATTTCGGTCACGGCGGCTAGTCAATTATAGTGCACGTGTGTGTACACACTACAAACAAACAAACGTGTGCAAACACAGGTGGATTCTTTATTACCTCACACTCATAGTCAGATGTAACGGCAATCCGACACAATCGGAGAGAGTTCAGACATAAGGCCAACAAAAAGGCTTGACGTCCTTTCTGAAGCACGAGTGTTTATCACTGCCTACATCCAAATTCCAGACTGCTTCAGAGAATTTACACAGAAAAACCCAATTACTGATTTTGACTCGACCGGGGATTCGAACCCCAAACGATCAGTCGCCTCAAATTAGTGCTTACGACTACTAGACTAATAAATGGTCCACATATATATACAGATAATGGCAGGTGCATTCAAATTAATGCGTAGACTACACGCTATGTCAGGTATAATTTAGCGGCTGGGCGGCGGCACTTTGAAGGGCATATTTGCATGTCATTTACTTGCAGTGCTGCGCTCGCGCATTGGTGGACCGACGAGGGCGGTGCCAATGAAACTATGGCAGTGCAGGCTCTTAGTAAATTACTGTTTCAGAACACGCGAATGTCATGTTTTGCGAAATGGTGTTTAAAGAAAGAATTTAAAATTTATAGACTAAATTAAGCAAACTGTTAAAAGAAATTCATAAGAATTGTAGTACTATGAAACTGTAGGGATATAGTTTTTTGATGATCTAAGCTATGATTCTACGCCAGGTCAAATCACTCTGTGTTGGTCATATGATAAATTCTCTGGATTTTTAGATAAATTATTGACTTTAATAACATATCAAAGATTAAAAAAAATTACTAGCTACAATACGCGTAATAAAATAAAAAGACGTGTCTTACCATTACACTTTTTGTACACCTATTATGGAAGAGCGGGAGGTGCTCCTCAAACAAGGTAAGACACATTAATTTATTTTACTGCACGGATATTAGCTAACCATTCTTTTTTACATCCTTAATATAACGGATTCCCGCAAAGCTACGTCCGATTATATTAATTATTTTATTAACGTAACTAAATATCTCTACGCAATAAAAAATTTATATGACCATTAATTATCTGAAACACATAATTCAGAGTTTGTATGCTACTAAAAATGCTTAAGTTAAATTTATATAAAAACTATACAGCTATACATACAAATTTAATAGATATACTACATAAGACAAAGATACACTAGTCACACAATCATTAACGAGACGCTGCTGCAGACGACAGTAAGCCGGCGAAAGACAATCAAGACCGAGCTCGCGACAGCCTTTATTAATGAAAGAATTGAAATCTATTTGTGTATGAAGGCGAATGATTTAGCAAACCTCTTTCAAAGTCGCAGGCGTGAAGGTTCTACTTCTTAAGAAATGTTTATACGTACCTACCTTTACAGCCTTTTTAATACCTCGAAAATTTGGTGATTTTTCTATTTAACATATTTTTTTAAATTTTATAGATTACAAACCAAAATTTTAGTATACGATTTTTGATTATATGACCCTGGAATGCATAAAAGGAAAACACGATATCATGTAATTTTCTCGATAGAAAAGAAATTGCAAAGTAGGCTCTAATTATTTACATTTCTCGATGACACCACAATATTCTTACAAATAAGTTCATGGAATTATTTTTAAGACATAGTAAATAATCATATCTAAGTTTTCATAAACCAGATTGTTAATCCATAACGAAGTTTTGTTAAAATAAATAAAAATGTTGTTTGGCGTTTTATTTATTATGTAGTTTTTTTCCGAGCGCTTGCTCGGTATGGCTATCTCATAATTTACGTACTATGAAGTCATTGCATCACTTTCATTTTGACACTCCTGCAGTCGTCCGTTAGCTTCACCGACAAAGGAATAAGCCACGCCCCCAAAACTTCGATTCATTTTCAAGGTATCCTCTTAAAGTCTATTCCTGAACATAGGCCTCCCTCATAGATTGCCTAATAGAGTATGTTTGCCATAGTTGTTACACTTGGCAAGCGTTATTAGGTATCCACTACTGCTCATTTCCTGATTTGTATCCTTCTGTCGCTTCTTACGACACCCACGGGATGATTTGGGGTATTAAATATTCTTACACCGCCACTACTAGGTATCTCTATATACATATCTCTCTCTTTGCAGCCACCAGAAAAATATAATTAATAGTCGCCTTTTACGAAATCTTCGGTGTGAAACAAAAAGATCGATTATATAACGCCGCCACTCGGCAAAGTTATGAGGAGTAATATATTGTAGGTGTAAGTAAGTATCCGAATCGATACATTCTTGTTGATCGAGACCCGACATCGTAAAAAACATATTTTTGTAAAAAATCTCTGTATAACTATTTCTGTCTCTTGTTATCTATGCATAAATAAATAAATAAAATATAAACAGTAAGTGTGAACATGTAAAATCAGTTGAGAAGTGGACGAACTACTTCAGTAAAGTATCAATTACTTCTCATTTGTTCTGTCTAAATTGGTATATTGATGTTCCCGAATCATCAATCAAAGCGTACGTGACCTACAGAAACTAATTCACTTTTACTATTACAACGCTTAGTCGATAAAAAGACCATAAGCAGACAGTGTGACGCCTAAACGAAAGTGAATCTGTATTTCTGAGAAACTATTATCATCGAGGAACGCGTTTTGTTCCTCTAATGAGGAAATGTTTGCTATCGTAATATAAACAAGTTGAACGTTCTATTATCTACTACACACATTTTTACTACATTTACAAATTAAATTGCTTATAATGTATGTAATGTATTTTTTTTATTTTATTTTAGACATTAAATTGTATGTAATGTCATCCATCAAATGTCACCCTATTCTATAAAAATAAAATTACATATCTTTTTTTAAGAAACTTTGAAATAAAAATATTATCTATATATCGAAGTTGATTAAACAAAATCAATTTTATTTAAAGTGGCCGCCTTTGAAGTAGGTACAGGCATTAATCGCTTTAGCCACGGCTGGCTCGAAAGATTTCTTGTGAGACTCAATGTCAGAATATGAGCAGTCCATATTCTTTAGTTTATCTGTGATGAACGAGGACCAAACTTCAGCTCTTATAAATTCCGTAACTTTATTTTCGAGTCAGGTGTGAATTGACCGTGCCTTTTGACTTGCTGCAAAGTTAACGATACAATTTTGGAAGATGTATCGCTATGACTCTTCACTACATGATCTAAAACGATCTTTTGATAAAATTTCATTTTCACAAAATTAAAGCTTCGTGGCTCTTATAGAACATACCTCCGTGATTGAACCATGATTGATTCGGGCTGATACGCTGACCTTGGCAAATGGTCTGACACAAATGGTTACTTCACCTGAGTCTAAGGGGGTTGGCTCAAAAGCGATTCTTTCCAAGCTTCCTATGAGCTTTCCAAGAAATTATGCAATTGGATCATCTGTTTTCTTGCAGATCACGCTCTCACAGAATACCGGCGTAAAATAGTAGCTTAATGCTGCTGTGTTTCGTATGGTGAGGGTGGAGAACCGGATACCCTTTTTACTGGAAACGAGGCATTCCATCTTAGTCCTCACGGGTGACAACGCATCTTCATTTTGATTTGTAATCGATGATAGATGTAGATGTCTATGAACCGCAGCAACCACTTACCATCAGGTGGACTGTGTGCTCGTTTGTCACCGTATACTACAACAAAAAAAAAAGAAAGAAAAAGATCGGAGCATCAAGATCGTAGTTCGTTCATGCTCCGATTACAACCCTATTAATGCAAGTGTTCTACAAGGCTGCGTACTATCACCAACGCTGTTAATCCTGAATATCATTATGTTGCAAAACAGTGACATTTATTGCGAAGCGGATTATAGTACTAGTGATGCTTTATACACCGGCCAAAACGTCGCTGAGTATCAGAACAAACGTGTGTCTAAATTCGAGTCTTTATTAAGCAAAGTCTTGGATTGGGACTGACTAAATCCAGTGTAATTAAAACCCCGAAGACAAAACCAAAGTTTGCACGTTTACCGCTAAAAAGAAAACCTTTGTCGTGTCTTCTCGGTTTCAAGGCACTTTTCTTGTTGCCTAAGCCAGTATCGGAATTTTCGGCGTCAACATATCGTTTGCCGTGCATTTTTGTGTGGGAAGAGAAGGCCAAATCAGCTTCTAAAAGGCTTGGCGTGAATAGCAGAGCGCGGCAGTATTTTACGCAGGTTCAGCCTTACATGGGATATTGTTCTCATCCCTGGGCCTGGACGCCTCAGTGCCAGCACCACTTGACCCCATCCAGCGTAAAGCGGCTTGAATCGCCGAAAACCGAGTTCTCTTCAATCAGTTCGATTCACTGACGCATTTACCATGGGGAGTTCTCTGAGGAATTGTTCAGATTAATATCAGCGGCAAAATTTTACGCACATCGCGACAAAACTTACGTTATCATCCACAACATCAGGATGCTTGGCGGTCCACTACTGTGCGATTTACTAAGAGTTTTCATACTCATACGACTCCTTTGTGGAATCATTTAACACCGGTAATTTATCCGGACCGATATGACTTAGGGAAGTTCAAGAAACGAGCTTACTCCTTTTTAAACGGCCGGCAACGCAGCTGCAATTCCTCTGGTGTTGCAGTTACTCATGGGCGGCGGTCTACACTTACCATCAGTTGAGCCGCATGCTCCTTTGAACCACTTTTCTATTAAAAAAAAATCTTTCCTAACTAATCTAACTAGCTTGACGAATTTTGCTAACATGTTGCGAGAGTGATTTAGAGCTATGAGCATTTATTTTTCAACTTTTTTTAAATGTAAAATTTGAAATGCGGTCGTTAAGGAGTATGTGAGGGCTGAATCTAAGTAACAGGGCGAGAAATTGTGTGATAAGAGAAGAGTGTGGCTTGCAAGATGATGTTGTGAAGAAAGGAATGTTTCGGTGGTATGGTCATGTAGAAAGAATGAATGAGGAATGAGTGAAACAAGTTTTATTATTAAACGCACGTGTTCCCCTATAAGTAGTTATGCATGCATGTTGGAACTTGTATTATTTTATTCAAATGTATTGTGTTATAACTGTTGGAGAACCTAATAAATTAATTAAAAAATTAAAAGTTGAAATTTATGTTGCAGAAGTGAACGGCAGCATCAGAAAGGGACGTCCTAGGCGAAAGTTTGTCGACCAAATTGGCGATATATTGAAAATGGGTCAAACAATTAAGTTATCCTTAACCAACGAGCACGTATTCGTAGGTATATGGTTGTGATGGGTGAAAGTGAAGGGGGGGGGGGGGTGAAATAGTTGTGTCAGGATCGTGCCAGATGGACGTCTGTAGTCTCTGCCTACCCGTCTGGGTGTCAGGTGTGTGTGTTTATGTTATGTTTTAAATTTTAATTTATTTTTCAATTCAAGTAGCATCTTTATCTTCCACCAGTATATCGGACAGTAAGTGCTTTGATAAGGGGACCTATCTCTTGAGCTGCAAGTATTGGTTAAAAGCATAGCCTATGTATAGACAGAAAGCACTTAGCTCCAGGTCTTGATTATTTTTTGATGATTTTGGATTAGATTTTGTCAAATTTTGGCTTTTCCTAGATCGTCTACCTAATAAAACTAGGTCGCCCTCATATTTTATGGTCTTTGACAGAGAAATAATTGGTTGTTGTGTGTTACAAACATACGTCTAATATTTGGCTTTAAAAGTTTTTAATAACACTTTGCAGAAAGAAATCAAGACAATTCTAGCTTAATATGTTTACATATTTAAATAAATACAATAATTAGACCACGATAAAATTGCTCTTATTTTTAGAAATAGTGTACTTGATGATTTTGACGTTCATATGCCTTTACAATAACTCGAAACTAAATAAATTATATTATACTTTGATTTTGACCAACTACATACAGTATATGATGATGGTCTCCCCCATACAAATAAATTTTTGCTTTAACCGCCAGTTTGGCCGGACAACAAGCAAGCACTATAGCAGCTGCATAGTACCGTGGACATTATTGCTTCTCTTTATTGCTCTGAATATTTGATTGTTAGCATTTTTTACAATTCACATATGCACTTTATTGCTCTGAATATTTGATTGTTAGCATTTTTTACAATTCACATATGCACTTTATTGCTCTGAATATTTGATTGTTAGCATTTTTTACAATTCACATATGCACTTTATTGTTCTGAATATTTCAGTTCTAATAATATTAAACAATTTATGCTATATTTGATGGATAGAGCTCGCGTCAAGGGTCATATTAAAAAAATATTATTGAGTACTTAATAAGTCTGCCACTGACGGACTTCACAACATGCCTTCAAACTTTACTCCTCAGACCAGCGTGGTTTGCTTGCGATGTTTTCCTTCATCGCTGAACAGTGGTAAAACCAAGCTTAATTGCAACTATCAATATTATTTTTGCCGACGGAGATCGAACACGGGATACTCGCGTACTGCGAAATTTACGACGAGCACCCCCTCAAATACCACGGCATTTTAAATTTATGGAGCAATTGCGTCACCACAACCTTAAAAAAATAGTTCGCGCCTCTTGGTTGACTTCACATTTATAGCTCATAATATTTTATTTCTTTTGCAGCAACTGAATGCATCGCAGCGAGTGTAAATTCATCTCGGGTTGCTCTAGAACTACGAACTTTATATGAAAAAACTTAAATTTTCATTGATCGAGTAAATTATGCATTCAATTCTTCAGTCAAAAGCATAAACATGTATTCTATAAGAGTATTGTATCAAATAATTTTAAATTTAATTATATTTTATAGAAAGCATGAGATAATGGTGTTATTAAGAGCCTCTTATAATTTTAACCGCACCACATCCACTTTATTTTATGTGCTAGACATAATTAATGACCATTAAAAAAATACTAAAGAAAGCAAGGGCATACCCCTTGCTTTCTTTAGTATTTTTTAACAAATGGTGACGAACGAGCACACAGTCAGTCCTTAACCCGATAATAAAAGAATGCTGTGGCCTATAGACATACACGTCTATCCTCAATTAAGAATCATTGTCATTGTTACCCTTAAAGACTAGAATAGAATGGCACGTTTCCGGTAAAAAATGTTCTCTACACTCACCATACAAAACACAGCAACATTAAGCTGCTATTTTACGCGGATCTTCTGTGAGAGCGTGGTTCTATCTCAGTCCAGCCAATCTATTCGTGTTTCTACTATACAGCTCCAGCATGGCTCTACCACGTATGAAAATGTATTGTTATTTCCCCCCTCCAATATATTGTACATATTACTTTGTACTTCGGGATAAGCAAGCAAAGAATGCCAAATGGCTTTAAGTTTATATATACATTCTTAATGTGATTTCATTTCCATTTTACGTGGTAGAGCCATGCTGCAGTTATATTAGTAGTATAGTTGTAGCACGAATGGGTCGGCTCGACCGGGGAAGGACCACGCTCTCACAGAATACCAGCGTGAAATAGTAGCTTAATGCTGCTGTATTTCGTATGGTGAGTGTAGAGAACCGGAGACCCTTTTTACTGGAAGCGAGGCATTCCATCTTAGTCCTCACGGGTGACAACGCATCTGCATTTTGATACGTAATCGAGGATAGATGTAGATGTCTATGGGCCACAGCGACCACTTACCATCAGGTGGACTGTGTGCTCGTTTGTCACTCTATCCTATAAAAAAAAAAAAAAAAAAAAAAAAAAAAAAATTTCAATAAGTTTTTTTCCGTTTTATGACGGTGTAAGAATGTGTACTCTATATCCATCTCTATTTTGTCCTACGGGTATCCGTAAGAGGTGACAGAGGGAAAGAATCATTTTCCTAATAACAACCAGAAAATAAAAATTTCGGATAGCAACCCGCTTGCCAAGCATGGCAATTACAGCAAATATCCCTTTTATAAGACTATGTAAGGGTAGGTCTATCATCATCATCATCATCATTACAGCCCTTCACAAATCCACTGCTGAACATAGGCCTCCCCCAAGTAATGCCACAAAGCACGGTCCTGAGCCACCTGCATCCATCGACTTCCTGCTTGTCTTACCAGGTCGTCACTCCATCTAGTGGGGCGTCGCCCTACACTACGAGGTACGAGGCTGTCACTCGAGAACCTTTCTTCCCCATCGGTTATCGGTTCTTCGAGCTATATGGCCGGCCCATTGCCATTTCAGCTTACTAATCCGTTGGGCTATATCGGTCACTCTGGTTTTACTGCGGATATCCTCATTTCTGAGTCTATCACGTGGAGAAACTCCGAGCATAGCCCTCTCCATAGCTCGCTGAGCGACCTTGAGCGTCCTCATACGGCCAGCAGTGAAGTACCACGTCTCAGATCCGTAAGTCATCACTGGCAACACGCACTGGTTGTACACTTTAGTTTCCAGAGATTGAGGTATACCTGACGAGAAGATGTGTCGTAATTTCCCGAACGCTGCCCAGCCGAGTTGAATCCGTCGATTGATTGACGTCGGTCGACTTACCTAGTCGGACTATTTGTCCCAGGTAAACGTATTCGTCAACAACTTCGAGCATAGTGCTCCCAACAACTACCGACATAGGTGTGACATGGACATTAAACATGATCTTTGTTTTGTCCATGTTCAGCTTAAGACCTATCAGTTGGGAGACACCATTGAGGTCATTGAGCATAGTGCTTAGATGCTCCAGCGATTCTGCCGTAAGGACTATATCGTCGGCAAATCGAAGGTGAGTGATGTACTCGCCATTGATGTTAATACCGTATCCTTTTCAGTCCTGTAGCTTGAAAACGTAGGTAGTTAGGTCTAGGCTGTTATAAATTTATTGAAAAAAATGGTCTTTTACTTTACAAATAAAAAATAAATGTACCAAAGGACTTGGTTCGTTTTCCATTTTCTCGTGAACATAATACGTAACTAAGCAGGCACTTTCGCCGCGTTCACGCGTTCACATACTATAAATCTTAATTCAAAAGGCATACGAATCAGAGCGATTCACAATAAATTAGACCAATTAGAAGCGATTGGAAGTCTAAACGGTGAGAAAAACAATCTCCGACACCCGCAATTACACGTTAACTATTCCTCTAGCTTTACCGAAGTATTCCCGGTTGTGTGCCCTGTTGGAATTTGGTCGTCTACATTTATCCTTTTTTTATAGTTGCAATGCACCGGTTTAGGTATCTCGAGACAATTAGTGCGGATAGAAGTGGATTCCTAGAGGGGATCAATGCAATCCAATCGGCAATGACATGGTTCATTACTGTCTAGTATTCATTACAAGAAAATAATGATGATTGTTAAAGAATATCTCGGTGTAAGATCACAGTCGAATATAATAAGTCTTGACTTATTAAAAATATTAAAGTGGAGAATCCTGTTAAATTAATGATGTCCTGTTATTAAACATTAGTTATTTGATATCGTGTAAGAGTGGTAAGAGTAGGTACTTGTCTCAATTTTAAATACTAAAGCTTCCTAAAAAGAAAATACAATATTTGCACGTCTTTCTTAGTAAATTCATGGACTCCAATAAAGCTTTCGGAATTCTGGGATGGTAAATTCGCATTTAAAAAAAAGAAGAAACAAACGTACATGCGCTTCACCTTATAGCATAGAATAAATAATAGTACTGCTTATAGTAAGTGATTGCGGCCGCTTACGGACAGCTGCAACACCAAAGGAATCACAAGAGCGCGGCTGGTTTCGAAGAAGCTGTGGGCTATTTTCTTTAAGGTTTCCAAGTCGTATCAGTCCGTAAAATGGTATCTGTGCGACGTAATTTCATAATTTTCAAACTATTTTTGCAAGGTAATTCTAAAAGTATTAATACTTATTTTATATTTTTAAAATTGCATAATTAATACTAATTCCTCATTTTTAATTAGATTTAACGAACATACATCAAAACACAAAAACGTATAATTTTTTCTTAAAAAATATTATTATCACACTAGATTTTCTCTATCTTAAAGGCGTTTTGCATACCTAAAGTGCACACGGTCGTCCAGACCTAGAACAAATATTTTCGTACAAGTAAATAAAAATATTTCGAACCTGCGTTCGTCAGCGCTGCAACTTAATTCTCAGGTATTATTCGACTGAGCCATCAAATTGAGTATTGCATGAATTAAATTTAAAAACGCATTTATTTTGATTTCACTGAAATTTCTAAGCGAAAATATTAAAATAATACCAATGCTTATAAATGGGCTTAAATAATTATAAATATCATTATAAAAAGTTAAATAATCACTTTTTAATTCTTAGTTATTTTTGACACGTTCCAACTATACTAATGAGGTTAGTGAGCACTTAAAGGTTTGCAATTAATCCCCTAAAAATTACAAAGGCATGCGCTGGCTTCATGCAAACATCTGTCAACATATACACAAGCACGGAGTTTACGTACAGTAGCAAACTGAGAAAAACCAAGTATATGTATGTCGAAATGAATCTCCGTATAAATTGTATAAGAATATAAGTGAATGACGTCATCTATTATAGAAGTACGGTTGACAACCGAGCATATTATCCACCTGATGATAAGGTGCCACTACATGTACCAGTAAAAAGACTCACTGATCAGATGCGGATTAAACGTCGACAGCGCCCTATGCTAGCACCTCTCAATCTGGCGGCTGTGTGTTATAAATTATGACATTTTGGCAAATAAACTATATTATGATTTATAATATTGTTTAGTCGCAAAATAGTAAGACACGTAGCAGGAGAGCATGAATGCAAAATATGATGAGATAATGAGGGCGATTTAGGAGTGTACAAGTAGACAGGGTGTGCTTTGGAAGCTCTCTTTACATCTCTATAGATTTTTTTTAATTTTATGCAAGTACGCACTTACTTATTTTATATTTATATTTCTTTTCGTTTAAAAACTTCCTTGCGCCCCAAGGCACGTACCTAGTTTCCATTTAAATTAATTCGCCAGTCTCTGGTACTCGTCACTCACCATAAGAAACACAGCAACGATATCGTGCTATTTACGCAGGTATTGGACATGCTAGCGTGGTTCTACCCAGGTCGGACCAATCCATTCGTTTCTACCTGGTGCAAAATCATTATTTTTAATAGACAAAAAACATCTCATTTTTATTTATTTTTTAATTTATGCTTAAACAATTCTTATGAACGTCAAATCTACACTGATTCGCAAAGCAAGACCGTATCAGATAAAAACCATCAAGAACCTCTAAGATATTTATTGATGACGGTTTCAACTATCCGATTAAAGTTTATCGTCATAAAACCGATATCAGGGATATCAACAATTTATACTTGCAACACACTGAGGCTAGCAAAGTATAAATCTATAATACTTTTAACAGGTTATTAAAACGAAATAAAATTAAATGTGTTATTTTTATTACAGAAAATAAGTATTATTTTAATGCATTTAAAGAAGAAAGAAGAGAAGAAGAAAGAAGAAGAAAAGAAAGAGAGAAAGATGTAATGCTTTTTTTTAATAAAAATTTTGAAAGAATCTAGTCTTCTATCAACCTTATACTCAGAAATAAAAGAAACTCACATTGAAAATTAAAAAGGTTTTGTAGTAATGAAATTAAAATGTCATGGCAACTCGGTAACATTCAGTGTCACGAATTAAGTATTTGGAATTCCGATGTGTTTTTCATGTTGTGATCAATAAGAAGAATCGCTTGGTACGTCTATAATCCATTCTTCGAAAACATCGATTCAGAAACATCTTTAGTTAACATATCCGTGGTAGAGCCACACTGCGGCTGTATTATAGTTGTAGCACGAGTGGGTCGGCTCGACCGGAGTAGAACCACGTACTCACAGAATACCAGCGTGAAATGGCAGCTTGCTGTTGTTCGTATAGTGAGTGTAGAGAACTGGAGACCCTTTTTACTGAAGACGAGGCGTTCCATCTAAGTCCTCAAGGGTGACAACATATATGTATTTTATTTCTTTTATAGATCTGTTGGCCAAAGCATCCACTTACCATCAGGTGGACTGTGTGCTCGTAAGCAAAGTCTTTTGTGGCAATACTATGGCTTTTTCTTTAAGTAGTATTTTTATAATGCGCAATAATAATTGAGATGATTTCAGTATGATAAAAAAACAAACTTTTCTATAATTAATAGAATCAGGCGTTAGTTTGTGGAATTATTTAACTTACATAATTTGAAGGGCATGCTTTGAAAACAACTTTTTTATTTTTATTTTTACGCGGATGTTAGCCTATAGGTACTATAGTCATCGGCAAACATGGCGTTCATATGAATGCCATGTTTTGTCCGGTTGAATGAAGTTTTGCATTAAAATTGATTATATCAATCGATTAAAGAAATACATAAAATGAAAACATATTTTACGGATTTAAAATTTATAACCGTAAATGAATGTAGGGCACTCGTGGCAGCGATATACATCTAGGTTTAAAAGTAACCCCATTAGCTGACCCACAGTCTATTCGCGTGTATTCGTTTGTTGCTTTTCTGTTCTTGTTTTTCAATCAAACATAATTAAAATATATATATATATATATATATATATATATATATATATATATATATAAATTTATTTCTATTCTAAATAAGTTGAAACGCCTTGGTTGCTATAGTGATAACATCGCTTAAATAAAAAAAAACGTGAGAAATATTCAATTTTATGTTAAAATATAATGTTCTTTTCCAGTATTACAACGCATTAGAACTTATAAGAACTTATAGAACTAATATAGAACAATATATTGCCCTTTGCACAATAAATAAAAACAAGTTACAATAAACAAACATAGGGAGGAAACAAGAAGTGATCATGTTGATAAACTATAATTCCTTCTAGACAACCTATAAGAAGAAAATAAAGAGGATAGGGTGCACGGTAAATACTTTTATGGTCCAAAATATATAATAATTAGATAACGCTCTTGTAATAACAGATCGAAGACAGAAGGATAAATTAGAGGGAAAGATAATGTTACTACAATTGGTCTTTAAAAGAACAAACCTTATAAAAAACGTTTTTATGCCGAAAACCATTACCTGGCAAATCGTTTCCATTTCTTTTTTTATTTATTTCTTTTTTCCACATTTCATCTTTTTGGTGAGGATTATAAATTCTAAAATTGTTACTATCACGATTCATTACTGGATTTATCTAATTAGGCAAAATTAAAAAGACGCTGTCTTGAGTAACGTCAAAGATAAGCGAGTGGTGCAACTCTGAAAGCTTGCGGTAACTAAATACGCAGTAATCAATCATAACCCACCCTCCTCCCTTTACTTGGTAATTTTCGTTTCACAAAGGCTATGAAATATGGAGTAAACTGTGTTTGTATATTTTTACTCTTTTTTTTTAAACGTTAAGTGTTATTCTCTTTCTAATTTTAATTTATTCAAATATAGTTCAAATGCCAATTAATTATAAAAAAGTTTTGTGTGTCATAAAAACTGATAGATAATTAAAAATTATTTTAAATTATTTAATAAAATGTAATGAATAGATTGCTTTTTTATACCTATAATAATTTGAATAAGATTTTAAACCATATAATAAAAAAGGCTACGAAAATTACTCTAAAGGTGTCTTTAGTCTGATTTTCCTCAAACGCGATGTTTTGATGACGTTGCAACGTCGATCGAAAGTCATTAATTCATATCTAAATATAATAACGGCTTTTCAAAGTAAAGAGTCAATATAACGACCATTAACGATGTTTTTTTTTTCGACAAAACGCTTAATAATTTTCAAGTGATGCAATTGATACGAGTATGTTACAACATGTTGTATTGATCTTCGGAATTTATTTTTTCAGTTAATTTACAGTTCCTGAATAGAAAGAGCCATAATTAAATTTTTGCTTAAATTTTTAGTATATCGATCCAATTCTAAGCGGTTGGAATCCTATTCTGCCAAGGTATTCATCTGGATAGATACCACAATCAAACTTATTTTTCCACCAAATCGCTATTGCCAGCAATGATGTTCCAGCCTAAGGCGTGTAGAAATCCAGTACAATTAAAGGCCGTGAGGCATTCCGCTGTAGTGTTCAGAGCTGACAACACACCAATAGCTTCTTTCTCTGTAGTAGGTTTTTTGTAGAATAAGCGTGACAAACGAGTATACAGGTACAACTCTAGGTAAGTGGATGCTGTGACCCATAAACATCTCCTTTTATCCTTGATTAAGAATTAAAACGCAGATGCGTCGTCACCCCTGAGGACTAAGATGGAATGCCTCGTTTACAGTGAAAAAGTCTCCGGATCTCTACACTCACCATAGGAAACACAACAGTATTAGACTCCTATTTTACGGTAAATAATAAAAGAATATGATTGCAGGTATTCGTGGGCTGCAATAGACACTTACCACCAGGTGAACTTTTAGTTGCGGCCTGGCATTTACTGCTACAGATCCTTCGTGCTCTCTGAAACAAAGATTTACCCACGGTAGCTAACTGTGAAGTATGTTGATGAGAATCACCGTTCAAATATCTACTTGTACGGGTCTCACGCACACATGTGTACACTCCTGTATCAAACTTGATTGTGAATGTGGTCTCTCTCTTACATAGGATAAACTAAAAGATCAATCAAAACCAGCGTTAAAGAAGATGTAACTAATGTGAAGAATCGACGTTCCGGGAGGTTTGCAGTATGTGAATACGCACAGGATTGCCCCCGTCACTACATCAGATTTGATAGACCACAGATACTCGCTAAAAACCCCGATTCCTTCCAAGGTTTATTCGCGAGGCTATTGAAATCAAGAAACAACCTAATTTCAATTGAGAAGATGGCATCTGCTAGGGATCTTACAAGAACAGTATAAATATAAGAAATCATTCTTCAAACCTACTTTAATTACACGGTAACTTTATTCATTACGTCGTGACATTTCCTCTTCGCAATAATATCCAAAAGATAAAGTTTTGACGTAAACACCATTTGTGACATTAGATACACAAAACAAGATGCAAACACTTGTACAACAAATATCAGTGCTACTAAAAGCTTGCATTTGTAAAATTCTCATCTTCAGCACACTGTAATGCTTAGTCACATTTCCTTGTCACACGTCTCTAATTTATAACCCGGTTTTCGCTCAAGCTCTACATATTATGCAAATCCTCGGTTTTCTTGATTAAGTTTTTACTGCTCAAACATTTTAATCGCCAACCGCAGTCACCCACTGCCGTTGTTTCATAATTTCTCCTCTGTCTTCTTTTGACTTAAGTAAATCAATTAAAACTATTTCACGTGAAAATTACCCAACTGTTGTCAAATATGTGGAGTACTGCTGTCACATATGGGCTTATGCTGCAATACTACACAGTGGCGTTGAATTCAGTGAAGAGGCGCAGTAAAAGCTTATTGGTGAGTTTTAATTTACTTGAAATTTATTTTGTCAGTCTTGAGCACAGGCGCGGAGAAAGGAGTCGAACCAAATACTTTGCTTCGTCGTTCGTAATGCGTACAGCAAAGGAGTGAAATAATTTGTGAGCTTCTTCTTTCCCTCTGATAACAATCTTGGCCATCTTCAAGGCAAGAGTGATGAGGCTTTAGATTTCTTAGACAGGGCGATTTACTGCTAAGTCTTCATCAACGCTTACTTACATGTGGGATTGTAGTAAAGCTCTGGTTTTATTATTATTAGAATATCTTTTTTACAGTCATGTTAAATTATAGTATGAAAATCACTTCGACTAAGATCCATTGCTCTAGTACACTTCACACAAAAAGTATCCTTCAAATAAAAATGACGCTGGTGTGTAATTTATTTAATACGTAATAATAATAATTTTTCGAATCCATGTTCCAGTATCTTGAAATATCGTTTATTTGAATTTATATATAATTATTTGAATTTATTTTTAATATTTTTATTTTCTTATACTTGTAGTACACTGTGAATCCAACTGGATTCACAATGTACTACAAGCATGCGCATCATAATATTTAAGACCCAGAGCTGAGCCGAGTCATTGTAACACCATGACTCATTAAATAATCAATATATCACATAAAATCCTGAGGTGCTGCAATTCTAATTAATTTCAAGGTAAGTCGTGCATATGCAAACGAAAATAAAAATCAGGCGATAAAAGAACAACGATGTATACAACATAAGCATGTTGAGTTACTGCAAACACTAGTGATAGTAAATCATAGTATTCTAACCAACTTTTGATAGCTATCGTATCCCACTATTACTCATAATATGAAGTATATATGTCGTTACTTTACGTTTAATATCCTCGATTACGAATCAAAATGCAGTTGCGCACTAAGATGAAATGCCTCGTTTCCAGTAAGGGTCTCCGGTTTTCTACACTCACCATACGAAACACAGCAGCATTAAGCTACTATTTGACGCTGGTATTCTGTGAGAGAGCGTGGTCTTTTTTCGGTCGAGCCAACCCATTCGTGCTACAACTATACTACTAATATAACTGCAATATGGCTCTACCACGTATAAAATATAATAATATTTTTTTATCTTACCGACATAATAGAAAAAACTGTGAGGCTCCGGCACCACTTGATGCTTAAGGGAGCTTTGGCCCATGCACTGGAGGAAGCCGTGCGGCAGGATCATCGTTCCCATCGCATCAGGGAGGTTGCAGCAACTACAGTTCGTGACCACAATAAGGGATACAGCTCTAGGTGCTCTGGCTGTGGGGAGAGAGGCCATCTTCGATTCAGCTGCCCTAAGCAAACTGTATAAAGGGAAGGTGGTCGATTTCGAGGGGGGTAGTGCGGCTAACGGCACCGCCCAGCAGCACTAAGAATACAACTTCGTGGTTAAACATCGCAGCGGGAAATCTCATGGCCACGCAGATGCATTGTAAAGAAGACCTTGTCCTGAAGATTGCAAGCATTTATTTATTTATTTATTCTTTTTTGTACACCACAATACAGAAACATCAATATAGTTAAAACTAATTAAAGTATGTACAATAGGCGGTCTTATCACTGAAAGTGATTTCTTCCAGACAACCTTTGCGTAGAGGAATGATGCAAACAAAAGTTACAAATAGAGGGGGGTATACAAAATAATAATAGAAGAAAATACAATAATACATACAAATAAAAGTAAGTGGAAGTTATATATAAAATATCATATAATAGATTAAATGAAAAGAGTAAGAGAAAGGTAAAGTAATTTATCTAATAGCGTTCTAAATAATACGATTTAACAAGGATTTTGAAAGAGTGAAGAGATTTATCACGACGAATATGGAGAGGTAAGGAGTTCCACAATCGCACAGCGGTTACGGTGAAGGATTTCTTGAAAAAGGAAGAAGAGTGCAAAGGTGTAGAGAGAGAAAGATTGACGAAGGATCGAAGGAACCGATTATGGGTAAGAGAAAGATACTGGAAACTGTTTCTTAAATAAAGAGGAGTAGAAGGATTAAACAGCACACTATACAACGCGGAGATAATGTGAGTATTCCTGCGAAGGCGGATCGGGAGCCATTTGAGCTGTTTGCGAAATTCGGAGATATGATCATATTTGCAGAGCCCAAATATAAATCTAATGCATAAATTTTGAATGCGCTCAAGCTTATTAAGCTGCTCCTCGGTAATTGTCAAGAAAGCAAATATCAGCATAGTCAAGGATAGGCAGAAGTAGAGACTGGGCGAGCGTAACTTTAGTTGCTTCGGGAAGGAAATTACGTAATCTACGTAAAGAGCTTAACGCAGAAAACATTTTTCTACTGACCTCATTAACCTATGAGGTCCAAGACATACAGGAGTCAAGATACAACCCCAGGTTTTTAACCTTGTTACTGTAAGGGATTAGAGTGCAGTCTAGTATAATAGGGGGTAAGAAAGACCAGTCAATTTTACCAATTATTCTAGAACTACCGATGACAATGACCTGAGTTTTCTGAGGATTAATCGTTAAACCATAACATTTACTCCAATTCGAAATACAATTCAGATCAGCGATAATAGTTTCAACTGCTTTAGATAGATCTTCAAGAGAGGACTGAGTATAGATTTGGAGATCATCAGCATACAAGTGGTAGGACGAGGACAAATTATAGCTTATAGAGTTAATGAAAATTGCAAAAAGGAGAGGAGACAATACGCCACCTTGTGGTACACCAGCAGCTGTAGTAGTCCAGGTTGAAAAAACCTCTTGCACCTGAATTCGCTGTCGGCGACCAAACAAGTAACTTCGAAATCAGTCAACTACAGTTGGAGATATGTTGAGAGAGCGTAGGATGCTTAACAAGATATCAAAATCTACAGTATTAAATGCGTTACTAAAATCAAGCAACGTGAGAATGGTAAGCTTTTGTTTCTCCATACCATACCGAATATCATCAGTGATTTGTAAAAGTGCAGTAGTCGTACTATGGCCAGGACGGAATAGGTGCTTAATTGATTGTGCACAAGACGTTCTAGAACTTTGGAAAATAAAGGCAAAATAGAGATAGTTCTATAATCAGAAAAACTAGAGGGATTTGACTTTTTCGGAAGAGGAACTACAAATGCGTCTTTCCAAGCTGAAGGGAAAAAAGCAGAATTCAGTGAATTATTCAGGATAGACGTGATTATAGGTAAAAGGAGATCAATGAGAGGGATGACCATTTTCCGACTAATGCAGTCACTACCAATTGAATTTGAATGGATGGACATTATGGCTCTCTTAACATCACAACTGTTAAATTGGCTAAAATTAAAAGTAGAGGTGTGCGGAGTGGGAGCTGTTGAAAGAGAGTCCAAAGTATTATGTTTTGCTTTATCGTTAATGCAAGACGAAGATGAGAAATGCAAATTAAGTTTATTGAGATCAAAGTTATAGTGTGTGAGATTTTGTCGTAATTTCCCAACTCCTAATGACTTAAGAAATTTCCAGACCCTAGCAGGGTCAGGATCTTGTTGACTTATTCATGGATATGGCGTCGTTGTGCTTTTCTACACAGATTATTGCAACGATTCCGTACTTATCTATACTTCTCTCTATTCAAATCGCTAGGAAGTGACTTGTATTTAGCTTTGGCATAATTTTTACTGTGGATGATTTTTTTATATCATCGGTCAGCCAAGGAGAGGGAGGATGCTTTACACGCACTGGACGAACAGGAGCATGAACGTCATAAAGCTGAATTAACAGAGAGTTGAACAAAGCAACCTGTTCATCAACAGTAGAAGCATTGACGACTACACTCCAATCAATCTTTACAGCGTCATTTAAAAGCTGCTTCAAATCCAAGTCACTAAAGTTACGCTGAAGTAGTATCCTTGACTTAGCTGTAAGGTCTTGATAGAAAAAAGAATCAGCAGCATGTTGCCCAAATTTAAGAACATGGTCAGGTAAAGACACAAACATTAGGTCGAGAAGAGAAGGGGCACAGTTCGGGAAAAAGTGTGTGGCAGAAGTAGGAAGAAGATTTAAATTTGCTGCTTCAATAATAGATTTAAGTTTTATTGATCTAGCGTTGTTTTTTAAAAGACAAGTATCAAAATCACTCATAATAATACTGTGACAATAGACAGGTGTAAGATTGTCAAGAATATTTTCTAACGTGGTGAAGTAGTCGACAGTGAGAGAGGGACTGTAAAAAACTCCGAGAAGTAATTTTGTATGACCAAGAAGAACTTCGATAAAGAGAAATTCAGCTTCGCTTCCAGTCTGCGTACCATTTAAAACTTGAATTACTGAAAAAGGTATATGAGAGCGCAGATAAATAACACTACCACCGCCCCGATCGGTACGGTCGTTACGAATCAAATGAAAACCTGGAAGCGAGTAGAAAGTTGATGGAAGACATGGTTTTAACCACGACTCCGAAACAAGGATAGCGTGTATGTTTTTGCTATTAAAACTTGACAATATGTCGGGGTAATGAGCAGGAATACTTTGAGCATTTATGTGAATAACGTTAAAGTTTTTGTTAAATTCAGAAAAAGTTGAATCTAACACAATATTTAAGGGTGCAATACTTTCAAAGCTGTCAATACTGCTTAATCCATCAGAGGCAGAATCAAAGGCGAAGGAATTGGAACTGGGTCCATTGTCGAGACGATGTCGAGGACTGGTGCCGCAAATGTACAAGTAGTAACATTCCAATAGCATTGGCTACGCAATAGCCCGCTCACAAGCCGCATCCAATGTTGCGAAAAGAAGGTCGTAAGTGCCGTGCAATCGTCGCTTACGCGTTTTTGTCAACACACAGGACGAAATTGATATTTGAATGATCGTTTTTGCACTGAATTATTATTGTTAGAATGTAAAGTACTTTATAATAAATAAACTACTAAAACTTAAGGTCAAAAATCAATTAACGCATAAGTTTACAGGTCACTAATGAAACATACATGACGAAATATCCATTAAAAAATGACACGAATCTGTGCCCGAACCTTGAAAGCGAACCACTGTAGCTTAACGGCATCACATGGTAACACGCAACGAACTGGAAATATTCATTACAAAATTTTCTGTTAGACAAGCTTTTTAATTGTAATTTCTGTGTTAAAATTTGAGAAACAGTAATTTTAGACGAAATACGTTACCTGTTTTAATACATTAAATTGTTATATCAGTCTCTTATTGGTTATATAAAAATAATTTATTTCAATGAAATGTTATTGTAACATAACCTAATGAATTTCTTCTAAGTATATGCTTTCTTTTTCTATTTTTAATTAAGAAACTTCCAACTTCTTTTAAATACACAGATAATAAACAAAGCCATATTGTTATATATACATAACGCATCCATATTTTAAGTGAGGATATTTCGGGACTACATAATTATTGTTTAATAAATACAAGGCGAACAAAACTTTTGAAGTAATTAGTCTAGAAAGTAACATAATTTAAATTTAATGAAATTATAAGCTAATAGTAATATTTATGTAATATTAATAGTAATGTTACTTACTAGCGTGTAAATTATAATAATTTTTTAATAAGTTAATAAACAGTATTTGGTAAACGTGGTAGTAGTAAAACTACCGACCTACTTACCAAGCGAGGCAACTTCGATAAATATCCCCGCTAAATGGCAATCTATGGAGAAGGCCTATGTTCAGTAAAGTTACAGCCTATATATGTCCCACTGCTGGGCACAGGCCTCCCCCCATTTCTGAGAGGGTTTTAGGGCAAGGAAGTGTCCGCCACGCTGCCCCAATGCGTGTTGGCGAACTTCACGTGTCTCCGAAACATTTCTTTTCTTATTTCTCAGACATGCAGGTTTCCTCACGATATTTTCCTTCACCGCCGAGCACATGGTAAATCAGCACTTAAAATTGCAATTAAAAATTTCATTGGTGCCGGCGGGGATCGAACCCGGGTTACTCGCGTAACATAATATAGTATCATAATAGCGGAATATATTACTTATTATCAAAAAAATAATACATTATTATAAAAGGTCCACTGCTGAACATCGGTATATGTTGATCCCCATTATGTCCCCATAGATTGCCATATGGGGCGGATATTTATCGAAGTTTCCTCGTCTACTAAGTGGGTTGAAAATTTATTTGAATTTACAAGCTACTGTGTTAAAAACATAATATAACTATAATCTTGTAATTTCTTAAAATTTAAATTATGTTAGCTTTCTAAACAAATTACGTCAACAGTTTTTTTTTCTGCTTTGTATTTATTAACCTACAATTATGTAGTCACGAAATATACCCGATTAAGAATTAAAATATGAATGTGTTGTCGCCACTTAGGTCTAAAATGCCTCGTTACCAGTAAAAGGGACTCGGGTTCAACCTTCACCCAGCATACGCATATACATAACACAGTACAATTAAACTGAAGGAGCGTGTTCCTTCCACAGTCGAGTTAGCTCATTCATTCTGCAGCAATAATATAGTGGCAGCGTGGCTCTACCACGGTAAACTTAACATAACTAGTATTAATGTTAAGTTTTTAATAATCCTCTACGTGAAAAGTGGGAAAAACTCAAAATAACATAATATTGCAGATGCCAACCCGTACAATAACTATGGCAAATAACTTATGCTTAAAAGTTTAAAAGGCTGTAATAAATGATGAATGAATTCCAACTAAACTGAAAATGCCTGAGCAATGAGCAGTTTACGACAGTTGTATTTGTAATGGTGAATTTTATCACACGGTTACTACCGCGTTAGTAAAAAGGAATATAAACTAAAATAACTAAAATATTTACTCTCCAAAATGACAATGGAGTGTTATTTTTATAACTTAAACTGCAGAAATAGCGTTGACGTACAGCGAAATTTTCCGTTCACTTGGAAGGATTCAGTATAAATTTATATTAAGTGGATGTAATGTGATGAAAGATCAAAGTTACAATAAAATAAGTATAAAATTCCAGCAATTTCTTATTCACGTAGGCACGAAATCAGAAAAATTTCATAAAAGTAAATAAAATGAAATGTTCTAAATATAAGCAAAATGTATTTTTTTTTATATTGGAAAGGGTGACAAACGAGCACACAGTCCACCTGATTTTAAGTGGTTGCTTTGGCCCATAAACATCTCTCGATTATGAATTAAAATACAGATGCTTTCTCACCCGTGAGGACTAAGATAGAATGCCTCGCTTCCAGTAAACAGGGTCTCCGATTATCTACACTTACCACGAAACACAGCAACATTAAGCTTATATTTGACGCTGGTATTCTGTTAGAGCGCTGTTCTTTCCCGGTCAAGCCAAACCGTTCGTGCTAAACTATAACTACTAATGTAACTGCAGCATAGCTCTACCACATGTACATGTTCATTAAGAAACACCGCAAATTTATTTTATATTTGTGTGATTTATAAGTAGCGTAAGTGTTGTAGGAAATTGTGACAATATGCCATTTATACCAAATTCACATGCCCGCGTTTGTAACCTATTGATTACCGTAGCTCTGGTGACTGATTTCTTTAGTTTTCATTACAGTCTACAAAAGTCCACATATGACTGTAAGCCTTTCTTATAGATTACCTTATATGGATCCCCTTATGTTTGTCATAGTTGCCATGCTTGGCCGGCGAGTCGGAAACGGTTGTTTTTTATTATTTCAAGTTGATATCAGGAAGATGCTGCAGCTCATCTCCTGTATCATACCTATCTGTCGTCTCTTACGATACTCTTGGGACGATATGCCGTAGTGGATATTCCTACTCCGCAATAACAGGTTGCAATAGTTGTCACGCTAACGGAAATAAATAAATTATTTGCTGACGACAGTACAATTATATTTACAGTACAATTATATTTACAGGAAAAGAAAAAACACAAATAGAATTGGACATAAACAATACCTTAGATAATATTATTAAATGGTTGACTTTAAATAATTTAAAAATAAATTTGGAAAAAACTAAATTAATGACGTTTCGAAACAGAGTTCACAAATTAACTGACATGAAAATCTACTATACACAAACAAAAATTGAAGAAGTAGAGACAATAAAATTCTTGGGACTAAACATTGATTCTCAACTAAACTGGAAGTCACATACAGAGATGTTGTGTTCGAAACTTAATCAATATTCATATGCGATCTACATGTTGTCCAAAACTGCCAGTACATCCACAGTTTTAACGGCTTACCATGGACATGTTACTCCTCTTTTAATGTAATGTGTTATGTTTTGGGGCAACTCTGTGGGAAAAGAGTTGGTCTTTAGGGCGCAAAAGAGATGCGTTCGGGCTATATACAGAATGAAACAAACCGAGAGCTGTAGGTCGATATTTTCAAAGATTAAAATATTGACACTACCGTGTATTTATATACTGGATATGGTGTTATTTGTAAGAAATAATAGTAACTTATTTGTTAGATTAAAAAGCAAGAGATACCCTTTCCAAATAAGCTTCATGTATAACAAAACTAAACTTTTAAACAGCAGTGTATTCTGTATGATTCCGAGAGTGTATAATCATTTACCCAACTCTCTGCTTGAAATTTCAAATAATAATTTATTTAAAAAAAAAGTGAAAACACTTCTTTTAGAAAAATCATATTATTCGGTAACGGAATTTCTTGAAGACAAATTAATAGATGTAGTATTGTAACCGATTAGTGGTACTGTGACATTAATTAGACATTTTATGTGACATTATTTTACAAAGTTGACATTGTGTATTAATTAGGTAATCTCATTTGACATTATTTTAATAATTATTTAGACACTGTGATTTGATATGTAATAATTTTAATTTAATCTATAGCATATAATTAAGATTTTTTGCATGGCATGAGCCTAAATATGGCGATCAACAATGTAAATTGACCACTGTAACACCATCTGTACCCATATTGCGCAAATTAAATGAATGAATAAATAAATGAATAAAAAAAATCGTAAATTTTTACAGGATCGCACCGGCCGGACCAAGCAGTACCGAATCATTATTCACAATTTTTCTCAGCTTTTTAATTATAGGCAAATCTCTCATATTAGTGCAATTTATGAATAAAAATACCTTCACAATAATAAGGAAAATCATAATTTATTTTAAAGCATAAACTAAATAAAAATAAGAAATTTGTAAAAAATTTAAAAAAGATTAAAATTCTTACCAGTGTCGAAACAGCTATCATAGTGTCGTATGGTATTTTGCTATGGGGGCACGCGACTGACATTCAAATTATATTTGCTTTGCAGAAGAGGGCCATTAGAGCAATCTATGATTCAAAGGCTAAAGAGTCGCTCAGACAAAAATTTTAAGAAATTAATATACTAACCTTGGCCTCTCAATACATTTATGAAAATGTAATGTACGTGCATAAAAATAAAAATAGTTTTACAAAAATAAGTGACATTCGTTCTGTAAATACTAGGAACAGACACAAGTTAGTAGTATTAGCTACTCGACTCCCACAAGTCAGTAATTCATTCTTGAGGCGATGTATTCGCTTTTACAACGAAATCCCAGAAATCATACAAAATTTGACCAGCACAAAATTCAAAAACTTTATTAAACTAGGTTTGTGTAAAAAGGGTTACTATAATATTAAGGAATTAATGGAACCCCTGGGTAGGGTGATCGCTACCAAGCTATTTCTAATTATGTGTTGTTATATAACATAGATATTTGTTAGCTGTTTTTTTTTTAAACAGTCCCAGTATTATTTATAATCTATATTAAATAAAAAAGTTTCTGTTTCATTAAAAGGTTGGCGTAAACGTGGAAGTACCAAGCTCACAGAATATCTCACCTTGTCGTTGTTATGATATTGTGCTTCATACAATGGTTTGACAATTGACGGGTATCGGAGGACCGTTTTATTGGTTTAGCCAAAAGTATTTTTATTTGGTTTATTATAAATTCATAACTATAGCACATCTACATTTTGATTTTAAATCGATATGTATTTGTCTTTGAGCCACAGCAGCCATTTACTTTCCTTACTTCTCTAATATAGTTTCTGGGATGGCTCATGTAAACCTAAAGCTTATTCCTAACAATGGAGTTCATTTGTGCCTTGTCTTTCCTCAATAATAATATGAAATTTCTCGTAGCCAAAACAGCATACAATGTTAATAATGAATTATGCCCCACTGTTTAGCAAAATTCCTCCTATAATTTCTGACAGCGATTTTAGAGCTGCAAAGATTCCATCGTATTGATCAATACGCAATTATTAACAAATCATCTTCATCATTATTATCAAACCAAAGGAGCAACACAATACACGGTCCTAAACCACCTGCATACATCAATTCCCTGCACGTCTTACCAGGTCGTCATTGCATCTAGTGAGTCCTTACACTTTGCCTAGCGACATGAAGCAGCCACTTTAGAGCATTTCAATAAGCAAATTCAAGAACATTTCTTCTTTATCGCCCCTTCGGTTCCTTGGTTGTTTGATAATAATAATAATAATGTCCTCCAGACCGAATTTCGCTCACGGCGGCCAACCTCAACGGAAGCTAGCCATCGGCGCAGGACAGGATTATAGTGCCCAAGTGTATGCGCAAAGCACAGGTGCACTCTCAATTCCACTCTCGACCCGACCGGGAGAGAGATCAGGCGCAGGACCACTTTACGTGCTTTCTGAGGCACGGTGGTGAGACACCGCCAACTTGCTGACTCCGGGCAGCTACTGAGAATTTCTTGACAGAAATACTCAATAATTGATTTTTGGCCCCACCCGGGATTTGAACCCGGGACCAGGACCTCATGATCAGCAGTCGCATTACTACAACCACTAGACCAACGGGGCAGATGGTTGTTTAACCCATATTCCTAACCCATTGCGTCTTTATGATTTCTTATATTTACGCGAACACTACACATTGAAATAATACTAGTTTTAACGGAATTTATCGCGTATATTTAACTTTTTTACCCGACGTTTCGAGAGCTTTACAGCACCCATGGTCACGGGAAGGACTGAGATGTTCAACGTCCAGCTGTCATAGTTAACCGCGGTTACCATAGATTAAAAATTTAACTTTTGTTCCGATCTACACAGTATGAGCTTATGGTATCATGGAGTCTTGCAGTTGTATGCTTGGGTTGGGATTTAATTTTATTTATTATAGGATCCCAAGCAGATGGTAGCACCCAGCCATCTTCTCTATTGAAATTAGGATGTTTTTTGATTTCAATAGCCTCACGAATCATCCTTGGAAGGAATCGGTGTTCTTTAGCGAGGATTTGTGGTCTATCAAATCTGATGAAGTGACGGGGGCGATCTTGTACATGTTCACAGACTGCAGACTTCCCGGAGCGTCGATTCTTCACATCAGCTATATGTTCTTTGACGCGGGTTTTAATTGATCTTTTAGTTTGTCCTATGTAGGAGAGACCACATTCACAATCAAGCTTGTACACTCCTGCATCTTGCAGAGGGACGTTACACTTGACTGATGGTAAAAAATGACCAATCTTCTTCGGCGGCTTGAAGTATGTTTTGATGGAAGCGCGCTTCAAGATGTAGCCAATCTTGTCAGTGACTCCTCTAACATATGGCAGTACAGCAGGTACACGCTCGACTGTGGCCGGCTTCACTCGTTCTCTGTGACGTAGGCGTGGGACCCGAAGCTTGTTGTCATGCAAAACTTGCTTGACATGTTGGAGCTCGGCAGCCAGGTGTTTACTGTCACAGATCCCTCGTGCTCTCTGAAACAAAAATTTACCCACGGTAGCTAACTGTGAAGGATGGTGGTGAGAATCACCGTTTAAATATCTATCTGTATGGGTCTTTTTTCTATACACAGTATGGCTCAAGGTGTTATCAGGATTCCGAATTACTAACACATCTAGAAAAGCTAAGGAATTGTTTGCCTCTAACTCCATTGTGAACTGAATTTTAGAATTTATAGAGTTAAGATGGTCTAAAAATGCAGTTACTTTATCTAAAGGTAGAATTGTGAAAGTGTCGTCTACGTACCGCTTGTAGAATCTTGGATTTATGGGAGAAGTAAGCAGGGCTTTCTCCTCAAAGTCTTCCATGAATATGTCGGCGACAATGGGAGATACAGGTGAGCCCATCGCCACACCATCTACTTGCTTGTAGAACTCCTCCTACCACAATAGGTAGCCAGATGTAAGGCAGTGTCTGAGTAATACTGCATATTCTGCAGGCATGTTGTTTTCTTCCAGCCTTCTAGTTACAATTGAGATGCAGTCTTCAACAGGTAAGCATGCAAACAATGACTGCACATCAAAACTGACCATAGTTTCATTGTCTGCCAGACGTAGGTCTTTAATCTCGCTGACAAAATGGTAGGAATCCTTTATGTGTGCTCTTGTATGTCCCCTGAGCGGTGAGAGTATTTTCGCTAAGTGTTGAGCCAATCTGTAAGTTGGTGAATCGATTTGGCTCACTATGGGGCGTAATGGAGCATTGGGCTTGTGTATTTTTGGTAACCCATACAACTTTGGTGATTTGGCGCACGTAGGTATTATCCATTTTACGTCCAGATTTAATTTTTCGGAGTGTTTCTTTATGAGGTCACTAGTTGTTTTTAGTGTGCTATTTGTTGGGTCGTTTTTAACCTTTTTATAAGTACTTACATCCGACAAAAGTTCTTGTATTTTAGAATTATAATCTGACGTATCCATGACCACCGTAGCGTTTCCCTTATCTGCGCGGAGAATCGTAAGTTCTGGTTTATTGCGTAGGTTCTTTAACGCTATAAATTCGTCTCTGGGAAGATTCGGTTTAGGCACTGAACATCGACGTAACATAGACGAAATGTCTTGACGTATCGCCTCCAAATCTTCTTTCCGCATATTGTTTTTAAATAAACAGTCCTCGACACTACAGATAATTTCTTCGTACGGTAATCTGCTAGGAGTTATAGCATAGTTTAGTCTTTTGGATAAAACCTTTATTGTTGCATCATCCAGTGTTTGTTTTGACAGATTATAGAACGCGATTAATCTATGATCTGTGTTTGTCAATGGTTGTTTTTGGTTCTGGCATTGATTCGGATGTTTGACATTTGATTTGGCCGTTAATTTTTGATATTTTTCTATATGTTTGTTTTTGCATTCGTTATATTTACTAATTTCGCGTTTATTTAATGTTTCCATGCAAAAATTATAATCAAACGTCGTTAAAACTTTCTTTAATTCACTGGATGATGTGTCTATGGATTTATTTATGTTATATAGATCGGAGCGTTTTTGTTGGATTACCGCCCGTAACAACTTTTTACTTGCCTGATTTAAGATCTTAGCGCTTCCTCGAATGTCCTTTTTGGTGGATATTTTGACACACGTAGGAATGAGATTATGGTCTCGACATCTCTTCAAGAAATTTAAGGCTGTTAGATATCTTGCGCGCTTAGTCTTTAGATCTTCTAATCGGCGTATTTTATTTGCAATTACCAGTCCGTACTGGTTTACATAATGATTTCTTATATTTACGCGAACACTACACATTGAAATAATACTAGTTTTAACGGAATTTATCGCGTATATTTAACTTTTTTACCCGACGTTTCGAGAGCTTTACAGCACCCATGGTCACGGGAAGGACTGAGATGTTCAACGTCCAGCTGTCATAGTTAACCGCGGTTACCATAGATTAAAAATTTAACTTTTGTTCCGATCTACACAGTATGAGCTTATGGTATCATGGAGTCTTGCAGTTGTATGCTTGGGTTGGGATTTAATTTTATTTATTATAGGATCACAAGCAGATGGTAGCACCCAGCCATCTTCTCTATTGAAATTAGGATGTTTTTTGATTTCAATAGCCTCGCGAATCATCCTTGGAAGGAATCGGTGTTCTTTAGCGAGGATTTGTGGTCTATCAAATCTGATGTAGTGACGGGGGCGATCTTGTACATGTTCACAGACTGCAGACTTCCCGGAGCGTCGATTCTTCACATCAGATATATGTTCTTTGACGCGGGTTTTAATTGATCTTTTAGTTTGTCCTATGTAGGAGAGACCACATTCACAATCAAGCTTGTACACTCCTGCATCTTGCAGAGGGACGTTACACTTGACTGATGATAAAAACTGACCAATCTTCTTCGGCGGCTTGAAGTATGTTTTGATGGAAGCGCGCTTCAAGATGTAGCCAATCTTGTCAGTGACTCCTCTAACATATGGCAGTACAGCAGGTACACGCTCGACTGTGGCCGGCTTCACTCGTTCTCTGTGACGTAGGCGTGGGACCCGAAGCTTGTTGTCATGCAAAACTTGCTTGACATGTTGGAGCTCGGCAGCCAGGTGTTTACTGTCACAGATCCCTCGTGCTCTCTGAAACAAAGATTTACCCACGGTAGCTAACTGTGAAGGATGGTGGTGAGAATCACCGTTTAAATATCTATCTGTATGGGTCTTTTTTCTATACACAGTATGGCTCAAGGTGTTATCAGGATTCCGAATTACTAACACATCTAGAAAAGCTAAGGAATTGTTTGCTTTTAACTCCATTGTGAACTGAATTTTAGAATTTATAGAGTTAAGATGGTCTAAAAATGCAGTTACTTTATCTAAAGGTAGAATTGTGAAAGTGTCGTCTACGTACCGCTTGTAGAATCTTGGATTTATGGGAGAAGTAAGCAGGGCTTTCTCCTCAAAGTCTTCCATGAATATGTCGGCGACAATGGGAGATACAGGTGAGCCCATCGCCACACCATCTACTTGCTTGTAGAACTCCTCCTTCCACAATAGGTAGCCAGATGTAAGGCAGTGTCTGAGTAATACTGCATATTCTGCAGGCATGTTGTTTTCTTCCAGCCTTCTAGTTACAATTGAGATGCAGTCTTCAACAGGTAAGCATGTAAACAATGACTGCACATCAAAACTGACCATAGTTTCATTGTCTGCCAGACGTAGGTCTTTAATCTCGCTGACAAAATGGTAGGAATCCTTTATGTGTGTTCTTGTATGTCCCCTGAGCGGTGAGAGTATTTTCGCTAAGTGTTGAGCCAATCTGTAAGTTGGTGAATCGATTTGGCTCACTATGGGGCGTAATGGAGCATTGGGCTTGTGTATTTTTGGTAACCCATACAACTTTGGTGATTTGGCGCACGTAGGTATTATCCATTTTACGTCCAGATTTAATTTTTCGGAGTGTTTCTTTATGAGGTCACTAGTTGTTTTTAGTGTGCTATTTGTTGGGTCGTTTTTAACCTTTTTATAAGTACTTACATCCGACAAAAGTTCTTGTATTTTAGAATTATAATCTGACGTATCCATGACCACCGTAGCGTTTCCCTTATCTGCGCGGAGAATCGTAAGTTCTGGTTTATTGCGTAGGTTCTTTAACGCTATAAATTCGTCTCTGGGAAGATTCGGTTTAGGCACTGAACATCGACGTAACATAGACGAAATGTCTTGACGTATCGCCTCCAAATCTTCTTTCCGCATATTGTTTTTAAATAAACAGTCCTCGACACTACAGATAATTTCTTCGTACGGTAATCTGCTAGGAGTTATAGCATAGTTTAGTCTTTTGGATAAAACCTTTATTGTTGCATCATCCAGTGTTTGTTTTGACAGATTATAGAACGCGATTAATCTATGATCTGTGTTTGTCAATGGTTGCTTTTGGTTCTGGCATTGATTCGGATGTTTGACATTTGATTTGGCCGTTAATTTTTGATATTTTTATATATGTTTGTTTTTGCATTCGTTATATTTACTAATTTCGCGTTTATTTAATGTTTCCATGCAAAAATTATAATCAAACGTCGTTAAAACTTTCTTTAATTCAATATGTTTAATTACTGGCTAAACTGACATAGTCGTGATTATAACTTTTGGGTCATAAATGTCAGCTGGTTTATTCTTAAAAATGTCTCCATCCTGTAAGAGATAAAAAGGGCCTACAAAATATTAGCGAAAGCTTACTTGAATTCTTAATGAAAGGAAAACAAAAAATACAAAATTATATAATTTGCTTATATTTTTTGAACATATGGCAAATAATTTAATTCAATTAACTATTCTCGTGGACCTATAAAATATATTCACGATCGTTTCTGCCTTTTCTAACCAAAACAATAAATTTGAAGAAGTTATTAGAAAACCCTAATAAAAGTAAAACACGTTCCAATTGTTATCATAAATTCTTATATAAATTTCCAAATTTAACTTCTTTCCAAGCACACAGGTTATCTAGATAAAAATTGCTTAATAATGATCAAAACTCTTATTAAAATTAGAATTTTTTAATACATATTCACTTGTAATCTATGTTGAATAGGAAATATTACTATTCAATTTCGTAGAAGACTTTTGCAAAAACGTCGCTATTTTATTTTTAACTTGGTAGAGTCACGCTGCAGATATATTATGGTGGCAGCACGAATGAGTTGACTTGACCGTGGCAGGAACGCGACATCTCAATGCTGCTGTATGTCGTATAGTGAGTGCAACCAGAAAATGAGAACCAGATATCCTTTTTACTGGTAAACAGGCAATCTATCTGAGTCCTCAAGATTGACAACGCATCTACATTTTAATTCTTAAGCGGGGATAGTCGGACAGTGTGCTCCTTGTCAGCTCTTATCCTATTAAATAAATGTAAACTATTTCGGCCAAAATGCGAAAGGCCAGCATCGCTGACTTCACATGTCTCTCAAGTATTTTATAATTTTTCGGACATGCCTCACTGTTTTCCTTAACCGCCTCGCACGTGATAAATCAGGATTTAAAATATCAATGAACAATTTCATTGGTGCCGACGGAGATAACTTGTTAATGCTATGAGCTACCACGGGCTACACTTAAATCATTTGTTTACATTAAAGATAAAAGTACACATATAATTTCATTAAAATATTTCTGTGACCCATTCCTTTGTTTTTTTATTACTCCATTAACGTTGCTGAATTTTTTTCTAATGTTAAATATTTCTTTTTTATTTATTTATATATGTACACACTACTACTGTAACAGTCATATATGTAGTGAGTTCGTACAAAGTTTCTACTTATTTCATAATTTGCTGAAATATCTTCCTGTAGACAGAAGTAGAAGTAGTGCAGTAGAAATAGACCCATACAGGAAAATATATTAAAAAGGAAAACTTACTGGGTATATTACTATTACTAATGAATAAATAATATACAAAATGTTACGTAATTTATACTGAATTATACTAAAACTAATAACACTTATGTAAATGACATAATATATATAAAGTAATATTAAACGACACTATTCCGATGATATCCCGGACGTCATTCTAAGCGAGATTAGAATGGCTCTCCAGCACCTTAAAAACGGCAGGGCCCCAGGGCGAGGATGGAATTACAGCGGAGCTTCTGAAAGCGGGTGGAACACCGGTACTTGAAGTCCTTCAGAAGCTCTTCAATTCCGTCCTCCATGGTGGCACTACTCCAGAGGCGTGGAGCAGAAGTGCGGTGGTCTTGTTCTTTAAGAAAGGCGACAACGCTCTCTTGAAGAGCTACAGACCGATTTCTCTTCTGAGCCGCGTCTACGTGCTGTTTTCGAGAGTCGTTACGAATCGTCTCGCACGCAGACTCGACGACTTCCAACCTCCCGGACAAGCCGGTTTCCGAAAAGGCTTCAGTACCATAGACCACATACATACCCTGCGGCAGATTGTACAGAAGACTGAAGAGTACAATTTGCCACTTTGCCTGGCGTATGTGGACTATGAGAAAGCCTTTGATTCCGTCGAAATTGCAGTCCCTTCAGCGGTGCCAAGTTGACTGTCGGTATATCGAAGTGCTGAAGTGTTTGTACAGTAGGGCTACGATGGCTATCCGAGTACAGAACCAGAGCTCGAAACCTATCCAACTGCAGAGAGGTGTAAGACAGGGTGACGTTATATCCCCGAAACTCTTCACCGCTGCTTTGGAAGACGTTTTCAAGCTACTGGACTGGAAAGGATACGGTATTAACATCAATGGCGAGTACATCACTCACCTTCGATTTGCCGACGATATAGTCCTTATGGCAGAATCGCTGGAGCATCTAAGCACTATGCTCAATGACCTCAATGGTGTCTCCCAACTGATAGGTCTTAAGATGAACATGGACAAAACAAAGATCATGTTTAATGTCCATGTCACACCTATGCCGGTAGTTGTTGGGAGCACTATGCTCGAAGTTGTGGACGAGTACGTTTACCTGGGACAAATAGTCCGACTAGGTAAGTCCAACTTCGACCGAGAGGTCAATCGACGGATTCAACTCGGCTGGGCAGCGTTCGGGAAATTACGACATATCTTCTTGTCAGGTATACCTCAATCTCTAAAAACTAGATTGTACAACCAGTGCGTGTTGCCAGTGATGACTTACGGATCTGAGACGTGGTCCTTCACTGCTGGCCGTATGAGGACGCTCAAGGTCGCTCAGCGAGCTATGGAGAGGGCTATGCTCGGAGTTTCTCTGCGTGATAGACTCAGAAATGAGGATATCCGCAGTAAAACCAGAGTGACCGACATAGCCCAACGGATTAGTAAGCTGAAGTGGCAATGGGCCGGCCATATACCTCGAAGAACCGATAACCGATGGGGAAGAAAGGTTCTCGAGTGGCAGCCTCGTACCGGTAGGCGTAGTGTAGGGCGACCCCCCACTAGATGGAGTGACGACCTGGTAAGATATGCAGGAAGTCGATGGATGCAGGTGGCTCAGGACCGTGCTTTGTGGCATTACTTGGGGGAGGCCTATGTTCAGCAGTGGACTTGTGAAGGGCTGTAATGATGATGATGAATATTAAAATGTTACAATAAAATATATTAATTAACAAGAACTTATTTTTACACGTTTCTTAAATGCCAATAATGTTTCGAAACCTCTTAAATTAGACAGCAGTGAGTTCCATAAGCTAAAATCCGGTATTGTGGACGGGAAAGTTCAGATGATTTTTAACAAGGGATCTGAATGGGTCATCCGGAGCATTGGTGAAGAAAAATCGGCTTCTAAGGTATGAGGGTGAGGACGGATTGTGGAAGACATAACAATCGAGTTTTCCTGCGAAGTCGAATTGGGAGCCAACTGAGTTGCTTTTGAAACTGAGATATTCGGTAAAATTTCCTAAGCCCAAATATGAAAGGGATGCACTGATTATGCAAGGGCTCAAGTTTATGAAGGAACTCCTCTATAGCATCTAAAACCAAGCATCAGAATAATCAAGCAGAGGTAGGACAAGAGTGAGCGCGAGTGATATTTTAGTTTTTAGGGGTAAGTAAGGGGTAATTTTGAAGATATTTAAGTGAATACAAGTTAAAATGTATCTTGCGGCTAACCTTAGCGATATACGTGGACTATTATAAATGGTCATCAAATATAACGTCTAAGTTTTCGATAGTATCGGCAAAGGCTAAAGGAACGCCGTTAAAACAAACGGAATGTAATGATGTAAATTTCAATTTATAATCAAAGTCTGCTTATGATTTCTTATAATTTGATATTAATTTTTCTTTTCAAAAAAATTTTATTTATCATGGAGGAAGTTTACAAACATAAATTGCACAAGAACAAAACGCCATACCTGAAACAATTATATGGAGGCCATTCAAATACTTGTTCCGTGCGTAATTCGAACCCGCGCCCCCTACCACTGCAACTTATCGCAAAAGCCACGGAGCCCTAAATAAGATCATCCTTCATTTGCGTTATTTGTGCAAGTAATGGAGATCATGTTTTGAATTTTGATTAGTTATTAATTATGCACTCCAAACACACAAAGGTGAGAAAAATATTTACATACATACGCGGCTTAGCTTAGCTTAGCGGTCTAGGCGGCTTGGCTCTACCACGTAAAGAAAATAAAATAAAATTTTTTCCTTATCCCTTAAAATCCTTAAAAATAAAAATCTTATCACTACACTAAATGGCAATATTGTTTTGCTCACTCATTTTGTAGGTCAACATTATAATGAAAACTTTATGAATTAAACGCGTGGCGCCTACGTGCATAATGGCCGTACTGCTCGTAGAATAATTTAAAAAAGTTTTTGCAGCAGTTTTTTTTTGTTTTTAAACGCTTGTAGCTTTTTATTATTTTTTTTATTTTCAGGAGGAATTCTTTGAATGGCTAACAAATTAAAATGCTTAGTACTTAAAATGTAGAGAGTGTTTGCGTTTAAAATTATTTTATTATTTTGTTTTACTTGTGTATGTGTCATGAATTTGTAGCATTCCCCCCCCCCATCTATATAGAAAAGAAGTCATCTGATGTAAAATATAAACAATATAAATTACTTTAACAGGCATACGAAATTATAATTTTTTTATATAGGAGAGGGGACAAACGAGGATACGGCCCACCTGATGGTAAGTAACTACCGACGCTCATGAACAACTGCATTACCAGTGGATTACAGGTGCGTTGCCGGTCTTTTATAAAGGAGTAAACTATTTCTTGGAGGTTTCTAAGTCGTATCGGTCCGGAAAAATCGCCCGTGGTAAACTTTTCCACAGAGAGGTCATACGCGGAAAAAAATTCTAGTGAAACGTACAGTGGTTGTGTTGTTGTTCGATGTTGTTTACGTTATCGAAAGTAATTCCGCGATGTGCATTCATGAAATTTGGTGGCTGGGATTAATACAAACAATTCCTCTGAGTACTTATCGTGGTACACCTCTTCGCAACGCCTGTGAATTGAGCTAATCGGAAAGCACTCGGTCGGCAACGATTCGAGCCGCTCTGCGCTGAACGCGGTCAAGTGGATGGAGCTGGCACTGGAGCCCCCCAACCCAGAGATGGGAAGAGTTTTCCATGTGAGGCTAAACCTGGGTCTTGTAAAGTAGCAGACAGTGTACCGGCATGAAATACTGTCCCGCTCTGCTGAGCATGCCAAGCCCCGGTTTAGGGGCCAATTTGGCCTCCCCTTCCAATATTACGAAATCGTCCGTCACTCGATATATCGATGCCGAGAATTCCGATACTGGCTGAGGCAATAAGAGGAGTGCCTTGTAACTGAGAAGATACGACAAAGGGGTTCAATTTAACGGTAAACGTAAAAACTTGTGTCTTCTAAAGGATTAAACTGGACTAGATTTAGTTGCCCCCAATCCGAGAATGTGTTAAGCAAATCCTCGATTACAGTCACAAGGTTTTTTCGTTTCCGACGTTATACCGAGAAATATTGGCACGGCCAGTCTTTATAGCATCATCAGTGCTGTCATCCGCATAGCAATTAATCCACTTTCTGTGAGACCACCACTGGAAGAAAGAGTTCATCATATAGAGTCCTTCTCTCTTCATGAAATCGGCCAGCTGCTGGCCTCTTGGGTTCCATTGCCTTGTTCCGAATTTCTCTACCTGCAGCTTACCGTTTTCCTCAGTTTTGCGTTGAAGTCTCCCATCAACGCCGTATAGTGTGTTGTGGAGTAATATATGACCTTAGAGAAATCCTCATACATTTCTCCCAACTCCTCATCGTGATATACCGAGGTTGGTGCGTAAACGTGTATGATCTTCAAAGAATACAGTTTGGTGATTCCGAGTATAAAGTACGCAGCCCTCGTCGATACACTCCCAATCTTTACAACGTTCTTAACGAGAGACTCGTGGATGATAAATCTGACACCTCCTTGGGATTCATAATCGTTCGCCTGGTCGTCATCTAATATCGTCGAACCTAGTATAATCCTATAATATTCCAGTGCGAGTAATCTGAAGTGGCATCCGAAGCTCCACCGGAGATTCTTATCACCCCCCGCCCCGCCGTTACCACGGTCGCCGCTGTAGCCTATTTTTGAACCTATGACAATCTTATAATATTCCAGTGCGAGTAATCTGAAGTGGCAACCGAACCTCCACCGGAGATTCTTATCACCCCCGCTTCGCCATTAACGCGGTCGCCACTGTAGTCTATTTTTGAACCTATGACAATCTTATAATATTCCGGTGCGAGTAATCTGAAGTGGCAACTGAACTCCACCGGAGATTCTTATCACCCCCCGCCCCGCTGTTACCACGGTCGCCGCTGTAGCCTATTTTGGAACCTATGACAATCTAATAATATTCCAGTGCGAGTAATCTGAAGTGGCAACCGAACCTCCACCGAAGATTCTTATTACCCCCGCCCCGCCGTTACCACGGACGCCGCAGTAGCCTATTTTTGAACCTATGGCAATCTTATAATATTCCAGTGCGAGTAATCTGAAGTGGCAACGGAACCTCCACCGGAGATTTTTATCACCCCCCGCCCCGCCGTTACCACGGTCACCGCTGTAGCCTATTTTTGAACCTATGACAATCTTATAATATTCCAGTGCGAGTAATCTGAAGTGGCAACCGAACCTCCACCGGAGATTCTTATCACCCCCCGCCCCGCCGTTACCACGGTCGCCGCTGTAGCCTATTTTTGAACCTATGACAATCCTATAATATTCCAGTACGAGTAATCTGAAGTGGTAACCGAACCTCCACCGGAGATTCTTATCAGCCCCGCTTCGCCATTAACTCGGTCGCCACTGTAGCGGACACTATTCCTGATAGGCGATTCGCCGGGGACTGAGAGCCGTCTCTTCGTAACTCCCATCATGGGTGTAGGTGTATATTGCCCATTTTCTGCCTCAGTTTCTTTCTGTCGCCTTTTACGAGACCCATGGGAAGACATGGGGTAGTGGGTATTCTTGCCTACCACTGCACTTTTTTTTCCGAACTAGTAGTAAGAACATAAATGATTTACAATATTTTCCGTGATACTTAATAACTTGTAATCTATGTTGAATAAGAATTAATCTATTCTATTCTATATTATTCTATTGAACTCTTTTGCACATATGTTGCTAATTTTTAACCTAGTAGAGTGACGCTGCAGCTATATAATGGTTGTAGCACAAATGGGTTAGCTTGAACGTGGCAGGACCACGTTATGACAGAATACAAGTGCAAATAGTCAGTGGACACTGTAACCCCATCTTCATTTATCCTCCATTAAGAATCAAAATCCAGATCGTTGTCATACTAAGGACTAAGAAAGAATGCCTCGTTTCTAGTAAAAAAGGTCTTTAGTTCTTCACACAAACTATACGAAACACAGCAGCATTACTCAGTTATTTTACGCTGGTATTCTGTGAAAGTGTAGTCCTAGCCCGGTTAAACCCCCCCTTTCATGCTATAACCATAATATAGCTGAAGCGTGGCTCTACCACGTAAACATTCCCTTAACCACTCAAGATAAGCTTAAATTGCTTGTGTTAAGAGTGGTTCACGCCAGTAGTCGAATGGTGGATTCGAACCCACGACCTTTTTGAGTTCGCGGTCCGCGCTCTACCATTACGCTACTGTCGCTTAACAACACCTAGTAACAACACCTGTAAGTTAATCTAGTTCTACTGTTTATAAATAATTAAGATATTAATTCAGATGTAGCTTTAAAACTGAAAATTTTAACGATTAAAAGCTAAAGGTTGTTTGGGATAACTATGACATCATCAAGCACATTAGTCACCCCGCGAGGGCTGCAATATACTCGAAACATCGGAAGTAAAAAAATCCCTAATAAGTAGTATATATCGATATATTTATCTTAATTACATTTTAATTTCATTAACTAAATTTAACATAGGGTGGAAACATAAGGGAGAAACATCACCCTCATCTTATATCGTGTCGTAAGATGCGCCTTAGGGAATGTGGACAGTCACGGTACGACCGCTCCAAAGGCTCAATCATATTTTAATCAAGATCTTAAAGATAGCCCACGGCTACGCTCATTTGAGTATCTTCATAGTTCGCAAGGACCAGACTATTATGACCTCCGCTTTATATTCGTCTTCTTGATAGAGAGAGCTCAAACCATAATCTAAAAGGTACCGATGATATTTTCACTTAAAATTTGGTTCCTAAACTAATACTTAAGACAGAAGTTGTTGACCTAGTGGTCGCAATCAAAGATCATTTTGTGGTGCCGGTTTTGAATACCAAGACAGGCCAAAATCAGTTATTGGATTTTTTGGTCACAAATTCTCAGTATTAGCCGTTAATCAGGCAGTTAGCGGTGTTTCATCCCCGGGGAAATCACATAAATCCATTGGTTCTGTATCATACGACGAGAAATAGATCAGATATCTCTCACCGACTGTGACAGATCGTCGTCCCATTAGACTTTGAGAGTGAGGGAATAGAGATTGTATCTGTGTTTGCGCACACACTTGTGCAGTATCTTATACAGTATGTAACAAAAACCCTGTTGGTCGTTTCAGGGACATATAGGTGTACACATAGGCGTGGCAATTATGATAATAAAAATTGGTTGCTTTAAATGGGGTTTTTGGGTTTCTAATAAGATAACTTAAGAAATATTAAATTTCTAAAAATGTTATTTGCTTCTGAACTTACCGACACGTGTCGACATAATATTATCTACGTCACAGAATAAATAATAGTCTACGGCCGATATGAGTCACTGACATGGCCGACTCAAAGCAAGTCGCTAAGCGGCGCGTGCTTCCCCAAGGTTTTTGTGTAAATCTTTATACCTATCTAGACTCAGTTATTCTCCGAAAATTTTAATTTCAAAATAATAGAAATTATAATGAAGTGGATAATATTATTTCAACCCCAATACGCATAGTATTTGAATACTTATGTTATAAATTTCCACTTTATTGCTAAATAGATCTACGAAAATATTTAGAAAGGCTATTTCATGCATAAAATATCGTGATTAATTCCAAATTTGCAACTATTTGTAGGATAAATTTAGTATGTATTTTTCATGTGAAATATTATTTGATAAAGAATATTTCATCATCATCATCATCATTACAGCCTTTCACAAGTCCACTGCTGAACATAGGCCTCCCCCAAGTAATGCCACAAAGCACGGTCCTGAGCCACCTGCATCCATCGACTTCCTGCATGTCTTACCAGGTCGTCACTCCATCTAGTGGGGGGTCGCCCTACACTACGCCTACCGGTACGAGGCTGCCACTCGAGAACCTTTCTTCCCCATCGGTTATCGGTTCTTCGAGCTATATGGCCGGCCCATTGCCACTTCAGCTTACTAATCCGTTGGGCTATGTCGGTCACTCTGGTTTTACTGCGGATATCCTCATTTCTGAGTCTATCACGCAGAGAAACTCCGAGCATAGCCCTCTCCATAGCTCGCTGAGCGACCTTAAGCGTCCTCATACGGCCAGCAGTGAAGGACCACGTCTCAGATCCATAAGTCATCACTGGCAACACGCACTGGTTGTACAATCTAGTTTTTAGAGATTGAGGTATACCTGACGAAAAGATATGTCGTAATTTCCCGAACGCTGCCCAGCCGAGTTGAATCCGTCGATTGACCTCTCGGTCGAAGTTGGACTTACCTAGTCGGACTATTTGTCCCAGGTAAACGTACTCGTCAACAACTTCGAGCATAGTGCTCCCAACAACTACCGGCATAGGTGTGACATGGACATTGAACATGATCTTTGTTTTGTCCATGTTCATCTTAAGACCTATCCGTTGGGAGGCACTATTGAGGTCATTGAGCATAGTGCTTAAGTCCTCCAGCGATTCTGCCATAAGGACTATATCGTCGGCAAATCGAAGGTGAGTGATGTACTCGCCATTGATGTCAATACCGTATCCTTTCCAGTCCAGTAGCTTGAAAACGTCTTCCAATGCAGCGGTGAAGAGTTTCGGGGATATAACGTCACCCTGTCTTACACCTCTCTGCAGTTGGATAGGTTTCGAGCTCTGGTTCTGTACTCGGATAGCCATCGTAGCCCTACTGTACAAACACTTCAGTATTTTCCTTGAAAACTACGAACGTTTTTTGCGAGAAGAACTAAGCAATTAACTTGTCGAAATAAATTTAGACCTCGTTCGTCGCATGTGGTTTCAACACGATGGTGCTCCACCGCATTTCTCCCGTTGTGTAAGAAGCGCGCGCGCGCGCCCCGTCTTTGATGTACGTCACCGCCGGCCACCACCCGCTGCTGTCGATAATTTCAGGCAAAGGTAATCAATCCACATAAAATTTACGAAAATTATTTAATTAAAATTTAATTTGATTATTTTTATGTCGAGTTTTCTGAAGTAAAGTAATTTCTATGCGTTTGAATACTGATTCTGATAACGCACTTAACGGGAACCACAGGGTTTTTGTTACATATTGTATATAATCTTTTCCTGCGTAGATAACCGTCTCTGTTGAGTATCTATAGCTGCTATGAACGCATTTTGGTCTGGGAAGCATCACAATTACTGAGCCACAGTGTAGCAAATAATTCAAGTTACCACTTCAAAGACTTGTGAATTTTCAATTTTTTCCCAATTTTTTTATGGTTTTATTTATTTATAGTTTTGAACAAGTATCAATTTATCATGTTATGACTGTTGTTTTTATTGGTAAGTACTCGGTAAGCAACGTTTGCTTATATATCTCAATAATCAATGCTTGTATCCCAATTTGTTTTTTTTTTCCAAGGCTCAATTTTCCATGCCCTTAATAACGTCATCCTTATTCTATCATTTTTAGTACTTTGACGTAGTTTTTACTTAATTTTTAACCTGATTCAAATTTGACCCTTTTGAGTGTACTCAGGATTATCACAAATTCAAGCTGAAAACCAAAATGTAGACTAAATAGTTACATTGACTTCATCCCCTATTTTTGTACCCTACACCTGCGTTTACTTTTGGGAATTAAGCTTTTTAAAAATTAAGAATAGAATAATTAAAATGGTTTTCAACAGGTTAAGGTATCGCGTACCTTACATACAAAAAACGTACTCGGATTGATAACCTCCTCTTTTTTTAATAAGGCTAAAGTTGTTGAACAAACTAATTCTTATGAAGCAACAGATTAATATTATAATAAGTTTGATAAAACCAACGTAAACATGAACAATAGTTCCATACTTACTTCGTTATTAATACATATTTTCACATTTTGAAGCATTCAAAGCATTTCCATGGCCTTGTTAAAGTTATCGCTTCGTAAGTCTTTGCTAATTAACTAAAACAGACGTTACGTCAGCTTTGCTGACGTAACGTCGTAACGTCTGTGTGCAGCTGACGTAAATACTTCTCGAAAACAGTGAAATCTCACAATAACAAACATGCATAAAACATCTTACTTTTACAATAATAATTAATTACTAGATACTTCATATGTTTTAGATTACTCAGTTTGATGAAAGTACTAGAAATGTATAAGCTAAACATATGGTTGAAACTCAACTCGCTACCAGGTAATTCAATTCATAAAGTAAAATCACTTTGCATGAGGATGCAAGGGGAGGACCCTTAAAATGAAACCATCCTAATATAAACTTGAGATATTATACAAGCTGGAAATTTAGCTACGTAAATAATTAAAATTTATCTGAAATTTTGGGTTTTAAACCCGGAGAAAAATTATATGAGAAATTAGAATAACTTATTTCATTACTAACAAGGAATTTAAAGCATACTGCAACTGCAACTGCAGTTATATTAGTAGTATAGTTGTAGCTTGAATGGGTTGGCTCGACCGGGGAAGGACCACACTCTCGCAGAATACCAGCGTGAAATAGTAGCTTAACGCTGCTGTGTTTCGTATGGTGAGTTTAGAGACCTGAAACCCTTTTTACTGGAAACGAGGCATTCCATCTTAGTCCTCACGGGTGACAACGCATCTGCATTTTGATTCGTAATCGAGGATAGACGTAGATGTCTATAGGCCGCAGTAACCACTTACCATCAGGTGGACTTTGTGCTCGTTTGTCACTCTATCCTATTAAAAAAATGCAATAGTGAACATATACAGAACAATTGTGTTATAAAATAATGTAATTTCACATCATTAAATACAATCTGCGTTACTTACTATTAAAATTTTACGACATTCTTTTAACCAACTGCTACGGAATGATTATGTTTTTTACATGTATCTTGTATATATAGTGACCAAGATGACAGATTTGCTTTTCGGATGGTACTGGATAGCAAGAGCTCGTAATATACTAGAATCTCATTAGAGCGTCAATTCACAAACTTCTCCGTGCATCCAATTTTCCGCAGCACTATCCAGAGGGCTTCTCGCGGTACACTATTAAATCACTTCTCGAGGTCTATAAAACAAAGATACATATTACGACCCTGTTCTTAGCTTTTTTCCTGCAGGTTGATGCAATGAGAAAATCGCCTCACAGGTACAACGGTCGGGTCGGAAGCCGAACTGGGTATCCGGTAAAATTCTTTCAGATAGTTTCCTGAAGCGGTTTAATAGAAGCCTGGCGAAGACCATTCCAGGCACTGAAAGTAGAGAAATGCCACGGTAAGAATTGCAGTTTGACCGGTCACCCTTGCCCTTGTATAATAAGGCTCGTATAAGGGATACCTTAAAAGTATTAGGGGCTTTTTTTCCCACATAAAGATAAAATTTTCCATAACGCCAAATACAAATCCCCACCGCCATACTTCAATAATTCACTCGGTATATAATCAACACCAACCGCACGTTTATTTTGCTGTTATTTAATGGCAAGAGCAATCTCGTCAGACGAGACTAGCTCATTGAACTCAAGGGGGAAAGGTTGTTGAGGTAGGCAGCGAACGGGGTTTAGGTCATTAAAATGATCCACTTTCTTCACACCGAAAGTCCGACTCATCGCTCTATACTAACTGCAATATAAACAATCGTAGTTATATATCAATATAAAACATTTTATCACTGTTTATAAAGAGAGCGATCGTCTTCTGCAAAGCCCGTTAATAAGCCTATGTGTGCGAGAGAGACGACTAATCGATGATGCTTTGAGACAGAGAGAACACGAATTATTGTATTTCGGATTAAAAGCAATCTGCTAAGTGTTGACGTTACATAATAAAGCTACGAGGTCATGGCCTGTGTAGAACAGAGGAGAGCGCGGGAAATTTGAATTAGTTTGAAACAGTTTACGAGTTATTTTATTAATTTAATTATTGATTGAGTAGTTTGATAGGGCAAGCCCAGCTTCTCGGTTTCTATGGAGGCTTCGCTACTGTAGCTGTTGTGTGTATTGTTTATTAAAATTTACTCCAAGTGTTATTTGAGTCATTACATATTGAAGACAATGTCTAAAGGTGTAAAACCTGTAGTTGAATGAAGAGTTTGAATAAAAGACTTTGGATTATGTGAGGTATCAATGTGTGCTTATGGTAGATCTTCAAAAAAAACTGAATATAGATTTGGAGGTGGAAGATTGAACGAATATAGATCAAGAATTGCTAACAAGAATGAAAACATAACGCCACCTATATTGCCTCCTTGTGCAAAATATTATGTTAGATGTGAAACAAGAAAACACGCGACCGAATTTTAAATTCAAATTCTCAGAACATGTTGTCAGCTCGGCTAAAGTGACCTACTTTCAACATTTCTCTAGAGAAAGGCAGTTGAAAACAAATAACAGCTCGGAAAACTATTTACATCTTTTATTTTAAAATTTATTTTCTTTATTTTAATTTTTAAAACAAACGAAAAAACAAGATAACTAAAATAAAGGTGCCATTGCAACCTATAATACATCACTGTCTACAATTATATTTTAGATCAATGACACTTTAAATCGCACAATAGTGAATGATGAGCTCATAAAAAACCAATCGAGAAAAACTAATAGTCCAATATTTATTTTAACGTGTTAGAACACTGCAGTTATATTATGGCTGCTGAACAAATGGATTGGGTCGACCAAGGCAGGATCACAGTCTCAGAAAACACAAGCATAAAATAGCAGCTTTATGTTGCTGTGTTTTGTATAGTGATTGCAGAGAACACTTTTTACGGGTAAGGAGAGATTACATGATAGACCGCAGGGATGAAAACACATCTACATTTTCATTCAAAATCGAGGATAGACGTAGCTTTCTATCGGCTAAAGCATCCCATTACCGTGATCGTAATAACAGCCCATCATATTTTTGACTATTTAGCTTACAAAATCAAGTTTACAAACAATACGATCATAATATTGTGAGATTATGAATGGTCTCAGTGAATAAACTTAACTTTATAAACGACTGAAAAATAAAATCCGATTTAAATTATGTTATTGACTTAAGAGTACCTACGCCTTATGTATGTATTCATAAGTATGATACCCTTTTTTATTTTATCTGTCTGTATTTGTATTTGTAACTTCGATAAAATACACATATGCCTAACCTCTAAAACCTTTGGGTTTTGGCATCAAAGTTCATGTATAATAGCGTTTATTTATTATTATCACACTTATTTTTTACGCTATGGTATATCTAAGTAAGATATATGTTTAACAGTTTTTAATATCTTTACACAAATTTTATCTTCATTTTCGAATTCAGAATTACCTAACAAAACATTTTGAAATACAAAATAAAACTACAACCTTAGTCCTATCTCTAACATACAAAGTACCTCAACGAAATGTATCAGAGCAAGTAATTTACTTAGATAAATTAGATTTCTTTGCGGACGAGATGAGTTTTCCGCCATGTTTGCTTTCTTAAAGTGATAGCATTTGCGCATGCGGTAAATGAAATTAATTAATTAAATTAATGTAATTTATTAGCTATGATTATAGCACTTATCCGTATAGTAGCGGTGTAAGAATATCCATCACCCCATATTGTTCCGGGGGTATCGTAACGGGCAACAGAGGGAAAATGAAGCAAAAGATGGGCAGCAGCATCTTTCTAATACAAACTCGAAACTGCGGTTGCCAACCCGTGCGGTTTCCAAAGCGTGGCAACTACGGTAAAAAACACCCCCCAGAAAGCATGCTATGAGAGAGACTTATGTTCACCAGTGGACTTCTATAGGCTGTAATGCATGGATGAATAAATAAATTAGTACGTAAGGTTAATATGGTTATCCGGTTAATATGGTTACTTTTTTATAACTCAAAAACCCCAGAAAGCATGCTATGAGAGAGGCTTATGTTCACCAGTGGACTTTTATAGGCTGTAATGCATGGATGAATAAATAAATTAGTACTGTTGCGCGGCTAAGTTGACATCTGGCACTAGCGCCATCTAGAGCGAGGAGAGAGCTTTCCAGAAAATGACATCACTAATCTTTCAACCGACAGCACCATCTGTTGTCGAAACGAAGAATTAAGCTTCTAGAAGCTGACACTCGAACTTTCGGCGCTTTGTCGATTGGTGCGCGTATTTACTTGAATGTTCTGGATGTTTCGGTGCTAATGTGTATTTATAGGCGCTGCAAGGTGCGATCGGGGAAGTATTGAATTTGGCGAGACAAGCGAAGTTTCGGAGCGAAATAAAGTGAATCAGTGTGATTAATCATTAGTGTTTTAAGTTTTAATTGGTGTAAAGAAAATTAAAGTGTTAATTTAGGTAATTCTATCGGCAATTTTTATTGGCACGAACCTCAAGCTCGTAACAATTGGTGTCAGAAGTAGGATAAAGTCATGCCGATTTTACCTAAGGAGGAAACGGAGGGTGTCCGTACCCGAAGTCAACGCCAGCAGGAGACGGACCAAAGAAGATTTGGTGGTGCAACACCGCAGATGTCGGAGGGCCAGCCATCGGCAGCAGGCCCGTCAGTAGCCCCTACATCTGCAGCACCCGACTTAGGTGCTCTAATGGTGATGCTGCAGGAACAGGTTCGCCGACAGGAGGAGCGGGTCCGTCGGTTGGAAGAGCAGCTGCGGGGGGGACAGGATGAACAGGCCCGCCGACAAGAGGAACAGGTCCGTCGGTTGGAAGAGCAGCTGCGGGGCGGACAGGATGAACAGGCCCGCCGACAAGAGGAACATGCCCGTTGGTTGGAAGAGCAGATGCTCCTCATGAAGGACCTTCACGCTACCTTCGGAAAAGAGATACGGGAGGTGAAGGATAAGGTGTACCTGCGCTCATTGAAGGGAGCCTGGTGCAGACATTCATCGACGTATCCGCGACCTGGAAGTCAGAGCTGCTGTGAGGCTCGGGCACCACGAGACGCTTAAGGACGCCTTGGCCCATGCACTGGAGGTAGAAGCCGTGCGGCAGGATCATCGTTCCCATCGCGTCAGGGAGGTTGCAGCAGCTACAGTTCGCGACCGCAACAAAGGATACAGCCCTAGGTGCTATGGCTGTGAGGAAAAGGGCCATCTTCGATCCAGCTGCCCTAAGCGAACCCTAGAAAGGGAAGGTGAACGATCTCAGGAGGGTAGTGCGGCCAACAGCACCGCCCAGCAGCAGCAGCGAAACGAGTAAAAGCCAGAACTGCGGGGCGGGTGCTGGCTGATGTTAAAAGAGCCCCAAGGATCCCGATCTCACAAACCCACGATGGGAACAGTCTAATCATCAAGGGCGAGGTCAACGGAATGCCGTGTAAACTGACCACAGACACTGGAGCCTCTCGTACGGTTGTTAGTTCCCAACTTATAAGTCAGTTCCTTGGGGACTCCGCATACAACCGAGAACGCATTAATTTGGTAACAGCCACCGGTCAGCGTATACCCGTCCGTGGAGAGAACGAGATGGAGTTGAAGCTAAGCAACGTGATCTACCTGCATAATGTCATCGTGGCTGATATAAGGGACGACTGCATCCTAGGCCTAGTCTTTATGAGGAATAACTGTTGTGAGATCGACGTTAAGCAAGGTGTTTTGAAATGTGGACAGGAGGAACTGTTTATGGAAGGTGTGTTACCAGGGAACGTGTACAGCATTAAGAAGATTGTTCTTCCGCCGAGATCGGAAACGATTGTTCCGGTTAGTCTTCCTCGAAACGCGGGGCAAGCTCACCGTTGTGTACTTGTGGAAAGGGTAAACAATGCCTTCTATGGAAAAGAGCTCGAACCTCGGTCAGAACCACTGATATCTCAGGAAAACGTGTGCTGAATCTTTGTGACCAGGAACAGATTGTAGAAAGAGGCCCGCTGGTTGGTACTTGTGAGGAAGTGGATTGGTTACATCGGTGCCAATATCTATCGAGTGAGACCCACAGCAAGGATGCACAAACGAGAGAGACCACACTTTTGGAAGACTGTCGCAGCGTTCTCTCCCCGAACGAAATGGTCAAGGCGGAGAAGTTGTAACTCAAGTATGCCAATTTATTCTCATCAAACGATGCTGACATAGGAAAGACTGGCTTAGTACAACACAAAATAAACACAGGAGAAGAATTGCCTATCCGTCAACGGCCAAGAAGATTGTCGGTAGCACGTGAAAAGGAAGTGGAAACCATGATTGAAGGAATGAGATGATGAAGGATGGTGTTATTGAACCTTCCTCTAGTCCATGGTGTTCACCCGTGGTGCTGGTAAAGAAGAATGATGGCAACATGCGGTTTTGTGTTGACTACCGCCGTCTGAACGACGTTACGAAGAAGGACAGCTATCCCTTTCCAAGAGTTGTTGACACGCTGGACATGCTTACAGGAGTAAAGTGGTTTAGCTAGCTGGATCTAAAAAGTGACTACTGGCAAGTTGAAATTGACCCTAATGACAGGGAGAAAACTGCGTTCTCGACGGGAAACGAACGGACGGTCTGTGGCAATTTAAAGTAATGCCGTTTGGGTTGTGCAATGCTCCAGCAACGTTTGAAAGGCTGATGGAACTTGTACTTACCGGGCTAAATGGCGATGCCTGTCTGGTCTACTTGGATGACATCATCATGGTAGGCCGTACGTTTGAGGAACACCTTCAAAACCTGGACCGCGTGCTCATGAAGATTCAGAGTGCCAACCTCAAGTTGAGTCCGAAGAAATGTTCACTATTCAAACGGCAAGTTAATTTTTTGGGGTATGTAGTATCGGAAGAAGGTATCCACACGGATCCAGAGAAAATCGCCGCTGTCAAGGATTGGCCGGTTCCAAAAGACAAGACGCAGGTTAGAGCATTTTTGGGTTTGTGCTCCTACTACCGGCGATTTGTGAAGAACTTTGCAGATATAGCCGAACCTCTGCATAAGCTAACCGAGGAGAAGCGACATTTCTGCTGAGATGAAAGTTGCAATATCGCATTCCAGGAGCTCAAGGACCGTCTGTGCAAAACACCTATTTTCGGATACCCTGATGCAAGCAAAAAATTTATAGTTGACACAGACGCAGTGATACAGGGCTCGGCGGTGTGTTGTCTCAACGGAACGGTTATCGAGAGGTTGTGATAGCGTACTTCAGCAAGTCGTTGTCAAAACCGGAAAGGGACTGTTGTGTCACAAGACGCGAATTGCTAGCTGTGGTAAAGTCGTTGCAGCATTTTAGCAAATATCTTATGAACTGACCATGCTGCACTAAAATGGCTATTCATCATTATCATCATCATCATTACAGCCCTTTACAAGTCCACTGCTGAACATAGGCCTCCCCCAAGTAATGCCACAAAGCACGGTCCTGAGCCACCTGCATCCATCGACTTCCTGCATATCTTACCAGGTCGTCACTCCATCTAGTGGGGGGTCGCCCTACACTACGCCTACCGGTACGAGGCTGCCACTCGAGAACCTTTCTTCCCCATCGGTTATCGGTTCTTCGAGCTATATGGCCGGCCCATTGCCACTTCAGCTTACTAATCCGTTGGGCTATGTCGGTCACTCTGGTTTTACTGCGAATATCCTCATTTCTGAGTCTATCACGCAGAGAAACTCCGAGCATAGCCCTCTCCATAGCTCGCTGAGCGACCTTGAGCGTTCTCATACGGCCAGCAGTGAAGGACCACGTCTCAGATCCGTAAGTGATCACTGACAACACGCACTGGTTGTACAATCTAGTTTTTAGAGATTGAGGTATACCTGACGAGAAGATATGTCGTAATTTCCCGAACGCTGCCCAGCCGAGTTGAATCCGTCGATTGACCTCTCGGTCGAAGTTGGACTTACCTAGTCGGACTATTTGACCCAGGTAAACGTACTCGTCAACAACTTCGAGCATAGTGCTCCCAACAACTACCGGCATAGGTGTGACATGGACATTAAACATGATCTTTGTTTTGTCCATGTTCATCTTAAGACCTATCCGTTGGGAGGCACTATTGAGGTCATTGAGCATAGTGCTTAAGTCCTCCAGCGATTCTGCCATAAGGACTATATCGTCGGCAAATCGAAGGTGAGTGATGTACTCGCCATTGATGTTAATACCGTATCCTTTCCAGTCCAGTAGCTTGAAAACGTCTTCCAAAGCAGCGGTGAAGAGTTTCGGGGATATAACGTCACCCTGTCTTACACCTCTCTGCAGTTGGATAGGTTCCGAGCTTTGGTTCTGTACTCGGATATTCATCGTAGCCCTACTGTACACACACTTCAGCACTTCGATATACCGACAGTCAACTTGGCACCGCTGAAGGGACTGCAGCACCGCCCAAATTTCGACGGAATCAAAGGCTTTCTCATAGTCCACATACGCCAGGCAAAGTGGCAAATTGTACTCTTCAGTCTTCTGTACAATCTGCCGCAGGGTATGTATGTGGTCTATGGTACTGAAGCCTTTTCGGAAACCGGCTTGTTCGGGAGGCTGGAAGTCGTCGAGTCTGCGTGCAAGACGATTCGTAATGACTTTCGAAAACAGCACGTAGACGCGGCTCATAAGGGAAATCGGTCTGTAGTTCTTCAAGAGAGCGTTGTCGCCTTTCTTAAAGAACAAGACCACCGCACTTCTGCTCCACGCCTCTGGAGTAGTGCCACCATGGAGGACGGAATTGAAGAGCTTCTGAAGGACTTCAAGTACCGATGTTCCACCCGCTTTCAGAAGCTCCGCTGTAATTCCATCCTCGCCTGGGGCCCTGCCGTTTTTAAGGTGCTGGAGAGCCATTCTAATCTCGCTTAGACTGACGTCCGGAATATCATCGGAATAGTGTCGGATAAGACTTGCTCTTGGATCGTTACTCACACTCGCGTGTGGCTCCAACGATGATGTGTACAGCTGCCCATAGAACCTCTCAATCTCACTCAAAATCTCAGGTGTCCCGGAAACGATACTGCCACACTCAGTCTTCAGCTTTGACAGTTGGCTCTTACGGGCAGACAGATCTCTGGCAAAGAATTTGGAGCCTTGGTTCCGCTCGATCGCTTCTTTAATACGAGCAGTATTAAGGTTGCGTAAGTCTCGCCGCATGCATTTGGAGATCTGTCTGTTCAGTTGCCTGTATGCTGTCAAATCTGTTGACGATTGCAGCCTCATCTCCCGTCTAACAGCCATGAGATTAAGAGTGTGATCGGAGAGTTTTTGTGTTCTTCTGCGGCGGGTCTTGCAGAACTTAGCTCCGACCGCATGGACAGTTTCCACGAGCTTGTCATTCATATCGTCCACTGCATTGCAATCTTGTAGGCACTGAAAGCGGTTGTGTAACTCGAGCTGAAAGTTTTCGGGATTCTGGATTAGAGCACGAGGGGGACGGAGCGTTGACTTCATTAGACGAGACCTCTCCAACTTAACGTTTAGGTTCAGTGTGCCTCTAACCATTCGGTGATCGCTGCCAGTTTTCACCCTTGCGATCACTGAGACATCACTGAACAGTTGGCGTCTGGTCGTCATAATGAAGTCAATCTCATTTTTTGTCGAACCGTCGGGGCTCGACCAGGTCCACTTCCTGTGGGGCCGCTTCTGGAAGAAAGAGTTCATCATAAATAGTCCCTCTTTCTCCATAAAGTCGGCCAGCTGCTGGCCCCTTCGGTTCCGTTGCCCTACTCCAAATTTCCCTAACTTCAGCTCACCGCTTTCTCTTGTGCCTAGTTTTGCGTTGAAGTCTCCCATCAACACCGTGTATTGGGTTTTGGAGGAATGCATGGCTTTGGAAATATCCTCATACATTTCCTCCACCTCCTCATTGGGATGTGCCGAGGTTGGTGCGTAAACCTGTATGACCTTCAGCGAATACCGTTTGGTGATTCTGAGTATCAGGTACGCGACCCTCGTCAACACACTCCCAATCTTTACAACGTTGTTGACGAGAGACTTGTGGACGATAAATCCGACACCTCCTTGGGACAGATGGTCGCCCTCCCGGTGATAGAACAAGTTGCTGGATTCGAGAATCACCGTGTCCTCCCCCTCTCTTCGGACCTCGGATAATCCTATAATACTCCAGCGCAACTTGTCTATCTCTTCTTCCAGCTCCAGGATCTTCTCGTCAGTCCTCAGTGTGCGTGCGTTAAATGTTGCCAGGTCGAGTCGTCGTAGGTGGCAACCGAACCTCCACCGGAGATTCTTAGCACCCCCTGCCCCGCCGTTACCATGGTCGCCACCGTAGCCAGGAATAGCGGGGCCGCCGGGGACTGGGGGCCGTCTATTTGTGTTATTGTTCATGGGGGGTATATTGCCATAGTTGCCACGCTTGGCGAGCGAGTTGGCAACCGCAGTTTTTTTTTTGTGTAATTGTTGTTATCAGGAAGATGCTGCTGCCCATCTCCTGCCTGTTTCCCTCTGTCGCCTTTTACGACACCCACGGGAAGATATGGGGTAGTGGATTCTTAACCGCCGCTACACGGCATGCAAAATGGCTATTACAGTTTAAAAATCCAGAAGGACAAGTTGCGAGATGGATTGAACTACTGCAGGAATACGACTTTGAGATCGAGCATCGCGGCGGGAAATCTCACGGCAACGCAAATGCATTGTCAAGAAGACCTTGTCCTGAAGATTGCAATCATTGTACTAGGCAAGAGAGTAAGGAAGTGGTATCCGTGAGGATGCTCAGGACAGACCACCTCAGCAACGAGTGGAAGGACAGCTTACTACATGCACAGCAAGAAGATCCGGACATCAAACCGATTCTGGAATGGATAAAGGCCAGTGCTCCCAAGCCCAAGTGGAGCGACGTCTCAGCGATGAGTTCGACCACTAAAAGCTATTGGGCCCAATGGGACAGCTTGCTGCTTGAGGATGGAGTTCTGTGCCGTAAATGGGAAAATGTTCGGGGAGACAGCTGTCAGTTGCAAATGGTCCTCCCTAAAGCTGGAGTACCGGATGTTCTACAGCCGTACCATAATGATTGTTCGGGAGGCCATCTGGGAGTTAAACGAACTCTACTGAAGATCCGAGAACGGTTTTATTGGGTCCACTGTCGAAACGATGTCGAGGACTGGTGTCGCAAATGTACAAGTTTTGCGGCTGTAAAGGGACCTCAGACTCGTAATAGAGATGCATTGAAGTTGCACAATGTTGATGCACCATGGGAGAGAATAGCCATTGACGTGGCGGGCCCGTTTCCGGAGAGTGAAAGCGGTAACAAGCATTTCATTGTGATGGATTACTTCACTAAGTGGCCAGAAGTCTTTGCCATTCCAAATCAAGAAGCTTCAACAGTTGCAGATAAGCTAGTTCATGAAGTTTTCTGTCGTTTTGGAGTACCTTTAGAGATTCACAGCGATCAAGGAAGGAATTTTGAGTCTCAAATATTCCAGGAAACTTGCCGAGTTATGGGTACTCATAAAACAAGAACAACTTCTTATCACCCGCAATCTGATGGAATGGTAGAACGATTTAATCAGACATTGGAGAGGTACCTAGCAAAAGTTGTAGACAATCGGCAACGAGATTGGGACAAGCACATACAACCGTTTTTGTTGTCATATCGAAGCGCTATTCACGAAAGTACATCAGTTACACCAGCTTTTGCAAACTTTGGGAGAGAATTACGGCTGCCTGCGGACTGATCACCGGGATACCACCTGATGCTCCACGCAGTACAACTGATTATGCAAATGACTTGCGGAACAAAATGAATGACATTTATGAGCACGTCAGACAATCGGGCCAGCAAATGTCTGAAAAGATGAAAATCCGGTACGACCGCAAAATGAACAACAAAGGGTTCGACGAAGGTTCACTAGTGTGATTGCACAATCCAGTCCACAGCCAGATATCGACTTAGCCGCGCAAAACTGCGCGGCTAAGTCGATATCTGGCACTAGCGCCATCTAGTGTCGGGTAACAGAGCGAGGAGAGAGCTTTCCAGAAAATGACATCACTAATCTTTCAACCGACATTGCCATCTGTTGTCGAAACGAAGAAATAAGCTTCTAGAAGTAGACACTCGAACTTTCGGCGCTTTGTCGATTGGTGCGTGTATTTACTTGAATGTTCTGGATGTTTCGGTGCTAATGTGTATTTATAGGCGCTGCAAGGTGCGATCGGGGAAGTATTGAATTTGGCGAGACAAGCGAAGCTTCGGAGCGAAATAAACTGAATCAGTGTGATTAATTATTAGTGTTTTAAGTTTTAATTGGTGTAAAGAAAATTAAAGTGTTAATTTAGGTAATTCTATCGGCAATTTTTATTGTCACGAACCTCAAGCTCGTAACAGTACGTAAGGTTAATATGGTCATCCGGTTAATACGGTTACTTTTTTATAACTCAAATACCCCAGAAAGCATGCTATGAGAGAGGCTTATGTTCACCAGTGGACTTTTATAAGCTGTAACGCATGGATGAATAAATAAATTAGTACGTAAGGTTAATATGGTCATCCGGTTAATATGGTTACTTTCTTATAACTCTAAAACCCCAGAAAGCATGCTATGAGAAAGGCTTATGTTCACCAGTGGACTTTTATAGGCTGTAATGCATGGATGAATAAATAAATTAGTACGTAAGGTTAATATGGTCATCCGGTTAATATAGTTACTTTCTTATAACTCAAAAACTACAGCCTTGTTTGCATATATGATTCTTCATCAATCAATCAAATATTAGAGGGTCAAAAGGGCGCTGCTTCATCGATGCCATTTTGACACTTGACATTATAGTAAATATTTTAGTCGATTTTAGTGTTGTGTAGTGTTGTTAGTTTTTTTAAGTTGATTTTCGAAGTGTTTCTGAATTATAATAATAATAATAATAATAATATTCCACAACTATCACACAACGCCATCTAGTCCCAAGCTAAGCAGAGCTTGTGTTATGGGTACTAGAGACAACTGATACACATACTTATATATTTCTAAATACATAAATATTATAGATAAATTACACCCAGACACAGAACAAATGATCGTGCTCATCACACAAACATTTGTCCTGGGTGGGAATCGAACCCACGACCTCCGGCATAGCAGTCAGGGTCACTAACCACTAGACCAACAGGCCAGTCAATTTCCCGAGCTTTTTTGCTATTGTTTTCTTAATACATTAATTATAGTACCTATATGACTTTGTGTTTTTGTCTATGTCCTCCTCCTAGTTTTGATTTTATAGGGCGGTAAAAGTTAAGGTGACCATATTAACCTCACTTACCTAGTAAGTTAGTACTTATATAACACGATAACTATTCAGTTTTAAAAAAATGCAACTTGGTAAATACGTCGATAAATACATGTCTAAAGGTTGACTGTAGAATGAATGTAACAATTAAGAAGAAACTATAGTAGGTACATATTTCGTTTACCGTCTCCTTTGCATACATACGGGTCGATAAAGTGTAAAGGAGCAAGTGCCAGTGTATAATTCCACAATTACTACTTTTTATTTTAAGGTAGCAATTTTGCAACCATATTTTATCAGCGTAACTCGGTTAGCTCTCAGAGAATAACATCAAAAAAAATGGTGTAATTTTCTGTGTCTCGTAAATTGGTGACAAAAACCGGATACTCCTTGTACTACTAGATATTTCACCCAAGTCCTTAGGGGTTACAACGTATCTGCATTTTGAGTCTTAAACGAGCGTTGGTGTCGATGAGTTATAGCATCAACTCACGACTACTCCAATAAAAAGACGCCTTCATTGGTCGCAGTTGCCGTTTACCAGTCATCGAACTTTATAAAAAAATAATTCAAGACGTTAAACAAGGTGAATCCAAATATATTTCTCCCTTTCCATGCAGATGTGGATCGTGATTGTGGATACAGTTGGAAGTAGCCTCAACGGTTAGCTTTATAGTCACCAACTTCGAAATAGAATTTCCAGTTCCAAAACTTTTAACTTCTTTTATCCTAGATGGTAGTTATTGTGTAATACTTTAAACTAGTCTTCAAGCTCCAGTACGAAACAGTTTTTGGTGTAAACAACCATTTGCTTCGGTTATTTATTGCTTGCAAACAATGTCGAATAAGTTAACCGTAGAGGAAAGTAAAAACATAATAAGAAATGCTTATTTCAATAATTCGTTCATTCACTACACCCTATCAAAAACTCTCCGCTGAACATAGTTTGTCTCATAACCAGAGATGCCGCGAATAGTTGTTATGGCGAATAGTCGATTATCGATTACTCGCCATTCCTTATGGGGAATAGTCGAATACTCGCTATAATTATTCGACATAAAAATGAATACACAAAATTATTTATTTGTTAGGAAATAATAATATTACACTTTTATAATAATAATATATCACATTTATATGTTACTGTAATCTAAAATAATCTAAGATTATGACTATTATCATGGCAACCCTTTTATTGTACGTAATAATATATTTTACGGTACAAAAGACCTCGCTTAGACAATGGAAAGGGGGATGTCGTTTCAGAAACTCATGAACTATTTTGAGCATGTTTCGGAGAATATAAATCTACGAGAACATAGCAGCCTAATGAAGAGCAACCCAAAAATACTACTGCTGATGGAATTGCCTACATCAGGTTTGCAAAGGCTGACAGAAGTTTAAACCCATATGAATGGTGGTCTTTGAGTACCAATAAGAATCGATTTCCAATTTTAAGTAAGCTTGCTAAACTATACTTAGTCACACCAGCAAGCTCTGTTTATTCAGAAAGACTATTTTCTGAGACAGGTTTGGTTTACGAAAAAAAGCGCAACCGACTAGATCCCAGTCGTGCAGAAAAATTAGTTTCTCTGCACCACTATTTACCTCTTTTAGACTTTAAATCAACATAACTGATTTTTGCTAACTTTTATATTTTTAATGATGATTGTATATTAATAGTAAGTGTGATTTGTTTAAAACAAGTAATTATTTTGTCTATTTATAGCTTTTCTATCCATTTAATATTAGTTTATTTTATTTATACAACTATTCGCCGAATATCGAATAATGAACACTATTACTCGCTATTCGATGAGTAACAAAATATGCCGAGTAATGCCGAATACCGAATAATAGCGAGTATTCGTGGCATCTCTACTCATAACGCGGTTATTTACCATAGTTGACACGTTTGTGTATTTTCGAGTTATTTTCAGGAAGATGCTGCTACACATCTACTGTTTTAATTTCCTCTGTCGCCTCTTACGACTCTCACGAGGTGATAGGTAAGTGGATTTAGTGAGGCTATGTTTATATTAATGATATATCACCCCATTCCGTCACATGGGTATAAATATATCTTATAACTTCCGATAGATTACGGTAAAACCATCTCATCTCCCACGCACACACAAACAAAATTTGTTTCCTCATATTGTGGAGGCGTATTAAATAAATAGATCACATATGATAAGTCTGTCTAATATAATAAATACTAGCAGGCTAGACAGACCTTGTTCTGCCATTCTGGTAGACGATCAAAATTCTGTGAACGTAATATATAACCCATAAAAACACAAACTTTCACAGAACTAATTTTCCAAATACGAGAAAGCTTTGCAAAGTGAGAAGAGTAGAACTTCACAAATGCAAACATTTGTTTCCTTTTATGTTTTGTTAAATAAACTGCTTCGTAAATTAAAAACAATTTGAATCTTAAATTAACATCTAAGACGCGATTCCTAGTTCAGCAATGGACATGTAAAGGGCTCTTATGATAATGATGATGAAATATTTAAATCATATATATAAAATTCTATAATATGTTAGCTAAAATAATTATTTCAGCCGATTTATATTTCTGTTAACTGATATAACGCTTTTTCTTCGTGAATATTGAATCAGTGTCATGTAGGATTTAAATTATTCTATATATGTCATACCGCCGGCGGTGAAAGTCCACGTCTCAGTTCCATAACATCGCCGGTAACACGCACTGGTACACCTTACTTGAAGTAATGTCTCGAATGCTGCCCAGCAAAATAGGATCCCTCGATTGATCGGTTGATCGATGTTGGACTTACCTAGTCGGACAATTTGGCCTAGGATATATTTGTTTTAGAATAAGGGTGACAACCGAGCACACAGTCCACCTGATGGTAAGTGGATGCTGTGGCCCGTAGACATCTTCATTTATCCTCGATTAAAAATCAAAATGCAAATGAGTTGTCACCCCTGAGGACTTAGATGGAACGCCTAGTTTACAGTAAAGAGAGTATAAAGTTTAAAGGGTGAATATACTCGTCAAGTACTTCGAGCGCTGCGTACCCAACAACTACCAACATAGACGTGACAACGTGCGTAACGTCTAGTTACAAATAAACTTTTGTCTTGTCCAAGTTCATTTCAAGAACTATACGTTGTTTAAAATTTAATTACAGAATGATGTATTACAAATTTACTGAAATATTGCTTCAAAGACCTTTTCACCTTACACTATAATATAAAAAAAATTCCATTTAACCCCCAAAATGAACTCCATGCTAACTGAACATCTCTACTATTCCACAAGTCTTTGAGTAAAACGCCTATGGCAGAAGCCCGCTAGGAATACAGTGATATCATTCTATTAAAAATTTACAGTTTATATCCGTCCCACTACTGAGTGCATGTCTCCTTTTATTTCCGAGACAGCTTTATGGTAAAAAAGTGTCCTCTGCCCCAACGCATGTTGGCAAACTTCACATGTCTATGGATTTTTATTTTTCAAACGCGCAGATTTCCTTACAATGTTTTTCTTCAGTACCAAACACGTGGTTAATCACTACTTAATAAATAAATTGCTATTAATAATTAATCATTAGTGCCGACAGGAATATAGCCCGGGTCGCTAGTGATCTATCAAATTTACGATGAGCGCTCTGAGCTACTACGGCTCTTATAAATAGTTAGTATATTGAATAAAAGTTTTATTAAGTGTGTAGTTTTCGCGTAAATCAAAATAAATCTTAGTTGAGTATAACTATAATTTCGTTACAAAAGAGAACACAAATTTATAATCATGATTCATTACCGTAGAATATTAATATCAAACCCAGACTTAAAACCTGACCCCATCTAAATGCGTTAGAGGTGTATCAGCATGAAGTTTGGTAGGTGCTAGTCCGACATAAAGCCTCCGCCTCAGACAATTTCCTACTTTAATTTGCTAACAATTTCAGTATGTAAAAAACCGGCCAAGAGCGTGTCGGGCCACGCTCAGTGTAGGGTTCCGTAGTTTCTCGTCCGTCACAGTAAGTGTTCCCACTTATGAGTTTAAAGGTGGGTATCCATTATGTTCGCGCTCCAGCAACGCTCCGCGCTTCTGCAACTGCTCCCGGTAGTGGGTGCTGTTGTTTCCATCCAAGTTCAAAATAATTTTCCTAGAAAGTCCTTATAAAGTTCTACTTTACAGATTTTTTCATATTTTCTAAAGTTATGGTCAAAAAGTTAGAGGGGGGGGACACATTGTTTTTTACTTTTGGAGCGATTATTGCCGAAATTATTGACATTATCAAAAAATGATTTCAGTAAACCCCTATTCATTTTTAAATACCTTTCCAACAATATATCACACGTTAGGGTTGAAATTAAAAAAAATCACTTCCCACTTTACATATAGGGGGGCTACCCTAATAAAACATTTTTTTCCAATTTTTATTTTACGACTTTGTCGGCGTGATTTATACGCATATTGGTGCCAAATTTCAGCTTTCTAGTGCTAACGGCCACAGAGATTAAGCGAGGACGGACAGACGGACAGACAGACATGGCGAAACTATAAGGGTTCCTAGTTGACTACGGAACCCTAAAAAAACTTGTGCGGAGCTTTATCTTAAGCACGATTTATATTAAAACATATTTCAACAATATATTCAAAGAATTTTTTTCGCTCAGTTGCCTTTTACGACACCCACGGTACGATGTGGGGTAGTGGATATCCATATACCGTCACTACCTGGTGAACCAATAGGATGTAATCTAATGCCGTTAAATATAAAAAAATCTGATTTTTCAAAACGTTTACCAGTTGTTAACAGAGGCTTACAAAGAAAAACATATTCTCAGCAGTTTTATTGCTGTACGTGCTCAGTCTCCACTCTCAAAGATTCAGAAACTGCACTGCAGTAACATAGAATTTAATTAGTTTGAGTCACTTATTAGAGATAGTTTGGAAGATATAAATGAACAAAACGATTTTAATTATATGTTATAATAAATATTATGTGATATCGAATATAGGAAATTCAAGTATCCTTTTAAATGTTTTATAGAATAACAAATAAAATAACATTGGGTATAATTTTTGAAAATGTTGCATACCATCCGTATTGTTGTCAGACTCATGAAAACCACAGTACAATGTAGGAGTGTTATGGAATGATGGAGAGGATAAAGAAGTTCAGAAAAAAGAGAATATTTTTTTAATATTGGCAATACTATTAAAATTACAAATATTCCCTTATACCACTACTGGTGAGCCTAAAATTCTTGTATTACGATAAAGGCACCTATTTTCGCGGAATTTTTACTAAATCTCGAAATATTAAAACAACAAATATACAAAAACAACTATTTTCTTAGAACTATAATTGTTCCCACTCTTGAAATAGACAATCGGTTTAGTTATTATATCTTGATTTGTATACTAAATTGATTAAATATGAAAGAAGTTACTTACTTACTTACTTATCTTCACGCACAATCCCTAACGGGGTAGCCAGAGAGAACAGATCGCCAAGTGTCACAATCCTTACATACCTCTTTCGCTTCTTTCAGGTTCATTAACTTCTTCATACATGCACGTCTAGGTATCCGAGTACTCTTGACCCTCCCCTCTTCGAGCAATTTGCTCACATGGTCTGCGAAAGTTAGTCTCGGTCTACCTCGACACCTTTTAATATTTACTTTTGCTCTATATATTTTCTTCACCATTCGGTCTACACTCATTCGTTCAACGTGCCCAAACCATTGGAGTACGCCCCTATCAATTTTTGTGATAAGGTCATCTTTCAATCCTGCCATATTGCAAATCTCTTCGTTTCGCTTTCGGTCGGCTATGGTAACGCCACACATTTTACGAAGAGATCGCATCTCCACTGCATTCATCTTGCTTTTATGCTTCTTCTAGCATACCCAGGTTTCGCTGTCATATAACAAAGTCGGTACCAACTCTGCGTTATGTATTGCAAGGCGTGCACTCTTCACGAAAGAAGTTGAAGACACCTTATTCCAATCTTAACGCCCTTATTCCGATGTATTTGGTTCCTAATTCCGAGTGTACCAAATCCAAAGGAAAAAATAGGGAATAATGGTGTTCAATGTTCCTCAACCAAAATTATTATAATTTAAAAAAATATGAAAAATTATCTTCAGAGTATAGTCCTGATGAGTAAGTTTTATTTAAAATAATGCAATTAATTAATTAGCTAAATCTATAGCGAGAGCAAATTTGCCAGAAGCATTTTCTTTGCACTATTATGAAGAGTGTAAAAATTTGTGCTGATATATGGATTGATTGCGTAATTAGGATCCATTCTCATAATCAATATAAACATTTCATTCATATGAAATAAAATCCTATTATTACCTAATATACAAAGGTAATGAATTTTATTTATTCTAATGCCCCTCGTATTATTACAACACAAATAATATTTGGCTCTCTCTAAAGCAAAATGTTGTGTAAAATTATATAATTTATTGGTGAATTTTTTATAACTACGCAGCTTAGTTTGAGAAAGTTATTATAAAGGAAATAGGAACCTACGTGCTATTGAAACTAACGTAAAATGCTATGCATCCCTCGTAAACTTGTGAGCACTCTGTAATTTGCGTGTGTATATACCGCGGAAAAAGTTGTTCATAGAACCTTATCCCGATCTACTTTAAATCGGAATAGCGTCTCGTTTAAAAAAATGCAAGAGTTTTGGATAATTTATATATAGAATATAGATTTATTTAGAGAAAATTTATTATAGATTTAGTTACTCATTTGCAAAATCATTTTAAATAATAATGATTTCTTATATTTACGCGAACACTGTACATTGATTAAAACTACTTTTACGGATTTTTTCGCGTTTTATTTATTTTATTTTTAATACCCGACGTTTCGGGTGCTTTCCAGCACCCATGGTCACGGGGGACTGAGGTGACTGACGTCCCGATGTCAAAGTTAACCCGGAGTACCTTCAGCTTTTTTAATTATTGTCTTTGGTCCGATCTACGCAGAATGAACTAACTGTGGTTTGAAGTCTTGCAGTGGTATGCTTGGGTTTAGTTTTAATTTTATTAATTATAGGATCCCAAGCAGGTGGTAATACCAAGCCTCCTTCTCTATTGAAATTAGGATGTTTTTTAATTTCAATAGCCTCACGTATCATCCTTGGTAGGAATCGGTGTTCTTTCGCGATGATTTGTGGTCTATCAAATCTGATGTAATGGTTGGGGCCATCTAGGATATGATCGCAAACTGCAGACTTCCCGGAACGTTGATGCTTCACATCAGCTATGTGTTCTTTTACGCGGGTTCTAATTGATCTCTTTGTTTGCCCTATATAGCCCTATAAGGAAACTTTAGATAAACGCGAAACAACTAAATACAATGAATGCAAAAATAAACATATTGATAAATACCAAAAATTAACAACTAAATCAAATGTCTAACATCAATGGCAACGTAAGAACGAAACGACCACAGACACGAATAGTAAACAAGGCGTGGTCTATAACCTGTCAAAACAAACTCTGGACGACGCTACAATAAAAGTTTTAGGAAGAGGTTTTAATTACGCGATTACACCGCGAAGAATCCCGTATGAAGACATTATCTGTAGTGTTGAGTATTGTCTGTATAAAAATAATATTGGTAAAGATGATTTAGAGGCCATACGCCAAGACATTTCGTCTATGTTACGTCGAAGTATAGTGCCGAAATCAAATCTTCCCAAAAATGAATTTAACGCGTTAAAAACCTTACGCAACAGACCAGAGCTTACGATTCTCCGCGCAGATAAAGGAAATGCTACGGTTGTAATGGATACGTCGGATTACAATTTTAAAACACAACAACTTTTGTCGGATGAAAGTACATACCGTAAGGTCAAAACAGACCCTACAACTAATACGCTTAAAACAACTAGCGATCTAATTAAGAAATACTCCGAGAAATTGAATCTAGACGTCAATTCGATGATACCTTCGTGTGCAAAAGCTCCCAAGTTGTATGGGTTGCCAAAAATACACAAACCTAACGCTCCATTACGACCAATAGTGAGTCAAATCGATTCGCCAACTTACAGATTGGCGCAACACTTAGCCAAAATATTATCACCACTCAGAGGACACACAAGAGCACATACTAAGGATTCATACCATTTTGTCAGTAAGATAAAAGACCTACGTCTTGCTGACAATGAAACCACGGTCAGTTTTGATGTTCAGTCTCTATTTACATGCCTACCTGTTGAAGACTGCATCTCAATTATAACTAGGAAACTAGATGAAAATAACATGCCACCAGAATATGCAGAACTACTAAGACATTGCCTTACATCTGGCTATCTATTGTGGAAAGAAGAGTTCTACAAGCAAGTAGATGGTGTTGCGATGGGCTCACCTGTATCTCCCATTGTCGCCGATATATTCATGGAAGACTTCGAGGAGAAAGCCCTCCTTACTGCACCTGTTACTCCAAGGTTCTACAAGCGGTACGTAGACGATACTTTCACAATTTTACCATCAGACAAAGTAACTGCATTTTTAGAACATCTTAATTCCATAAACTCTAAAATTCAATTTACTATGGAGTTAGAGGCAAAAAACTCCTTAGCTTTCCTAGATGTGTTAGTCATCCGAAATCCTAACAACACCATAGGTCATACTGTGTATAGAAAAAAGACCCATACAAACCGATACTTAAATGGTGAATCTCACCACCATCCTTCACAGTTAGCTACCGTGGGCAAATCTTTGTTACAGAGAGCACGAGGAATCTGTGACAGCAAACACCTGGCCGCCGAGCTTCAGCACGTCAAGCAGGTTCTGCACGACAACAAGCTTCGGGTCCCGCGCCTCCGTCACAGTGACCGAGTGAAGCCGGCCACAGTCGAGCGTGTGCCTGCTGTACTACCTTACGTCAGAGGTGTCACAGACAAGTTTGGCTACATCTTGAAGCGAGCTTCTATTAGAACATTCTACAAGCCGCCGAAGAAGATTAGTCAGTTCTTACCATCCGTCAAGTGTCATATTCCTCTACAAGATGCAGGAGTGTACAAGCTTGATTGTGATTGTGGTCTCTCATATATAGGGCAAACAAAGAGATCAATTAGAACCCGCGTAAAAGAACACATAGCTGATGTGAAGCATCAACGTTCCGGGAAGTCTGCAGTTTGCGATCATATCCTAGATGGCCCCAACCATTACATCAGATTTGATAGACCACAAATCCTCGCGAAAGAACACCGATTCCTACCAAGGATGATACGTGAGGCTATTGAAATTAAAAAACATCCTAATTTCAACAGAGAAGGAGGCTTGGTATTACCACCTGCTTGGGATCCTATAATTAATAAAATTAAAACTAAACCCAAGCATACCACTGCAAGACTTCAAACCACAGTTAGTTCATTCTGCGTAGATCGGACCAAAGACAATAATTAAAAAAGCTGAAGGTACTCCGGATTAACTTTGACATCGGGACGTCAGTCACCTCAGTCCCACGTGACCATGGGTGCTGGAAAGCACCCGAAACGTCGGGTATTAAAAATAAAATAAATAAAACGCGAAAAAATCCGTAAAAGTAGTTTTAATCATTTTAAATAATAATAATTATATTATAATTTAAAATGATTTTGCAATTGAGTAACTAAATCTATAATAAATTACTAAAAATATATAGAATTTCAGTTTCAGTATGAATTTAAATTTACCTTCTAGATTTACCATGCAATGAATAAACAAAATACTTAAATAGATCTCCTTTGACATGCTATAATTAGTGAATGAAACGAAAAAGCATACTTCGGCAATAGATTTTAGAATACATTGTTTTTTTAAATAGTCAAACCTAAAGTTGGAAGGCCTTAATCACAAAAACAACCCTTAAAATAAAAAACGAAAACAAATATCTGAAATAGCTAGTTATGGATGCACCCCGTCCCTCTGTTTTAGACTAGTATATTATATATATTATATTGTATTATTTAGGCTAAGCAACAAAACTAACACATCAGCATTTTATATAAGATTCCTAGTACTTAGTTGATGAGTCGAACGTCTGCGTACGAACAGACTCTTGAAGATTCGATCATTATTAAAGCCACCTCCAAATCGGTGAGACGTATTAATTTAGTTGTAGTTTAGTTTTTAAAAACTCCTTTCGACGTTCCCGAAATTTGACTGGCGCAGCCGGTAGGATTTGCTCGTGAAAGCTGTGCCGTCTCTCGATATATTCAGGTGTCCAAATTCGCCTGGATTCGTGATAGCGGTGCGATTAGCTGTTGGGCAAATTCAAGAACCAAATAAATTTGTCATCAAGAGAAGTGGAAGCGGAAGGCATGGGAATAGCAGCTGGTTGGTGAGTAAAACTCTTCACCATCCTTGATACCACTATTATCCTTCACTTTTAATTTAATTTGTTATTATTGAGATCGGACTTCTCTCATTATAACGTATCTGGTTTTTAATTAATTCCATTTAGTAATAGACACTCCGTTACTGTAGACATAACATAACGCTGATAAGCTTAAGGGACGCAGAGTGCCTTTCGCACAGAGATTATTGAACGCTTTAAAAAAATAAGACTTTTATAAAGGTAATAAACTAAAATCTAATTAAAAGTTTACTATAAAAGATAATTAATTAATGTATGTTTTATTAATGCTAGAAATATAATACAGTTTTATTTCATTTATTTTCTTTTATTACATTTACACATTTTACAAAATTTATGGTTAGATTAACTTTTATTTTATAAATTATATTGTTATATGCTTTAGCGTGTTCTACCTCATATGTTTTGTAATTGCATAAAATAGTGCACTATATTAACTGACTCCTCTGACTCGTGCATTACTCTATAACGATGGAACAACCACAGGCAGCAGAACGACAAACCGTTGTAATTAATCCCATACCTACAGAAATGCTACGGCTTATTCCACTTTTTAATGGCGATAAAAGACAGCTAAATTTATTTTTGAGGAAATCTGAATATATCATTCGTAGGTATAGGGGTGACGAAGAACAAAATTTATATGTATATCACTCCATAACTAGTAGGCTTACAGATAACGCGGCGTCGCTCTTATCGGAACGTGAGGATGTCGTGACATGGTCCCAGTTAAAAGATTTGTTAACACAGCACTTCGGAGACCCGCGTAGCGAAGAGTGTATTAGTATTGAATTAGATTCCTAAAAAAATAAACCCGGTGAAAGCTTTCAAGATTTTTGTAACCGCATTCAAAGTATTCGATCATTATTAATTTCAAAAGTAAACATATCCGATGATAGTAATCTTAAAAGCGCTAAATTGGCAATTTACAATAATACGGCCCTAAACGTGTTCCTATACAATCTTCCCGAGAATATGGTTCGAATAGTGAGGTTAAAGAAGCCAGAGACTTTAGAGGACGCGCTGAGCATTGTACTAGAGGAAGTCAACTTCCACGATCAATACAATATGCGAAATCGTGTCCACGGTAGTAGCGGTTTAGGTTTAAGGCAGCCTCAAACATCAGTCCCAATGCAAGGATTTAAATTCGGTGGTACGCCTCATACAGTAATGCAACCTTACGGATACAAACCAGTATTACCAAGCAATAGTACACCAAAATTTAATTTCGGCATTCAAAATCAAAGCCAATTGAGGATGCCTCAATCTGGCTTTCGGCCTCAACTAATGCAGCAGATGAGTTACCGTCCACCTCAATTCGGTTATCGGCCACAACTTGGCCAACAACCACAACAGTTCGGCTATCGCCTACAATTCGGATCTCAGCCACAACAGTTCGGCTATCGTCCACAATTCGGCTCTCAGCCACAACAGTTCGGCTACCGTCCACAATTGGGCTTTCAACCACAACAGTTTGGTCAAAGACCTCAACAGCAATTTGGCCATATGCCAACTACGCAATTCGGCAATAAGCCACAAATTCAGAAACCCAATTTTCAGGAGACTGACGTTTCGATGAGGACAGCCCCTCCAAGGCCACAGCCCGGCTTTAGATTAAACGAGTTAACTTTAAGAGAAAACGACGGACAGTATTATGACGAGTATTATGACACAGACGAGTATGTAGAACAGTATGACAATGAACTGACACCATCCGCTGAGGAAATCATTGACGAAATGACTTATAACGAACTTACAGACGAAACTCAAACTCAAACTATCGAAAATTTTCACATGAAAGCCTCGGTAGGAGACAAGAAGTTATAGAATTAAATTGTGATCCGAATCTCAAATTACCTTATATTTATATTCCTGAAATAGATGCAAAATTAATGGTAGATACAGGTAGTACTAGATCCTTTATCAGCCCCCGTAAGGCATACCAACACTTTTATCAATATATAACACATGAACCATTCGAAGTAGTCAGCACCCACGCCTCTAGTAGACACGATGAAGTGATACAAATCCCTCTACCACCCACCTTTAAAAGTTCAGATTGCCACAAATTTTACCTATATGATGTCGACTCTCGTTACGACGGCCTCATAGGTAATGACCTGTTGAAACAATTAGATACAATAATAGACCTTAATGACCTTGTACTTAAAACCAAAACAACTTGCATACCAATAGTCAATAATAATTTAAATTACGTTATAACACTACCACCACGATCAGAACAGCGCGTAAAATTGCCAACGGACCAGTGTTCTGGAGAGGCAATCATTGATTATAAGGAGTTTGTCAGCGGTGTAAGAATGCCCAGTGCATTGGTAAACTGCGTTAACGGTTATGCAACAACTGTCATACAGAATGTTCTTGACAATGAGATGATATTGACAGTAACACGACCTTTCACCGTTACTAAGTACGAGACTACTCAATGTGACATAAACTTTACGAGTACCTATGACGACATAGAGATCGATAAGATGCTCGAAGAAAATCTATTTAAGCTAAGACTTGATCACACTAACGATGAGGAACGCGACAAAATCTTTAGACTATGCCAAGAATTTAAAGACATATTTTACTGCGACAAACTACCACTAACCTTCGCTAATAAAATTAAACATAAAATACGTACAAAAAATGAAGACCCAATTTACGTCAAACCTTACCGACAGGCACCAATACAAGTAGAAGAGATAAATAGGCAAGTAGACAAGTTATTAAAAGACAATGTTATTCAGGAGTCACATTCGCCATGGAATGCTCCTGTACACCTGGTACCCAAAAAGTTAGATGCATCTGGTGAAACTAAATTTCGCATGGTTATAGACTATCGACGTTTGAATGACATAACCATCGACGACAAATACCCACTACCAAACATAACAGATTTGTTTGACAAGTTAGGGAAGAGTTCCTACTTCAGTACAATTGACTTGGCAAGTGGTTACCATCAAATTGAAATAGAAGAGCAAGACAGGCAAAAGACAGCCTTTAGCACACAAAACGGCCACTATGAATTCCTCAGGATGCCATTTGGTTTGAAGACAGCTCCTGCAACTTTCCAGCGGACCATGGACAGTGTGCTAAGGGGATTACAGGGGATACACTGCATGGTATATATATTTGGACGATATAATTGTATTTTCAACCAGTCTGGAAGAACATATACAAAGGTTACGGACAATATTCGACAGACTTAGGACGACTAATCTAAAGATTCAATTAGACAAGTCTGAATTTTTAAGGAAGGAGGTTTTATATTTAGAATATACCATTACGAAAGAGGGGCTACGACCAAATACCGACAAAATTAAAGCAGTGCTAAATTTTCCTATACCTAAGACAACGACTGAAATTAAAAGTTTCTTAGGGCTGGTAGGGTATTATCGACGTTTCATAAAGGACTTTGCTAAGATCACACAACCCCTAACTGCATGTCTCAAAAAGCGAAATAAAATAATCATCGATGAAAAATATATAAGTGCGTTTGAAAAATGTAAGGAAATACTTACGAGCGAACCATTACTACAGTACCCCGATTTCGAAAAGACGTTCATCCTCACAACTGACGCCTCAAATATAGCTTTAGGAGCAGTTCTATCACAGGGCCCTATTGGTAGCGATAGACCTGTTGCATACGCTAGTAGGACGCTTAGTGACACTGAAAGTAGATACAGCACCATCGAACGCGAACTTTTAGCTATTATTTGGGCTGTGAAACATTTCCGGCCATACCTTTACGGACGGAAATTTGTAATTTACACTGACCATCGACCCTTAGTTTGGCTTTATTCACTAAAGGAACCAAACAGTAAACTCACCAGATGGAGACTACGATTACAGGAGTACGACTTTGAGATTATTTACAAAAATGGAAAACAGAATACAAATGGCGACGCCCTATCCAGAATTAAAATTAATGCACTAAATTCAGACGATGAAGGTCATTCTATGGACGTTAACTTCGACAGCAAAGAGTGTAAGCTTAGGGACCAATTAAAAGACGTCGTTAAGGAAATTGAAAGACTAAACGCTGAAAATAAAAGACATAATGACACGACGTCCACTGTAATAATATCAGACTCAAGTACTGTTCCCGCGAGCCCTATGTCACTTTCCGACATAATATCGATTAGTAGTTCAGAAAAGGTTTCCGAATACCCAATCCGATCGCCTACAGAATCTAGTAAATCCCAAACTGTGCACTCAGCCGTAGAATTAGAGTCGAACGGTATACCAATATTACATGAGGCTATCGATGCGAAGCCAAATCAAATATTAGTATTTTCATGGTTCAAAAATGAATGTCAGGTTAAAGATATTTCTAGAAAGAAACAAAAGGTACTAGAAGTATTTTTACCAATAGATAATTCCGAGTTAATAAAAGAATTTCTAAAGAAATATATTAGGCCTAAAATTAAATATTTTATATATTTTGAACGGGAAGAACATCGAAAACAATTTAGTAATATTATTATACACCTGTTCAAGAAGGACATGGTTCAATTTTTCGAATGTACGGAACGAGTAGTTTTCGTTGAAGATGAAAAAGAACAAAGAGCGATTGTAGTTAAATATCACGAAGGAAAGACATGCCACCGGGGCATTAAAGAGACGCTAGTCAGAATCCGCAGAAATTACTACTGGGATAATTTACAAGAAACCGTTTCGGCAATAATAAATAGTTGTACTGCGTGTAAAAAAATGAAATACGACAGGAAGCCAATCAAACCTATACTTCAATTAACCCAAACACAAGATGCTCCGTTTCAAGAAATATTTATAGACCTGTTTAACATCGAAGGAAAGCATTATCTCACCCTTATAGATGCGTTTAGCAAATTAGGCCAAGCGATAGAAATTTCAAATAGGTCTACCCCCGAAGTAGTCCGAGCTTTGATGAAGTACTTTTCTTTTTACGGAATACCCAAAAAGATAAGTTCAGACCCAGGCTCTGAATTTAACAATGAATTAATTAAGGAATTCTTAAGCTTATATAAAATTGAACAACACATCGGAACCCCAAATAGCCCAAACTCGATGGGGCTTATAGAACGCTTTCACTCGACGATTATAGAAATTTATAGATTGGCAAAATACGAAAGAAAACCTACTGATGCGGCATCAGTTATGACGTATTCCATACTAGCTTATAATAATACCATTCATTCGGTAACAGAGCTTACACTTTTCGAGGTAGTTTTCGGACATACGGACACGGGTAGCCCATTTAATACGGAAATTGATAAGCAGTATTTCCAACACTTAGTAAGAGACCATGCAAAGCGAACGAAATTTTTATACAAACATTTAGCAGAAAATATGGTAGCGATTAAAGAAAAAATTAGGGAAAAACGAGGCGGTGAAAATGAGATAGTATTTCCGTGTGGTAAGACTGTATTTGCTAAAGATACCAACAAAAGAAAAAGCAAAGATAGACCGCGATATGTTAAGGCTAAAGTAGTAGGCAAAGCCGAAAGAAATATAGTGCCAATAAAAGTAGGTGAAAGAAAGACTAAAGCCCCGATTAAAAATATCAAACGCCCTCCACAGGTGGTGCATACTGATGATTGCGATGCCGATCCTGGCCCATCATCTGCAGTCACTTGAGGAGAACCCAGGGATACTTCCGGTAAAACAAGGACAAGCATATGCACAAACAGATCATTGGACTATAATAAAGATTTTAAATTTAGAAAATATTTATGATGACCTAAATCTAATTATTGCTCAATATCGTAAACTCAGTAAACTAATTGAAGTAAAAGAACCATACCCTCGCGAATTTATAAGCGTTAAAACCCATGCAGATCACATACGCGACTTAACCGTTCAAAAATTTCAACAACTTATGCCGCAACGTTTTAAGAGAGGGATCCTAAATCCATTAGGGTCAGTTCTAAAAATTATTACGGGAAACCTCGATCATGAAGATGCTCTAAAGTATGATAAACTTACCTCGGAATTAAGTCACAACCAAATTATCGTGTCTAGGAAACTCGCCTTAGTCTCTAAAATGTTGGACAGCTTTATTAATGCCACTGAAACCTTAAATAATAATTCCGTTATGCTAGATGCACGCCTAAAAAGTGTAGAGACAATGCTAAATCATCTAACGACTAGAGAAAATAACTGGGTTTTCTCTACATATATTTTTGGATTATTTAATTTATTCATAAGCAATTTTCGAACCATATTTGATAAATTAAATGAAATAGAGACTGCCCTAGCTTTTAGTAGAGTATCTATACTTCATCAATCTATTATAAATTCTACAGAACTCTTAGATCATTTAAAACTAATATCCACTACCGAAAATTTAGTGTACCCACCAACCGAAACTAATTTGGTAAAATTAGAACAAACCATAAGAGTAAAATCTTACCTTAAGAAAAACCAGATAGCATTTATAATGGAGATTCCGTTAACTGATAATAATACCTACAATTACTTTAAGGTTTATTCCGTACCTATTTTCCGCGAATCCGTTAACGAAACAATTACCATATTCCCAAAATATCCTTACCTCCTGGTGAAAGGGACGAAATACTTACCAGTTACGAAACCCTGTCGCCCGCTTGCCGCTGGTGATGATTTCCTGTGTACCGAAGAAAATAGAGCCCTCTACCCTGGACTTACCTGCATAGAACAGTTGATGAAATTTGAGAATAACCTTACTTGTTGCACACAACACGCTATTATAATTGAAGACGTCAAAGTACAGCAAATTAAGGCAGAAAATTGAATTGTTTTTACAAAGCTAAGAACGACACTTACCAAACACTGCGATAACGAGATCAGCAAGCAACCCATTTTTGGAACTTATATACTAACCAGTGATGAGCCCTGTGACCTGGAGATACATGGTACTTACATTCATCACCACCGTGTTTACACAGAATACGAGGCAGCACTACCAGTTCCAGTCATCAACTTACCTCAATTACGCTCAACTACCAATGTAACAAGTACACGCGTAATTAACATGAATGGTGTCAACTTGGACGAAGTGAAGTATATGTCAAATGCTTTAAAACACAATGAAATCTATTACACAGATTCAAGTGTCTTCAAAGGAGAAAAGGACTCTAACTTCAGTGTTCTAACATATGTAATTTTAAATTTTCTAGCCTTAAGTCTCCTATTGTTTTTAATATACTTATTAAGAAAAAAATGTATGCCTCACTTCCAAAATTATCGTAAAAACATTAAAAATGATATTTCCGATAATTTTGCTCTTAGGGAGGGAGGAGTTATGGATGCACCCCGTCCCTCTGTTTTAGACTAGTATATTATATATATTATATTGTATTATTTAGGCTAAGCAACAAAACTAACACATCAGCATTTTATATAAGATTCCTAGTACTTAGTTGATGAGTCGAACGTCTGCGTACGAACAGACTCTTGAAGATTCGATCATTATTAAAGCCACCTCCAAATCGGTGAGACGTATTAATTTAGTTGTAGTTTAGTTTTTAAAAACTCCTTTCGACGTTCCCGAAATTTGACTAGCTATTCCTCATTATACATCGGTATAAGTAACCGCTGAAATATATGGCAACTAATGCCGCGGTATTTTCAAGTCGTTGTATTTCCTTGATTTATTCAGAAAAACATACAAAAGTTTAGTGTTTTCGACTAAAAATATAATATATGAAATCATATAACTCAAAGGAATACGCACATCGTATAAAAATAACCAAACAAAAATTATTATTTAAAAAAAAACATGGTACGTGCACAGGATCCAAAATGTATTGAATCGTAGGTTCAGACCAGCTCCTGACGCAACACTAACCAATTATTTTAAAATTTATATACAGTACTCCAGATCTTTAATAATATAACTAAACAAAGATATATTATCAATTCAATTAGAGACATTGCAGTAAAAAGAGCTTGTAAATCGATAGCAAACGCAGTTTTTCTAAATACCTGAGATTATGGTGCCAACTTTAGAACCCCTCTGAATTAAGTGTCTTTACCTTAAGATTGTTCACGACAGTAGTCGAATGATCAATTCGAGCTATTTAATATTTTTTCGAATTCATGATGTTCGTTGATAAAAGTAAAATTAGCTTAGGAAATATAAAAAAGCAAATATTTTCACGTCAGTCAGTATATACAAGAAATCCGGACGTTACAAAAAATGACTTCTCCAAAGCTTAATTTAGTAGGTATAGTTCAACACACCTCGAGTGTGAACTTTAATTGAAAATGTTGCGCGGAAACTTGAATGGAAACTGCAGAAACTGTAGTTGTTTGATGAAACATTGATGGCTTTGAGAGTTAGGGTACTATCTAGTATCTTTAGCAACTCTATCTAACTGCTATAGTATTTGTTTAAGTTTAACGTTAAAATAATATCTTTATTTGATTTTCATTATAATGTACATTATAATTACGAATTCACTTCTGAACATAGGTACTTCCCCAAAAAACGCCAGAAAATACAGCCCTAGGCTTTCTACATTCATTTAATTCCTGTATATCTTACGAAGTCACAACTCCATCTAGCGCAGACCCGTCCTAATCTTTATTTTGCGGTAAGAGTACAACCAACAAAGAGGACAACCTATGAAGTATTATAATAACTAGTGCAAATATACCTATATATGATGACACATGGATAAATTTAGTGGGTTACAATTAAATTAAATCAAATTTAAAATTGCAAATGTCGAAAAACCAACAAACGAGAAAATTAACGAAATGATGAAATAAAGAAAGATTTTACACCAAGAAACATTTTCGGACTAAACTTTTTTCCCTCATGATTGCTTAAGAAGGGCTTGTGTTGCCCCCTCAGCTTTTCTAACTGCTTCCAGTCTCCTTGGCATACTCCTAATTAAGTTGTCTTAATGTTGTGTGTGTGTTAATGTCTCAATAGGTTGCGTTCCATTCTTCCTGTAATGCATTTTTAGGATCTTTCACATTGGGGGACCAGGATTTTTTTTTAATTTGTCTTCGAAGCTTATCTCATACATGCTCTATTAAGTAAGGTGAGCGCTCTGGCCTCTCTATAGCATTGATTTCAACGTCACGAAAATTTCAAAAAATTCAAAAACTATGGCCGCAGTATAGGGACGTGCTTTTACGCATTAATATGCATAAAAACAAATCTATCTCCTATAAAAGGGCCAAATGTCCAGTTTTAATTAAAGTAACAGCCCTAGCAACTTGAATGGCGTTTAAGTATGGCATTGTCAGATTAGTAACAATTCAGTTACAATTCACACTTCACACGATAAACAAGGCATTCAAAGCAATAATTTAAATAAAACCTACATATAAAGTCCAATTCAAAAGTTGGAAAAAATTTTTGGAGCGTAAAAGAACGCTATGTTATGCAATATTAACATAAAACAGATAAAATCCAGAAAAAAAAACTTTGTACAACCAATATGAAGTGTAAAAAAACAGTAAAATTATAGGCATTCCATCTTATGTGCAATGGTAATGTGAATAACATAACATAGGTTAGACATTATTTTACATCCTTTGTTAATTTTCTAAAGCGAGAACATGGCGAAGGTGAAAATCAGCATAATATAATAGTATGTAGATCGTGCCTATCTCTAGTGTCATTTAGTACAATTTATGACATAAGAAATTCTGGCTACGTAAACTGAGAATTTTAATTGAAAATTAACAAGCATTATATAATTTTTATACCTAGCCATAAAATTGCTTTATGACCCGCCGTTTACTATAAATAAAAAACGCAATAAATTAATTTAATTTGTTTTTGAATATTATATGCACGGCAGCCACAAAGTAATAAGAAGTACCTTGTAAAGATCGTATAGTCCTAACGGTTAACAGGTTCAAAATAAACTGGAAACCTTAATCATTTTTACTGGAAACGTGGTATTACACCTTAGTCTTTAGTCGTGAAAATGCATTTGCATTTTCACTGCATCCACTTTCCATGAGGTGGACTGTGTGCACGTTTGCCACCCCGATTCTATAAAAGGTGCTACAATATATATTGTCAATGCCTTCTGCTACGAAAAGCAGAAAAATGGACAGCAATTGATTTTTATATATAGAGAGAGATAATAGGTATACTAAGAAACATAAACTTACATTATTTTACATTTTCATTTATTTATACCCGCTGAATATATCTTTCTTTATCTCTCAAAAGCATATATAAGATGAAAACAAAAACAATAAAAATAATAATATTAATACTTAAGTGTTAAAATTATTTTTTATTATATCCACTCGAATGTCGGGGTCATTTTGGCCAATATGGCGCATCTGTCGAGCACTTTCCGAAATACTAGGTACTAAGTATATATATATATATATATATATATATATATATATATATATATATATATATATATATATATATATATATTATATGTATATATACTAAGTAAGTGTATTAAAATCATATATCAATGGCAAAGTTATTAAATAAGCTATCAGATTATGCATAACAGATATATATGTTAAATATATGTATGTTATATATATGTATGTTATATATATCATGTATGTTACAAATAGTTTGCTATCACTCGACGCCATATTATGGCGTTTGACAGATGCACATATTATTTGAGACGCCAGAATATGGCGTTTGCACAGACGAGGGGATATATCAGTAATCTTAAACCCATATAGAATCCTACTGATTAATTTTATTATTGATTATAGCTTAACTATAACTAATAATTCCTTTTACTTTTATTGTAACGCCCCCGCAGTCCCCTTTGTGAGTGGAATTTGATGAAAATACGTTCTCAGTTAAAGTTAAGATGAAAAAAATAATAAATTTGCAAAATTTCAAACCCTAAGGAGCTCTTAAAGTATAATTTTGTAACGCCCCCCACTGCCCTTTGTGGGTGAAATTTCATAAAATCCGCCCTTAGTAATTTTTCTCTTATAATATATATATATATATATATATATATATATATATATATATATATATATATGGGACCACCCATAATTAAGGTACATAACCCTTATAGTAATCATTAAAGCACTTCTTTTAGTAAGCGTTATCCATTACCCCATTTGGCAAGAGGTGACTACAAGAAATAAAAGAAAGATCTCATAGCCGATCCCTTGCGTATAAGCATCCCCTATATGAAAAATGCAAAATATCCATATTATTGTAATGTATCTGAAGTAATATGATCACTGATCTGCCAACACCTTTTTGCAATAGTTTAGGTACTTGTAGTTAACATGAATTATAAGAGAAAAAAATGTTAGCCTTGACATCCGCGACCGAAAAAAGTTTCTCATAAATATAGATCGTTAAGACTATGTTACAGTACATTTTAGGGATCCGTACCCGAAGGGTAACCAACCGAACCCTATTGCTAAGCGTCCGCTGTCCGTTCGTCCGTCCGTCTGTCTGTTAGCAGGCTTTATCTCATGATCAGTAATAGGTAGACAGTCAAAATTTTCACAGATATGTATTTCTGTTGCCGCTATAACAACAAACAAAATACAAATTTAGTAAAAACTTAAAGGGGGCTTTTGTCACTACAAACCTGTTTTTTGGATTTATTGTTCGATCTTAATAATGGCAGCAAATAGACGCTTTAAATTCTTACCGAGTTTGTATTGCTGTATTTGCTAAAAAGTTATTATAAAATCAAATTAGGTATATTTAAGAATTAAAAGGGGTCCCCATACAGGAGACGTGTATTAGATCATGTACGATGGTACGCAACCCTTCGTCCGCGAGAAAAATGTATTTATTGCACACAATCGTATAGTAAAACCTGATCAAATAAATAGAAAAGAGTTGTGTGAATACAGAATCATAATAGTTAGAACGATAAAAAAATTATAAACATGATTCTTATTTGCCGTTTAAATGAGTACCAAGCAAAACTTCCATACCGTAACCGCGTAAAACATAAATCATTGGAAGATATTCTTTTTTTAGAGAGCGTTGTGAACACGTTTAAAAATTTTTGAAAGATTTTTTAATCTTATAAAGAAATAAACAAAATCGAACAGTCTCGCGGTCTCCTCTGCTATGCCCAATAAACGTCAAGACATATTAGAGTTTGAACGTACCTTGTTACACTTTTTTTATTCTCGTGTAGATAATTGTGGAAATATTTTTTCATACTTTACAAACAGTGCCATAAGAGGGCCTTAAACATCTGAAGATTTACATCCTTACTCGAGATATCTCCTAACGTATTCGCTGTTCGTCCTCTTCCTTTCGTTCCTCTTCATTCCTCGTCCGTGAAATTAAGGTCTACCATTTTTCAGACCGATAAACCGCCATTTGTTGGGGATCAAAAGAATTTCTCTGAGTTGACATACACTACACCCACGCGACAGAATAGAGATGAGTGTGACAGAAAATCATTGACAATATAAAACAATTTTAAAAAATCCACTACACTAGGCTTAACTCTAATAACTTTAATTATTTATTTATACATCATATTATATTATATTTCATAATTTTTACAGATCAAAAGTGTGTCAATAAATTCACAGTCCAGCTGATGCCCACAGTTGGTGTTGTAGCTTATAGATACTTAAAATCTATCCTCAAATTAGAATCAAAGTGCAAATGGTATTATAAACTAAGAACCTGTTATTTGGCTGTTCCGTACTGGAACAGATTATTTATATATTATGTTTTTTGTTTCTTTCTTTTTTTTCGTATATAATAATAAGTACAAGGCAACACAATTTCGAAGATAGTATTTTTTCTATACTTCTATTAAATTCATTGGGTTGGCGATCAACTGTTTTCATTCTGAATGCAGCCATAATCTTGCGGGTTACGGCTCTCTGTGCGACACAAGCGTCATATCGATTGGCGACAATTGTGAACAGTCTAATTAAAACCACCGACGCGCACGCATACAAATATACCTCGTGTTTCTCAAGCTCATCTCTCAAGATCTCTTTCACCCTGAAAGTGTTGTGCTTGTGCCCTATGGACTCTTGTGCGATACACTCTGCTGAACTTGGATACTACTATCATTGCATCGACTGCCCCGAGCTCCTTTAGCCACCCCCTGGATTCATGGTTGCAGGGAGATTGTAGCGGTAAGTCGCCAAAGAGTAGAATATCGTACATAAACATTTTTGGTCACTCGATCCGGATTAAACATTTTTGATCATTCAATCCGAATTAATATCTTCCAGTTTGTGTTGTCTTGTAAAAAGAAGTATTGCAGTATTACATACTCATTTCTTTTACGTGGTAAAATTCTAATCCGCCATTCTGTAACGCAAAATGTCAGACGACGAATCGCCGTGTGAACAAGATATTTTCGAAAGAGATTTAATTCTTGACGAGCTTTATCATATTATTCACCTCGCAGCGACAAATGAACAACATTTTCGTTCGCGAACTATTGATTTAGCTGCTCACCAAAGAAAATTCAATAAAGTTCAAACAAAGATTGAGAAAACGCTCATTAAAATAAAATCATTTAATAAAGAGGAACAGATTAAAGTTCGCAATGATTTTAACGATTTATATTATACTATTGTTACTCATTTAAATAATTTAAAAAAGGAGGATGAACAGCAGCGCCGCACGAGTCGGTCATTTCAAGCATCCGAGGTCATAGTGCAAGCAAATAGAAAAAACCTACCTATATTGCCATTGCCAGAATTTAACGGCAATCCAACCGATTGGCCATCGTTTTATGACATTTCGTTCGCTAGTACATAACAACAGCGCTTACTGTAATGCGGAAAAGCTTAGATATTTACTACTTGCAGTTAAAAACGAGCCACATAATCTTATTAAATCTATTCCTATCACCGATGAAAACTACCTTGTAGCCTTAGATATTTTAGTGTCGCGTTATGATAATAAAAGAATTATTGCATCAAAACACCTTGACAAAATTCTGGATATTGAACCTTGTTCTGATAGGTTAAGTCATAGAGTACGAAATTTACTAAATATATATCAAGAGAATATCAAGGCGCTTGAAGTTATGAATTTTCCAATAGCTCAATGGAGTTTTATACTATTAAATATTTTGTTGCGTAAAATTCCGCTCACAATTAGAAGAACATTCGAACGTTCATTGAGTAAGTCATCCGAAATTCCAGACGTATGCGTGTTAATTTCTTTCCTCGAACGGGAAATTTCCGCTGACGAAATAACTATTTCTACGAGTTTAAACGTACATTCCGCTAAGAAACCATCGGCAAATGTGGGTAGTTCAGTAAAATTCTCGGGCCGGAGCAACAACGCAAGCGACGGTACGGTGCCTACAGCTCGACGCTCTTTGATTACTAACCTTAATGTACCTATAGAGCAGTCTCGATCTAAAAGTAATGGTAATAAGGTTAGAACTTGTTTACATTGCAACGGTCAACATATATTAAGTAAATGTTCACAGTTTCTAAATCTTTCTCCACAAGATAGATATTCATTCGTACAAAATAAAAACATCTGTTTTAATTGCTTACACGTTGGACACGACGTTCAGAATTGTAAATCAAATTTCGTTTGCCGCTCGTGTTATAAACGACATCATACATTAATTCATTTTTCAACGCAATCGTTATCGGTCATTAGCGAAACAGCGGCAACCGAGAGTGCTATACAGATCCCGCTTACGAAAGAGCAAAGAAGTGTTATCACGGCTGAGTCACCTCTTAGCTTACCTGCCAACATCAGTGCGGTACATAATAATTGCGCGTCCAATGCGCCTTTAGTTCGTACGAATACAGTCCTATTATCCACGGCGCTAGTTGATATTTGCGTAGCTGAGTCAATGGTATCAACCGTTCAATGTATTGTAGACACGGGTAGCCAGGCGTCCTTTATCACAGAGGCCTGCGTACAACGTTTAGGGTTAACGCGTAAACATATAAATATTCCGGTTTTTGGCATAGGCGATACCGATCCTGTGCAACCTAAAGGTAGTAGTTGGCAGTTTCATGTTTAATTATTCCAAAAGGTAAACAGCAGCCCATTGTACCCGTGGATGCATTAATTTTGCCAAAATTAGTTACAAAAATGCCCAGTGTACCTCTGCCCTTTACAGGGTGGTCACATTTAAAAAATTTAAACTTAGCTGACCCCGACTTTCACACACCTCAACCGGTAGAAATGTTACTAGGAGCGGATATAATATCCCACATTTTATTAGGCAACATGATTAGTGGCCCTCCGGGGTCACCGATTGCGATGAATAGCGTGTTAGGTTATTTATTATTAGGTAAAATAACGTTCGATCCAATCGTTTCGACTCCACTCCAAGTATGTTTTAGCTCGTTTGACAACGACAATCTTCAAAGGTTTTGGGAGCTGGAATCATTTTCTGAGAAACGTACTTACACTCCTGATGAGGAACTATGCAAATCCTTTTTCCGAAAAACGCATACGAGGGACGAGACAGGACGGTACGTCGTCGCCCTGCCGTTCAAACCCAATGCTCCGCGCCTCGGCGAGTCACGGCAAATTGCATTGGCTCGCTTTCGAAAATTAGAGTATAGATTGGAACGCAACGTGCAGCTGAAAACTGATTATCACGCGTGCCTCCAGGAGTATGAGGACCTGAATCATATGGAGCTCGTTGATAGTGAGCCTTTGCAAGGTGCCAGCTATTATATTCCACACCACTGTGTAGTTAAAGAATCGAGCGAAACAAATCGCACACGCGTAGTGTTCGATGCGGGTTGTAGATCGACGAGTGGTTTGTCACTTAATGACGTTCTCCTAACGGGTCCCAAGCTTCACCTTGATATAGTAGACGTACTTTTAAAGTTTCGTATTCATGCCGTTGCGTTCACTGCGGATATTAAACAAATGTATCGAAATATACTGATTCGTGAAACTGATAGGGACTTCCAGCGCATCTTATGGCGTAAATCGCCAGAAGAACCTATACGGGACTACCGTCTCCGCACGGTCACATTCGGTGTAAATTCCTCACCATATCTCGCTTTGCGTACAATTCAGCAGCTAGCTCACGATGAGGCCGAGCATTTTAGGCTCGCTTCTCCCGTATTATTGAATGACGTATTTGTCGATGATGTTGTTTCTGGTGAGGATACGGAGTCTAAAACTCCTACTCTGCAGCAAGAGCTTATCAACATTTGTAAGACGGCTGGATTCGAGCTACGCAAGTGGCACAGCAACTCATCAGCGATACTTGCTACAGTACAGCCACCGGCTTATGGTGAGCGGGTCGAAAACGTCCCATTTTCTGAAATGGAGAACGACAAAAGAGTTAAGTTCCTCGGCCTCCAATGGAATCCAGGATCTGATACATTTAATTTTAAAGTTCAAGTTACCACTCATAAATGTACCAAGAGGTCTATTCTTTCTGAGATCGCAAAAATATATGACCCTCTCGGGCTGCTGTCACCGGTAACCGTGTATGCCAAGCACTTGATTCAGCTACTGTGGATGGCAAAGGTAGATTGGGACGATAAACCGCCCATTGATATCATTAATTCATGGATACGTTTCATAAACGAGTTACCGCTGCTATCACAGGTATCGTTTCCGCGATACATTTTCAGTAATAATATCGATTCGGTAGAAATTCATGGATTTGCTGACGCGTCCCAGATCGCATATGCTGGCTGTGTCTATATTCGACTTACAACCAAGGATGGCAATATTTATTCTAACCTGATTATGGCGAAAACTAGGGTAGCTCCGCTCCGCGTACCTCTTACCATCCCACGTCTCGAGCTGATGGCAGCTCTATTGCTTTCAAGGCTATTAGATAAGGTAGCAAATTTATACAGAGATCGCGTCTGCCGCGAACAGATTTACGCATTTTCCGACGCCTCCATCGTGCTGGCCTGGCTTCGTTCATCACCGCATGAATGGAAGACGTTTGTTTCCAATCGCACTAGCGATATTCTATCCCGCGTTCCCGCCGGATAGAATATCGCTAGTGCGATTAATAAATAATATAGCGAAAATAATAAATAATTATTTATTTATTTTTTATTTATTTATTTAAGAAATTTATGATTACAAAGATGAATAGTTTTAGTGTAAACATAAACTCATTAGAGTTTTTCCGTACACCATTGCTGTCGACACATTATTCTAATTAATACTTTATAATAAATTACATTACCAAAGTTACATTAATATTATTACCAACTTAAATTAGGTGCATTAAATGTTATGTTTCTAATTGACAAAACTATTTATGGGTACAAAAATACAAAATAGTCTTAGGCGATGAGCGTAAAATCACATGGTGAACTTATTACATTCTGTGAATAATCGTGACACAGGAACATATATTTTTATAAATTTATAATAAGATATGTTGGTAAAGTAAACCAATAATATAGAACGAGAAGTTGTTTAAAGTGTTACGAGTATTTAGTAAGAGTTAATTGTATATAAAAAATTTTTAGTTTATATTTTATGTTTTTACGTGTAATGACGTCTTTCAAAGATTTAGGTAACTGATTGATTAGATTAGGTATAACATAGTTTAATGTTCTTTTTCCGTATAAGTTATTATATCTAGGTAATTGCAGTTTTAGATGATCAGTTCTGCGTGTGGAGTATAATAACTTATCTACCTTTTTAAAATTTTCAGTAAAGTAATTTTCGGTTAGTAATGTTAGTTCAACTTTGTCGTGAATAGGTATAATGGCACCATGTCCCGTCAGCCGATAATCCTGCTGACGCTGTATCACGTGGCTTGCTACCTATCGCGCTAGTACAGCATGACTTGTGGTACCATGGCCCCGCATGGCTCCGACGAAGTCCCGACTACTGGCCTGTTGAGAGTCAAACTATGAGCACCTGTGAAGAAAAACGTAACTTAACACTATCTTTTGGTATGTCTACGGTACCGTCGGTACAAAATGCCGAAATTATAATGCGATTTTCGTCGTTAGGCAAACTCGTTCGGATTACCGCACTAATATTTCGTTTTTATAATAAATGCAAAAGGGTTAAAAATTCGTTCCCGGGTTACGTTACAGTACCTGAATATAATTTTTCATTAAATCGATTAATTTACCTTACTCAATAATCGGTCTTTCAAGACGATATTTTAAAGATATCTCAAGGAAAATTACCTTCTAATCAATTGCGACGTCTTACGCCTTTTTTGGATAGTGACAAACGTGTAGGAGGTCGAATTCATAAATCATTATTACCATTTGAATCTAAACATCAAATAATTTTACCGAAACAACATACTTTGACTAATTTAATTATCGACGACGCTCACATAAGCTGTCTGCACGCAGGACCTCAGTCCGTGCAATACTTGCTGTTGCAGCGCTATTGAATATTGTCTTGCCGCGACATCGTGCGCCAACGCATACATCGCTGTGTCCGTTGCTTTCGTGCTCGTCCAACGCGTGATCAACCGATTATGGGACCACTACCAGCTTCGAGAATACCGTCCGGCGCGTCCTTTCCTTAAAACGGCCGTAGATTATGCCGGTCCATTTTTTGTTCGTGCAAATAAAGTACGTAACGCGAAAATAGTGAAGTGTTATGTTTCGGTATTCGTATGTATGAGCGTAAAGGCCGTACATCTCGAAATCGTTTCGGAGCTTTCCACTGATGCATTTTTAGCAGCTCTGCGACGCTTCACGTCCCGTCGAGGATTATGTACGGATGTATATTCGGACTGCGGAAAGAATTTTGTCGGTTGTAACAATTATCTTAAAGACCTATACGCGTTTTGACGTAGTGATGTCGTTCAAAATAAAATTAATCAACAAACCCTGCAACAGGGATTTACGTGGCACTTTCAACCTCCGTATGCTAGCCATTTTGGAGGTCTCTTCGAAGCCAGTGTTAAAAGTTTCAAACACCACCTACATCGTGTGGTTGGAACTCGTACTCAAACTTACGACGAGATGCATACTCTTCTCTGTCAAATCGAAGCCGTGTTAAACTCTCGTCCCTTTTGCGCCATGAGTTCGGCTTCTACCGATCCCCTCCCCTTAACACCGTCTCATTTTTTAATAGGAGAACCCTTAACAGCTCTACCTGATGTATCTTTGTTGGATGAAAATCCTAACCGTCTCACTCGTTGGCGCTGGATACAACAGTCGGTCCAGCACTTTTGGAAAAGATGGAGTAGAGAATATCTCCATCACTTACAACAAAGTAGTAAGTGGCTTCATGATCGCGGCTCCGCCATTCGTGAAGGCACTGTTGTTGTGGTATGTGACGAGCACCTTCCGCCATTACAATGGAAGCTCGCGCGTGTACATGCTGTTCATCCTGGCTCCGATCAAGTCACTCGTGTAGTGACCTTAAAGGCTGGGAATACTATTTTAAACGACCGGTAGTAAAGGTTTGCCCAATTCCGTTAGAGTAATGCGTTATACTTACAACCTTAATCTTAGTACTTAAGTTATTTTTTTTCTTTCGATTTATACTATAAGTTAGTGATTTTTTAAAAGAAATTACTTCTTTTAAGGTGAGCGGCATGTTCCGTACTGGAACAGATTATTTATATATTATGTTTTTTGTTTCTTTCTTTTTTTCGTATATAATAATAAGTACAAGGCAACACAATTTCGAAGATAGTATTTTTTCTATACTTCTATTAAATTCATTGGGTTGGCGATCAACTGTTTTCATTCTGAATGCAGCCACAATCTTGCGGGTTACGGCTCTCTGTGCGACACAAGCGCCATATCGATTGGCGGCAATTGTGAACAGTCTAATTAAAACCACCGACGCGCACGCATACAAATATACCTCGTGTTTCTCAATCTCATCTCTCAAGATCTCTTTCACCCTGAAAGTGTTGTGCTTGTGCCCCATGGACTCTTGTGCGATACACTCTGCTGAACTTGGATACTACTATCATTGCATCGACTGCCCCGAGCTCCTTTAGCCAGCCCCTGGATTCGTGGTTGCAGGGAGATTGTAGCGGTAAGTCGCCAAACCCAGTAGAATATCGTACATTGGCATTCGCTCTGACAGCGCGCGACATGTTACACTCCCGTTCACTCGGGACCTTTTTGGCGGGAAAATTTGTTAGTAGAAAATTTTTTGCTATATTGCAAATTTTGCTATATTTTCACTTTGAGACAATATTTATGGATAAAACTTACAGGAATTCTTGTTGAATGTATAAACTATCGAATAAAATTATTTTTGGTTGCTAGAAATTGTAATAAAATACGTAAATTACCCTGTATAGCATAGTAGTAGTATATACTTCAATTTTAGTGACAAAATTACTACTAATTTGAATTCTACACTTTTGTTTTTGGAGAAATTTATATCAAATTGTTTGGAAATATGTATATTTTTATGTTTTATGTGTTTCCATTCGTTACTCATACCAAAATATTAAAATATTAAAAAATTAAAAAAAAAAATAAAATAATATTTTATCTGTGACATTTCGAACAATATTTCTAAAATATGTTCGTGTGAATTTGAAATAAATACAACGTCATGTTATTTGAAATATATACGAAAACTATTTTTACTTACATTTTACACTAAAAATAAATGAGAATTTGATAAATAACACATTTATGAACCAGCCTCCAAATTAGGCCTTCCGAAGTTTGAAGTACTTTTGGCAATTTACTTTTCACTTTTTATACCACAAATTATATATCTACGTGTTTACTATATTACAAGAAATGTAAAAAGTATAATACTTTCGTTTTTAGTCCAGACACAAATATAAAATTCTATAAAAAAGACGGAGCAACGTCATCAAAGTGACACGTGGAACGCCGGAAGTTCAGAGTGATTTCTTTTTTTTTTTCTAAGAAACATTGCCAGGTTATGGTTTAAAATAAAAGAGCATATCTTTGTCTTTGATACTAATATCTATTGCATAGTGTCTTTGGTTTTGTTTAAAACGAAAAAATAGTTTTTTCATAGGTAGACATGTTTACATAATTCTGATCGAATTAGGTCACGGTTTGGCGGGCGGAAGGTTGGTATTGCGCGATCCAAAGTGAGCATGGCTTGGTTTACGGGTTAAGCATTACTGTAAGATTTTTTTACATGAGTTAAATTATTTATTTATTTAAAAGCTTTATTGTCCTAACCATAAAGGTTACAAAGAGCGACTTAATGCCAGTGAGCATTCTCTGCCAGTCAACCCATGGTGTGGTGAGAAATTAGTGACAGGTGACTTACATAAGCAAATACAATAAATTTATATTGATATAACACAAATTAAAATAAGGCTTGTAATTTACACTAATACATATGAACAAACAAATAGATACATAATAATCCACATTTAAAAATTATCCTTAAAACCCACATACATATACATACACATAAATGCATACATAAATACATATATACATACATACATAATATGTCTGGATAAAGGTAGCAGTATTCACATTATGATTTCTTATATTTACGCGAACACTACACATTGAAATAATGCTAGTTTTTACGGAATTTATCGCGTACTATATTTAACTTTTTAATACCCGACGTTTCGAGAGCTTTACAGCACTCATGGTCACGGGAAGGACTGAGATGTTTAACGTCCAGATGTCATAGTTAACCGCGGTTACCATAGATTAAAATTTAACTTTTGTTCCGATCTACACAGTATGAACTTATGGTATCATGAAGTCTTGCAGTTGTATGCTTGGGTTGGGATTTATTATAGGATCCCAAGCAGATGGTAGCACCCAGCCATCTTCTCTATTGAAATTAGGATGTTTTTTGATTTCAATAGCCTCGCGAATCATCCTTGGAAGGAATCGGTGTTCTTTAGCGAGGATTTGTGGTCTATCAAATCTGATGTAGTGACGGGGGCGATCCTGTACATGTTCACAGACTGCAGACTTCCCGGGGCGTCGATTCTTCACATCAGCTATATGTTCTTTGACGCGGGTTTTAATTGATCTTTTAGTTTGTCCTATGTAGGAGAGACCACATTCACAATCAAGCTTGTACACTCCTGCATCTTGCAGAGGGACGTTACACTTGACTGATGGTAAAAACTGACCAATCTTCTTCGGCGGCTTGAAGTATGTTTTTCACATTATGTTATTCACATTATGTTGACGACAATGTTTTCGAGAGATGTTCCCGGATCAATCTTTTGAAGGCTGTCTTATTTGGTGCTTTCCTAATGTCATCAGGTAAGGAGTTTCAGAGTAGTGTAGCCTGAACAGTAAAAGAATTGCCGATAAAGCCAGTGAAATGGAATGGAACTGAAATCTTCAGATTAGTCGAAGAGCGAAGTACCTTAGCATTATCAATCATCATAATCATTACAGTCCTTTAAAGTCTACTGTTGAGCACAGGAATACTGAACCATCTGATTCCATCGACTTTCTGCATGCGTTAAGTCGTCACTCCTTCTGGTGTTGTAGTGAACCTTACTTCTCTATCGTTGGCGCGTTGGTCGGTTCTTCTAGTTATATGACTAGCGCATTGCCAATTAAGCTAAATGATCCGTTGGGCTGTGTCGGTTACTCCAATTCTACTGCGGTGTTTAAGCTTCCTCGTATGACCAGCAATGTAGGACCATGTCTCAGATCCTTTTTATGGCACTATCAACACGCACTTATTGTGTTTTTATGATACGAGGAACGTGACGAGAAGATATGTCGCAATTTTCCAGAGGAGTTGGATCTGTCGACTGAACCCTTGGTATCTGTTTGACTATGATCAATAAATGAAAAATAATAAAATTCGTTGTTACTCCTTAATACTACGATGGACTGCCTCACCAACATTTAAAGGATTCCTATGTATATGAGGTTACACTCATAACACAACAGCATTATAGTATTATTTTACTTGGTGGAGCAAACCTGTAGAAATACAGCTGACTGAGCTGGTGAGATCATCATTATCATTAAAGTCCTTCACAAGTCCACTATTGAACATAGGCCTCCCTGCATCCACCTGCATCCAACGACTTCCTGCGTGTCTTACCAGATTGTCAACGTCGTCTACCAGAAAATGTACCTTATAACACTTCGGGAATGTAAATTAATCTAACGATATTTCGCCACCGCCACTTCTAACTTGAAAATCCGTTATGCTTTATTTTACGGTTCGGTAGTCACAGAAATTTTACATACATAAAAAATTTTGTACGCGCGGACATATACAAACAATTTAACAGTTTTGTATTTACGTAAACGACAGTCAGAGATATTTTATGGCGATTAGCATTTTTTTATAGAAGAAGCACCCAAACGAGCATGTGGTAAACGACTACCGCCGCCCATGAACCATCGCAACACCAGGGGAAATGCATGTGCCTTGCCGGCCTTTTAGAAAGGAGTAAGCTCTTTTCTTGAAGGTCCCTAAGTCGTATCGGTCCGGAAAAATCGCCGGTGGTAAATAATTCCACAGAAAAGTTGTAGGAGAAAGACAGCTCCGTTAGCATTTTGTTAAAATTTTAAATATCACATAATTTTAAGGCTTTTCAGAGTTTCTTTTTTTCTTTAGTTCTTTTTCCTGCTACTTTCACAGACGCCATTCATAACCATTAAAGAACCCAAATTCCATACAATTATGTATTTGAACGGACTAAAAATCAATATCTCCAGTAGTTTACACATTACTTTGGAACATCAATTGTTCCTACTTCATAAATACTGAAACTACAAATAACTTGCGGTTTATTTCCTAACTTTGTACGTCTTTTAAGGGGGATGCCCATATTAGGCCATAGAACGCCCAACAATGTGCATTTGTTAAAAAAATATATCTTTATTTATGGTTATTAATCGCAGTATTCATTTATCCTAAAACAATGGGAATATTTTTGCACAAATTAAAAGTACCGAAAAGATAAAAATAAAATTAGGTAAATACGTAATTCATTAGTCTGTGAATAAAATAAAAAATGTTGCCAATCACAAAAATCATTAAAAAATCGATTCCCCTTTTCGATCGATTACTTATGGTGTCATTATTACAATGCTTATATGATCTTTCGATAATTATTACGATGTTATGATATAGGTTTAAAATAACCGTTGACAATGGATATTTATCCAAAGCAGTCGATACGCAACCGTTATTAACCAAATGTTTACCGACTACAGACGAAAAAGGATGGTTATGTTTTTACTGTGTGTGCGGATTAGGCTATGTTGAATCGTTTTTTGCTATGGTGCTTAAAACGTAGGATGCATTTTATTATTGAGGGAGCTACTTACAAAGAATATTTTATTCGCTTAACTCGTAAAGTACTTGACCAACTTTAAAAATTCTTTCACCACTAGATTGTTATGTATAATTTTAGATATCTAATATAGGGTTAATTTTATTATAGAGGGCGCCACTTTCAATGAATACGTTTTTTGGCTAATCTCAAAAATTACTAGACCGATTTTGAAAATTCTTTCACCATTAGATTGCTAATGAGGGCGTTAGCTGTGTGATAAATTATATTATTACAATAAATAATTGTGAGATTAATATTTTCTAAATAAATAAAACTAAATACCTACCTAAGATGTTCAAATCCAATTATTATTTTTACAATTTAAGAATCGTATTTACACACTTTACTTACTCAGATTGATTATTATAGATAAAGAGGTAATAAACCTAAAGTAAAAGAGCTCCGCTTAAACGAAAAAACTATTACTTACTTACTTACTTACTTATCGTCACGCACAATCCCTAACGGGGTAGCCAGAGAGAACAGATCGCCAAGTGTCACGATCCTTACATACCTCTTTCGCTTCTTTCAGGTTCATTAACTTCTTCATACATGCACGTCTAGGTATCCGAGTACTCTTGACCCTCCCCTCTTCGAGCAATTTGCTCACATGGTCTTCGAAAGTTAGTCTCGGTCTACCTCGACACCTTTTAATATTTACTTTCGCTCTATATATTCTCTTCACAATTCGGTCTTCACTCATTCGTTCAACGTGTCCAAACCATTGGAGTACGCCCCTATCAATTTTTGTGATAAGGTCATCTTTCAATCCTGCCATATTGCGAATCTCTTCGTTTCGCTTTCGGTCGGCTATGCTAACGCCACACATTTTACGAAGAGATCGCATCTCCACTGCATTCAACTTGCTTTTATGCTTCTTCTGGCATACCCAGGTTTCGCTGCCATATAACAAAGTCGGTACCAACACTGCGTTATGTACTGCAAGGCGTGCACTCTTCACCACGCCTTGCCTTTTTATTAATGCATTCAGGGCACCATTGACTTTGTTTCCGGCAGCGACACGCCTATCCACATCTAAATCACATCTTCCATCCCGGCTGAAAGCACTCCCCAAGTATACAATTTCATTTACCTGTTCTAGACATTCCTGATTTACCCATATTTCACATTTCATTCTCTCTTCGTCCTTTTCAAATACCAGAACCTTAGTTTTATTAGCATTCAAACGGAGACCTTTAATTTCACATTCCTCTTTCATACACGTGACTAATGCCTGCAGTTCTGCTTCTGATGGTGCAATAAGCACTGCATCATCAGCATACAGCAGACAATTAACTTTTATGTCACCCAATTTCACACCCAAACAGCTATCTTTCAGCTTCTGTAAACAGCTGTCGAGATACAGTATGAACAGCCAGGAAGACATGACACAACCCTGTTTTACGCCCGCTTGGACGCTTAACATGGGTGACAGGTCATGCCCTACCCGCACACAGGCTTTACAGTCATAGTAAAGTGACTGCACAGCCCTTAACAATCGACCATCCACACCATATCCCGGCAACAGTTCCCACATTTTCTTCCTTATAACCTTATCAAATGCTTTCTCCAGATCCACAAAAGCACAGAAAATCCTCTGGTTAACACTCAGAAGCTTCTCCGTGATCATGCGGAGAGAAAACATTTGATCCGTGCATCCTCTTCCAGGTCTAAATCCGCATTGTGCCTCCCATAAGAATCTTTCCGATTTCTCTTGCATCCTGCGTGTCAAAACCTTCGAATAAACTTTACTTGCTAAACTGGTCAAGCTGATCGCCCGATAGCTCCCGCAGTCAAAATGTGAACCTTTACCTTTATATAAAGGCACAATGACCGCGGATCGCCAATCATCCGGGACATCTCCCGTCCGCCAGCACAAATTGCACAGCAGATGAAAGCTGTCCCAGACGCGAGGCCCACCGTACTTGACCATTTCAGCAGTAACTCTGTCTAGTCCCGCAGCCTTACCACATTTCAAACTTCGAATCGCACGTTCAATCTCTTTCATGCTGATGATCTCAGTGTCATCGAGGTCCGTTTTTGTCGTGCCAGTCACGGCGTCACCCCCGGATCCTTCACTAAGATCATGACACGCATACAATTCTCTATAAAATTCACTCCATCGCTGCATGACGTCCGATTTTTCTGAGAGGACGTCATTGGTTCTCGAAAGCACTTTGTTCATTCTTAAAGCTGTCGCACCACTCCGGGACCTTCCAACCTCTTTCCAGAAGAGTTTGGAGTTTTCCCTAAAGTTGTGCGACAACCTCTCGTCCGCTTCTATTCTACACCTTTCACGTACTTCCTCAATCAATGTTTTCGCATGAACTTTCTGCAGCTTATATCTTTCTTTCATCTTCTCTCTCATATGCTCATCGTTACTAGAGGCTAAGTAGTCTAACCATGCTTTTTTCTTCTTTTTTACAGCTTCTTTCACGTCGTCATTCCACCATGCATCTCTTCTTTTACTACTACCTCTTTTTGTCGTACCACATACTTCTTCCGCTGCACTTACCATTCCATCCCTAAGGTTCTGCCATATTCTCTCTACACATTCTTTCCTGCCATCGATGGTGTCAAGCTTTTCGGCTACCCTCGTGTGATATTTGTCCCTAGTATCCGCTTCCTGAAGCTTCCAGCTTCGGATGCGACAGACCGACTGTGGTTCTGTTACTGCCGTCCGGTGGCGCCAACCCGCGAACAAACCCCTAAATCTAGTAATTACTAGATAATGATCCGTTCCCAGGTCAGCACCCCTGAACACTCGTGTATCCATCAACTGTTTTCGCAGTCGGTCATCCACCAGGAACAAATCAATCATACTTCTCTCATTCTTTCTTTCTCTAGTGTACATATGGATCTTCCTGTGATTATTTTTTTTTTTTTTTTTTTTTTTTATAGAAGAGGGGGCAAACGAGCATGCGGCTCACCTGATGTTAAGTGACTACCGCCGCCCATGATCAACCGCAACACCAGGAGAATTGCGGGTGCGTTGCCGGCCCTTTAGAAAGGAGTAAGCTCTTTTCTTGAAGGTCCCCAGGTCGTATCGGTCCGGAAAAATCGCCGGTGATAAACTATTCCACAGAGAGGTTGTACGTGGAAGAAAGCTCCTTGTGAAACGTACAGTGGTGGACCGCCAAGCATCCAGATGGTGTGGATGGTATCGGGACGTTTGCCGTGTCGTGCGTTCACGAAATTTGGCGGCTGGGATTAATCCGAACAATTCCTCAGAGCACTCCCCGTGATAGATGCGATAAAATACGCAAAGAGATGCAACATCTCTTCGCAACGCCAGTGAATCGAGCCGATCGGAAAGCACTCGGTCGTCGACGATTCGAGCCGCTCTGCGCTGGATGCGGTCAAGTGGAAGGAGCTGGTACTGGGGAGCCCCAGCCCAGAGATGGGAACAGTATTCCATGTGCGGTCGAACCTGCGCCTTGTAAAGTTGCAGGCGGTGTGCCGGCATGAAATACTGCCCCGCTCTGCTGAGCACGCCAAGCTTTTTAGAGGCCAATTTGGCCTTCCCTTCCAAGTGACCACGAAACTGCACGTCACTCGATATGTCGACGCCGAGGATTCCGATACTGGCTGAGGCAACAAGGGGAGTGCCTTGAAACTGAGGGGATACGACAAAGGGGTTCTTTTTAGCGGTTAACGCGCAAACTTGTGTCTTCTGGGGGTTAAACTGGACTAGATTTAGTCGTCCCCAATCCGAGACTCTGTTCAGCAAAGACTCGACTTCAGACACAAGTTTGTCCCGGCACTCGGAGACGTTTTCCCGAGAAATATTGGCTCGGCCGGTGTAAAGAGCATCACCAGTGCTGTCATCTGCATAGCAATGAATGTTACGGGTATGCAACATATCATTGATATGCAGAAGAAACAGCGTTGGCGATAGCACGCAGCCCTGTGGAACACCAGCATTAATAGGCTTGCAATCGGAGCTTGCACCGTCTACAACGACCTTGATGCTCCGATCTGCAAGAAAGCTGGTGATCCAATCGCACAATTTCTCGGGAAGCCCATAGGAAGGGAGCTTCGAAAGAAGCGCTTTGTGCCAAACCCGATCGAAGGCCTTCGCAATGTCCAAACTAACGGCCAATGCCTCCCCCTTGAACGCTACTGCCTCCGCCCATCTGTGAGTGAGGTAGACCAGAAGATCACCAGCTGACCGACCACGGCGAAAACCGTATTGGCGGTCACTAATCAGCTGGTGATCCTCAAGGTACCTCATGAGCTGGCAGTTTACAATGGACTCCATTGTTTTGGAGAACAAGGAGGTGATGGCGATTGGCCGGTAGTTGGACGGGTCTGAGCGGTCGCCTTTTTTAGGGATCGGGTGGACGAAAGCAGTCTTCCATGATTTTGGGACTACGCCTAGGGAGTAGGAGTACCGGAAAAGACGCGTTAAAACCGGTGCCAACTCTGGAGCACACGTCCTCAGCACAATTGGGGGGATTCCGTCAGGCCCACTCGACTTGTGGATGTCCAGGGAGAGGAGTGCTTTGCGAACCGAGCGCTGTGTGAACTGCACTTCCGGCATGGAGCACTCACACCGCGGGATGGTCGGCGGCGTACTCCCCCCGTCATCGAGAGTCGAGTTAGACGCAAAGAAGGAGCCTAGAAGATCGGCTTTCTCCTTTGCAGTATGGGCCAGTGAGTCGTCCTCCCTGTGCAGAGATGGAAGAGATGGCTGACAGAAATTCCCCTGGACAGCCTTGGCGAGAGACCAGAATGCACGGGTTCCAGAAGGAAGGCGAACTAGTCTCTCGCCAATTCTGCCTATGTGCTCTGACTTTGCCTTGGCAATGACTCTTTTGAAGGACCTAGAGGCGGAATTATACTTCTTTTTTAGAGCGCTGGTGTTTACATCCCGGGACGCTGATGCATCAACCCAGGCTTGGTAGCACTCCTGCTTATAGCATGATGCTATTTTACAGGAGCGACCAAACCATGGCTGAGATTTGCCTCCAATGGGCACCACAGAGGAAGGAATAAAAAGTTCCATACCCTGAAGTACCACATCAGTAACAGAATCCGCAACAACGTTGGGATCATCCGGCGAGAAGCAAACCCGCCCCCAAGGGTAGGATGCAAAGAAAGACCGCATCCCATCCCAATCGGCTGACCTATAGTGCCAAACACGGCGGCAGCCTGCAGAATGCAACCGCGATTTCAGCGTGAGTGGCACAACACTCCGGACCAGACAATGGTCCGAGGAGCCTAAAGGGGCGTCGACGGAAATCTGATATCCGTCCGGGTGAGAGGTCAGCAGAAGGTCCAACAGGGAAGGTGCATGATCCTCCACATCTGGAATCCGCGTAGGCGAAGTAACCAGTTGTGTCAGACCATATGCCAAGGCAAAATCATGAACAGATCTCCCCGCATGATCGGTTAAACGTGAACCGAGCCATTCGGCGTGATGGGCGTTAAAGTCGCCGAGGATCACGATCTCTGCAGAGGGGATCTGCTGTAGCAACGAATCTGCAGCCATTTGGACGTGGTCGAAGAGTCGGTCTGTTTCGGCATTACCGCTGTGGGACCTATAGAGGCACCCGTAGACGCGCGGATGGTCGTCGCTGTCTACGCGTAGCCAAAGGATGGACAGGTCCGAACCTTCAAGTCTGCCGAGGCGTCGAGAACAGATGTCCTCTCTGACGTAAACGCAAACTCCAGCCCGAGGCACAAAGGAGTGTTCCAGTTTGTACCCCGGGTAGGAGAGATACGAAACATCAGCCGGAGAGGACACCTGCGTCTCGGTCAGAAAGAGCAGAGCCGGCCTCGCCGTCTCGAGATGGTAGTGGACGGCGTTTAGGTTAGAGTGAAGTCCCCTGATATTGCAGAAATTCACGGACAGCGTGGCAGGGGTCGCCTTGGTCTTGTTGCTCCGTTTGCCCCGAGCAGTTGTAGTCTTGAGCGGAATTTCGCCCCCCCCAGAATACGCGGGGCAGCCTGAGCACCCACGCTCAGAAGTGGAGAAACATGGTCGTGGATGCTCAGCGAGGGATTCTCCAGGGGTGCTGGTACCCTCCTGGGGTAGTCTATCTTTATTTAATTCCGCTACCATGTTGATGGGGGGGGGGGGATTTGGGCCTCCGGCCACCTGCACTCACCGACGAAACGCGGAAGCAGAACTTCCACTTCACGCCGGTATTCTGTGAGGTCGTGGTACCACCCCGGTTTGAGCCGGCCCATACGTGCAACAGCAAAGCTGCCGCATGGCTCTACCACTGTTAATTTTTTTAGATTAAACATAGTGTTTGTCACAAGAAGACCCTTTTCCTTGCATACAGCCAGTATAAGCTTGCCAGCATCATTAACCCTTTTATCTCCAAACTTTCCGAGCACCGACTCGTATCCTGGTCGAGCGATGCCTACCCATCCATTCAAATCACCACATACAACAGTTCTTTCGTTTCCCTTAACCAAATCTAGAACTTCTCTTACATTCTCCCAAAACTCCTCCAGCTCAGCCCTGGACGACGAAGCTACCGGCGCATAAACAGCCAAAAGGAATAACTTCGTCAGTCCCATTTTGAAGCGAACCCAGAGAAGTCTTGAGTTCACAACCTTGTATTCAGTCATAAGATCGACCAACCGGGACGACAACAGCACTCCCACTCCTTGGCAGGCGTTCTCGCTTTCCGGGACTCCGGACCATATAGCTAACGTCCCGCCAGGGAGCTCTTCAATACCACTGCCTTTCCGTTTGGTCTCCGACATACACACGACATCTAATTCTCTTTCTTTCATTATTTCGATCAACTCATTCGTCTTATCTCTCATGCCTCCTCTAACATTCCACGTGCCAACTCTGCACTCCGTCCTCCACCTTCCGCCGTGTCGGGCTGTGCGTGACGGGTGGCGGTCCCCATCGCCGCTTTGCGCGCTGCATTCCATACCAACGGGGACGAGCTGGTGTGCGTCGCCTTGGGGGGACGCCCTAACCCTCGTTCGCATGGATGCGCAGCTGTGTAGAATTGCAGCCCTGAAAAGGGCTGGCAGGGGTCGCGACGAGCACGCTTCTACAATGACCCCCCTAATAAAAAACTATTTATTAGAATAAAACTAAATGTTGAAAAAAAGTGGTTCAGTGCGAGTCGGACTCGCAGGCCCATGAAGAGTTCAGTAGTAACAAGCATATATTTTAAATCGAGTCAAAATACCACTATCATTATCGCCAGCAACAAATTATTTTGTTTTTCATAGTGTTTGTATAAATAACAAAGTTGTTTTTGCGGTTCCTTAAAATGTGCTACTTGTATCAAAAAAAGGACTATTATACATTAAAGGGGTTTCTGTGGTTTATTCATTACCAAAGAGAAAAAACTTATTGCGCAAAATAGGTTTTTATTAATTTCAAGTCATCAAAAGCGGCAGTCAACCGTAAAAAACTAAAACAACCGTTGTTATAGGCTCGGTTGAATTCATTGACAACCTTCACATTTATAGTTATGATAATTAAACAAGCGAATTACTAGCTGATTTACAAAGAATTCTTTAGAGTATAACAAAACGCTACTGCACAAGTTAACTGTTAATCTTATCTGTTTTTAACATAACATTTAAAATGGAATCATGTTATGATAATTCAAGAAGTTAATTTCCAGCTGATTTACCACGAATTCTCTAAAGCATAACAAAACAATACAGCACAAGCTAACTGTTCTTAAAAATACATTTGAAATAGAGTTTCAATAAATAAAGGAAATTATATTTTAAAAAGCGTGCAGAACTTAAAACGCGTCAAAGATTATTCTTTTTATGATATTATTAATCGAATAAAAATCGATATCATTCCATAGATTTTATGACAGTTAAGTGGCAACATCGTATCCGACAGGTAGGTCGCTGTCACTGTTATGTCACAAGAATTAAATTACGTGTTATCGTGTTATTGTTGTAAAAGTAAAATGCAATTGTTGATCTCTCAACAATTGGTTCGAACACAGCAGGTAAATAGTTGGTACATATCACGATGTGGTATGTCTTCCTCTAAGAAATGCTTTATAACTGAGTTTACTTGAATAATATCAATATAATAATTGTAGCTTCTTTATTAGGTACAAGTTTCGAGTACAGTGAACGTGTAGTGTGGCACTCGCAAAATGCACCAATAGTTCGTCTTGAACATCTATACATCAGCTGTGGCACTGACACTTATGAGAATAAGATCACACACATTGTTTGTCTTCGATTTTCCACGTGAGGAATTATTTGCGCTACGTGAGGTAAGTGTTTAACATGTTTAACATTTCAATTTATTAAATGTGATCCATATATCTGGTAATTATACATGTTTTTACACTGATTGTATATCAACTCAAGAACTTGTTTTATTTTTTCACATCTGCCCTAGCTATATCTGACAAACATACTAGCTTATTTATGAGATTGACCAGTTTTATCAACTACCAAGAAAGGAGACAGTTGATTTTTCATTGTTTTTGGACTGCTGGTAGTCTGTCAGGCCTTAATTATTAAATAATATAGGGCATTAAATCCGTCCTTGTGCAGTAACATTTAACTTGATAAATATTTTATTTATATTTGAGTTTGAAATAAATCTATTTTATTTTTATTTTTTCACTTTGACTTCATTTTTTGTATTTTACATTATTTCAGTTGTCATGCCGTGTATATCATAATTGCTGGCAATGAACTGATAGAACAGCATCATGTTCAACTGCAGAACGGGAACCATCTGAATCATTTAGTCCGTCCTCGTTGCAATCTGAAGTGAGTAATGTATTGCACCCAGAACAACAAAGCTTAGATCATACATCTATACTGCTAACTAATTATATAAAAGCACAATGTTTTTACCAGGTTGTAACAGTTCCATCAGCATTGCAAGTATGTCTCTTTTGTGATTAACTACATTTTGCGATAACAAACATACATAGTGACAAGTACTATGTATGTGTGTTATACTTGGTAGAGCCATGCTGCAGTTATATTAGAAGTATAGTTGTAGCATGAATGGGTCGGCTCGACCGGGGAAGGAGCACCCTCTCACAGAATACCAGCGTGAAATAGTAGCTTAATGCTGCTGTGTTTTGTATGGTGAGTGTAGAGAACCGGAGACCCTTTTTACTGGAAACGAGAAAATGATCTTAGTCCTCACGGTTGACAACGCATCTGCATTTTGATTTGTAATCGAGGATAGATGTGGGTGTCTAAGGGTTGCAGAAATGTCTCCAGCAGATGGTGAATCTCAGTTAATGACAAGATATGCTAATAAATCCAGAGCCGTGACTATGTGTCGATATGGGTAGTAGAGGTGGTGAATGGCATTTTTAAAACTGAATTTAAAATATTTCATCAAAATTACTTTAACAGGGCTTCCACACATTTGATGATAGACTGCTGTGGCTTCTGCTATAGTTAATAAATTCCACACAAAAATAAGGGACAGGGATGATGCGGCTCAAATACTTGAAATAGTTCATCAAAATATGGAGACAAATAATGATTTTTCTGAGTATGCTAGGGAAAACAATCTAAATAGAGCTAGGGCAGGCAGACTTTAGAAATATAAATGAAGACTTTAAAATGTTAGGGAATTTCCTGTTTTAACTTACAGCGACTTAATATTAATTGCTTGTGTCACATACCAATTAAAGCAAGCTCGCTACTATTATGGTGAGCATATAAGATTTAATGGTTGCTACCGGATAGAACTCTGTAATAACCAGAGGAGCAGCATTATGGAAGGAATAAAGTTAAGCCCTAGCTGATCTTTACTTAGGGCTAGAATTGCAAGTCATCACTATTAGTCGTAAAGTGTATTTTATTATATAAATTCTATATAATATCTAATATATAAATTCTTTTTTAGGAAGGAGGCTTGGTACTACCACCTGCTTAGGACCCTGTAATTAATGAAATTAAAAACCCAAGCATACCACTGCAAGACTTCTAGACACAGTAAGTTCATTCTGTAGATCGGACAATAAATAAAAATTAAAAATCTGAAGGTACTCCGGGTTAACACTGACATTGGGACGTCGGTCACCTCAGTCTGCCGTAACCATGGGTGCTGGAAAGCACCCGAAATGTCTGGAATTAAAAATCAAAGAAATAAAACGCGATAAAATCGATAAAAATAGTTGTTAAAAAAACTGCATTTGTGAAAATAAAAACTTCAAATATTTTCAAAACCCCGACTTTTTTTAAAGCAATTCCTTTACCATTTCATTGTTTTAATTGCATATCATCATATCTATATGCTTTTATATGTGGGCACTCATGGCCGAAGTGTCTATGAAGACCGGGCATTCCCCTTTCTGTACGTGGTAGAGCCCTTCTGCAGTTATATTGGAAGTATAGTTGTAGCTAGAATGGGTCGGCTCGACCGGGGAGGGACCACGCTCTCACAGAATACCAGCGTGAAATAGTAGCTTAATGCTACTGTATTTCGTATGGTGAGTGTAGAGAACCGGAGACCCTTTTTACTGGAAACGAGGCATTCCATCTTAGTCCTCACGGGTGACAACGCATCTGCATTTTGATTCGTAATTGAGGATTGATGTAGATGACTATGGGCCACAGAAACCACTTACCATCAGGTGGACTGTGTGCTCGTTTGTCACCCTATCCTATAAAAAAAAATTAATGTTTGTTTTTTCGTATTTTATGCGATTCCATACCTTTTTTTTAAAGTGTACCAGTTAGTATATATAACATACACAAAACACATATTTTTAACTTTAACTAAATAATTTTGAAATGGACGGGGAGAGCAAGTCGACTACAAAACTGAACTGAATTGACTGAGTGAACTGCATGAGAGACGGATTGAAATGAGTTTACTGTTTGCATATCCAACTAGTCGACGAACTATAAGCTAAGGGACTGTCGTCGTTCGTGGTCTTCTGGATTCTTGTTTTACGCATGCTATTCCACGTTGCAGCTTCCGATTGTGTTTAAATAAACGCACGTATGGGTTGTCGTTCACGCCACAAGTGGTGTTACCATTTGAATACTGTTTGGCTCGTTGTACGAACAAGAAAATGACGCTCTGTAGTGACGTATTTCTATTAATTAAAACTACTTTTACGGATTTTATCGCGTTTAATTTTAATTATTTTTAATTCCCGACGTTTCGGATGCTTTCCAGCACCCATGGTCATGGGCGACCGAGATGACTGACGTCCCGATGTCATTGTTAAACCCGGAGTAACTTCAGCTTTTTTAATTATTATTTATGGTCCGATCTATGCAAAATGAACTGTGTTTGAAGTCCTGCAGTGGTATGCTTAGATTTATGGGTATGCATGGGTGCTGGAAAGGACCTGAAACGTCCGGAATTAAAAATTATTAAAATTAAACGCGATGAAATCCGTAAAAGTAATTTTAATCAATGTGTAGTGTTCGCGTAAATATAAGAAATCATGACGTATTTCTGTGATAGACTATTAATAAAAAGTAGGATTGATATGAGATGTTCGTTATTCTCTCTTGACAGACGATTTTTTCCCTTGATTGACGATCTTCTGTAATAATCTTTTGGCTTTAATATGGCTCGAAGGACCAAAAAATTAAAAGATATGGGAAAACAAATAAACCATAAAACTGAACTGAAATGACTAGAGTGCACTGTATGAGAAACTGACTGAAATGAGTTGACTGTTTGCGTGTCCAACTATTTGACGAACTTTAAGCTAAGGGAATTCTTTATTAAATAAGACGGGACGACTTAAAAACATAGAATTAAACCATTTACAATGATGGCGGCAGTTATTTACATTGAAACTATAACTTTACTAACTTGACTTTACTTTACTTTACCTATAACTAGCCCCTCAGCCCCCAAGCGGTCGAATCCGACCGCGACGCTATTTCGTCAAAATTTAAGCGGTCGAATTCGACCGCGCACCCCCACAGCACTTTAAACCATTAAAACTTATATTTAGAGATTACTTTTCTATGAATAAGTTTGACATTATAAATCAATATGAAATTTTCTACCCTCTAGTGCAATAAAAAATCAAGTTATCTTATGGATAATTATTTACAATCTACGTTAATTTCGTACACCATTAATGCGTGAATGTTATTGTGTTGATTTCTGGATTTTTCTAGTGTTTTATTAGTGGTTTAGTATAGTATTTTATTATAAAATTGTAATGAAAGTTTTTGTGTGTTTCAATATATATTGAAATAGTTGTGATTTTCACGCTGCCGACATTCGCTTGGTATGTTTTGTTTTTGTTATCAAAATACAATAGTCCTTTTATAATGAAGTAAAACCTAACTTTTATATAGAGAATTTTGTATAGATTTTATAATGCCAAACTTCTTCATAGAAAAGTAGTCTCTAAATATAACTTCTAATGGTTTTAAGTGCTGGTGGGTGCGGTTGCATGCGACCGCTCGGGATTTGCCGGGCGCATGCGACTGCATCGGATTTTTATGGGGATCGAAGGGCTAGGGAGCAGTATTGGGGCACTAAAGGATTTATTTCTTCTTTCGTCTTATTTTCTTGTCTGTAGCTCTTCCACGCCGCGAATACTTTTCGCCGGCCAGGTGCTCGTCTAATATTCCTGCGACGGGGGTCACACAGTCGACGGACTCCCACGCGGGCTTGTAGCGTGCCGATTGGTTGTGCGCGTTAAGGCCCATAACATACATACGGAATTCCGTTTCGAGATTCCGTTTCGGAATTCTGATTCGGGATTCCAAACGCAGCAAGTCCATATAAAATCAATGAACCGCCACACAAGTATGGTATTTTTCCATACGGAATTTCTCCGATTTTAGATTTCGTATGAACGGCTGTGCGTTCGGAATCCCGAATGAAAAAAGCCGCTCCAAACACAAGTCTTAAATAGATTTTATATGAGTCGCAACACACAATCGTAAATTCTGTACGGAACGCGCCCAGTGTGGGTCGCACAACAGAAGCGAATGAGTGATCTAGTACATGGAGAATTATATTTTTCATCATAAAGCATAGGTACTTGTTGTGTACCGCATAGGGAAAGCATGCGTATTAATTTCATATTACATACATAGTTTTCCAAAGACTGACTCTAGTGGGAAAAAATATAGCAAATCAGTTCGAAAGAACTGCAGCAGTAGATAGAAAAATGAACAAAATCATAGATATAATAATGAAGGATATATGCCCAGTAGTTGAAAATGTATCGGAACCCGGTGTCTCTAGTTGGCCCCTATCACGCGCCAAGTACTACACAAACAGATCAGTAAAAGCAATAGATATTATATTAAACACCAAAACCATAAAAATTATGAAATTTTTTCGAAGATGAGGCATAATGTACGATAATTCAAACATAAGAACACTCCATCAATTATTAACCTAAAATTTAATCAACTTACTTTACGACCTTCGGTTACGCATTCAGCGTAGTAGCTGCTGTAAAATAATCAAAATAAGTAAAAAACATTATGTCAGATCGGTCTTCCTATCGGGTTGAAACGGTTGACAAATTGGAGAATAAACTATAATAGCAATTCGCCAATCCACATTATTGTCGATAGTGGATCTGCACACGCACATTACTAGCTTGTCAAAAGATACAGCAGCCCTACTACGCATTTTATCCGCATAAATAAAGTATTGTTTTGTGATATTTACATTGCTTGTTGTCACTTGGCATCATACTTATTGTGGGTGTTATATTTGAAAACAAAAATAACGTAGTAAGAGAAAGAAATATTTTACGATTTGTTGTTTAATATGATTTTAAAGATAAATATAATGAAATACTTGTACTTAGGTATGATATGTGATTCTATGATTAACAAAGTTTTTGTTTTGGCTTCGATTTTTACAAGAAACCACTGAACAGCATGGCTTTCTGATAATATTTCACGCTGACGGTCGCATGCGCTCTACACTACACCCACGCGACAGAATAGGGATGGGCGTGACAGAAAATTATCGATAATATAAAACAATTTAAAAAAAATCCACTACTCTAATCATCTAGAGGAATTGCATCTGTCGATTGAACCCTTGGTCTCTGTTTGACTGTGATCAATAAATAAAAAATAAAAAAATGCGTTGTCACTCCTTAGGACAAAGATGGACTGCATCACCACCATTTAAACGATTCCCGGTTACACTCATAACACATCAGCATTATAGTGCTATTTTACTTGTTCGAGCAAACCTATGTATACCGTAGAAACATAGCTGGCTGAGCTGTCGAGAGCGTCATAATCATCATTATCATTAGGGTCCCTCACAAGTCCACTGCTGAATATAACTCTTCCAAATAATGCCACAAAGCACAGTCCTAAGCCACCTGCATCCATCGACTTTCTGCATGTCTTACCAGGTCGTCAACGTCGTTTACCAGAAAATGTATCTTATAACACTTCGGGAATGAAAATTAATCTATCGATACTTCGCCACCGCCACTTCAAACATGAAAATCCATTATTTTTTATTTTACGGTAAAGGAGATCACAGAAATTATACAACATACATAAAAACATATGTGAACGCGGACACACAAACAAGGAACTAGTTTTGTATTTACGTGAAAAGCAGACAGGAATATTTCATGGTGACTAGCATTTTGTTAAAATTTTTAATATCACATAATTTTATGGCTTTTCACTTTTTGCTTTTCCTTAGTTCTTTTTTCCGATATTTTCACAGACAGCCCGTCCATAACTATTAAAGTACCCAAATTCCATAAAATTGTATATGTATACAGAATAAAAATCAATATCTCCAGTAATTAACACATTATTTTGAAACATCTATTTATATATTATCTATAATTGCACGTCTTTTAAAGTTCTCAGAGAATCCTTTGTGTAAAACTCTTTAGAAATATGTTATCTACAAGTGCAAATATTTTATGAACAAACTCAACGTTGCTAACAAAGTAAATTCATTTAAATGTGTAACTTAAAAGCTAAAAGTCCATTATTTATAAATAAAGTATAATACATATGATGTACACGTTTCTACAAGGAATTAATACTTATTTTTTAATTTAATACGAATTTTTTGCGAAAAGTTACAATAATCAAATTTAATGATCAATGACGCATTATTAAAAATTTTCTCTTAAAGGTAATTAGGAAATGGTTACAAATCTTATCAATTATTATAATCACACTACTACATCTAATATATAAAAACTAATGTTTGTTCGTATTTTTACCTTACCGTTCATCAAATTGCGCTAAAAGTTTTTTAGTTTATTGCTTGCAAAGGTTATAGAGATAGTACAATTTACTTACAATCGGTGACACGCGCATCGTAACGAAAAATGTATTTGAATTAAACCACAATGAATCTATTGTCATTTCTAATCAAACAATATAACTATTTCAAATTTTAAACAATATTTCCACATTTTTTGTCTGTAGTTATAACGCGCCGGGTACCAGTCAGTACTTGTATATTATAACCACAGAAATAGTAATAATAAGACAATAGAAATAAATTAGCGTTCTATTACTTGCAAAACAGATGTCGCCACATCTTACCCTATTATAATGGAGAAGATAACAAGGTTACAATATTAGACTTTTAAGTACGTAAGTAAAAAGTCTAGACCAAACACATAATTTTAGTTTTTATTTCACATCGATCGGTGCACTATTACCGAAGTTATAAGCGTGGAAAGTTTACGTACATTTCTAAAATCTCGCCCGTGCCCGCGAGAAGCGCGTGACGTCATTCGTTCCATGCGGCCGCGCCGCCATACCGTTCCAGCGCGCCGATCATACGTTTGTAGTTCGCTCTGGTGTTTTTAAGTATTTAATGATGGAAGAAGGGTTTCAAAAGGGTCAATCTGACAACCTTCCAATAGTCCGTGACATGATGGTGGCGGAATATTTTCTAAGAAACAAAGATTTTGTCGCGGCTGAAATACGTGGAAAAGGTAGGTATAAGAATAAGATAATATTTTTATAACCTAGGTACCCATTATTACATTAATACTTCTGGGTTTCGTTTGCTAATGATAAGAATAGGTTCAGCCTCTCGGCTGATTTCAGCCAGTAAAAAATTAAAATTAAATTTATTTAAAAACGCCGTTAAAACAAGGTCGCATTTCGCGGCTAAATTCGTTTATTTCTTTATCTTTCTCTGTGGAATAAGACCGTGACTATGTTCATTATGAACTTGGCTGTATGATATACGTTACTACTAGTAACGTCTATAGAAAAAATAAAAAGAATCTTGTCATTGTCATTGAAGTTCCGTTGATTTCGTTGAATAAACGTGTGATAATTTTGCTTTTAAAATTGTGAATTACATAAACATCTTTTTTAAGTTTGAGGCGACCACCAACTAGTTTGTACTTCACGTAGTTTTCCATATCGTTTTCGACCTAGAACAAAATACAAACTTATTTAAAATCTATAAAAAAAATAAGGAACCTCGTAATTTGTATTCCATCAATATTTAAAATATGTACCAACTATGTAATACATAAAAATACGACAACACGAAAAAAAAATTTAAGTGCTCCACTTCTTAATCAAACTTATTCCATCATTTGCGGCCCGCAAAGTATGAAAGTTGAACAGCTCTGCGTGTGTGTTTAGTTTTTGCTCGAAATATCGTAAAAATATAAAAACGTTTGTTAACATATTCCATATTTTAACCTTTATATGCATTATAAACATTTTAAAATTTACTGCAAACATAGGTAGGTATCTAAACTTACGAACTCACGACAGGTCATTGACTTATCTACATTACATAGGTACTTTACCCATGTTTGGATGTTTATTTACACTGAAGTAGTTTTAGTTAAATATGTAGGTATTAGGTGTTATTTCTTCTTGAAATTATAATGATCATTAAGCGTGGAAAGGTTCAATGAATCGTTAGTTACTTAAACACTGCGACTCGAGTAGGTACCTACATGCCTAATAGAAAGCATTTACTAGCAATAACCAAGACCTATCATGTGAAGGTTATTATTATTTGAATACTTACATCGAAATGATCCTCACAACAAAATGCTACCGTGTTCGGTCCTAAAGGATGTGCTCTTCTCATAACATTTGTCCATTTTTTTCTAATGGTAGGGTTTCTAGGCACATTAAAAAACAACTTTTCAGGTGTTTTTGTGGCCGTATTTTTACATTGAGGCACAGCACAATATTTAATAGATGGTGTCATGTTCTACTATAATGTTTCTTGTTAAAAATAGATAGATAGATCCGCATGCGACGGGCACATTCAAGTAAATGTTTTGATTTTCTAAGTGCGCGTCGGGTCGCTCGCACGAAGATGGAACTTGTGACGTCATCAACGATGTCGCGCTCGGCCCGCGGCTTAGATCGAAAATGTTGACTTTGCGCCTTTATATCTCGGTCATTTTTAAAGATAGAAAAAATTTAAAAACACAGTTATTCTCATAATTTTTTGTAGAATTTTTTTGGCATATAAAACAAAAAATGGTTATCTTCTCCATTGTAGGCACAACGAACAATGATATCTAATGTTTCACATTACATTGCTTGGCAAATTTGTCAACGTATTGTACAGTATGAAATGAAATAAATGAAAGTTTAAAAAGGTAAATATCATAGTTAAGTATTTATCTAGATGTAAATTAGTTAAAACAATGATGATTAGTAAATAATCAACTTACCGATGAAATTTTATGCCTTTATTAGTTGAATTACACGTCCTTGATGAGTTTTTACAACTGATTATGCTGCAGTTCTCCATTATAAATTTATAATAACATAAATTCACGTACGTCGTTCCCCGCGCAACTAAATCACAAAATGGTGAATTATGTTCATCAGCACATGATAGCGGCCACAAGGTCACGTGTCACGACTTCAATTGTCTTATTATTACGATTTCTGTGATTATAACTTACACCAAACACAATTTTTTAAATTTAACTTAATAATTAAGAAAAGGAGAGCAAGTCGACTATAAAACTGAACTGAATTGGCTGAGTGGACTGTATGAGAGACTGATTGAAATGATTTTACTGTTTGCGTATCCAACTAGCTGACGAACTCTAAGCTAAGGGACTGTCGTCGTTCTTGGTCTTCTGGATTCTTGTTTTACGCATGCTGTTCCATTTTGCACATTCCGATTGTCTTTAAAAAACACACGCGTGAGTTGTCGTTCACGCCACAAGTGGTGTTACCAGTCGAATAGAGTTTGGAACCGTTAGGTGGTAATTTAGTGATAAATAAACTTAAACGCGGTAAGAACAAGAATGTGACGCTCTGTGGTCACGTATGACGTTCTATGATAGACTATTAATAGAAACTAGGATTGACATGAGATGTTCGTTCTCTCTTGACCGGCGATATTCTCTCTTGACCGAGGATCTTCTCTTTTGACGGATGATCTTCTCTCTGGATCGACGGTCTTCTATAATAATCTGCTGTCGTTAATCCCGCTCGAAAGTAGTTAAAAAGGATGGGAAAGCAAGTGGTTTATAAAACTGAACTGAGTTGACTGAGTTGACTGTACGAAAAACTGACTGAAATGAGTTGACTGTTTGCCTATCCAACTAGTTGACGAATTTTTAGCTAAGGTACTGTTCTATTAAGAAAGATGGAATGGCTTAAGCAACAGTTAATTCAACTATTCATAATGATCGTGGCAGTTATTGACACTAAAACTATAACTATAACTAGGGAGCACTATTGAGGCACTAAAGGAATTATTTTTTCTTTCTTCTTATTTTTGTCTGTCTACTTTGCCGCGAATGCTTTTCGCTGGCCTCACCGTGCTCGTCTGTCTCCGGTCAACGGTATCCCAAGTGGGCTTGAAGCGCGCTGATTTGTCGTGCGCGTCAAATGATTGTGTAGTGCATGTGCCAGGCATATTGCCATCCGTTACAAAGGAGATGTATGAAACTAGGTGCTTGATATCGTTGGTACCAGTTATACAACAATATGTAGGTAATAAAACTATAAATTGTAAGCATAAATGTTTTTTTTTATTTCTGCAATACATGGGACAATCATAAAACATTTTTTTAACTAAAAAAGAAGAAAGGAAGAACCATTTATTCGATAATCACACTTTACACACAATTTAAGAAATTTAAATATAAATTACAAGGGGATAAAGAATATGCATGCGCAGGTATAAGACTGCTTACGCATTAAAAATTATTTAGTAAGCGAAACATGCATGATGTTAATTAACAATGAAACAAAAAAAACATTAAAAAAAGAATTTAAAGATAAAATGTGACCTCAAATAGGTCTCCAACTCACATAATGCTGCAGAGGCAGCGCTAGTTTTCAGTTGGAACCTTGTGACTTCACTGACGAGTCGATGTGTCTCGAATTACGCGTAACTACAACTTACAGACTAATAGTAATTAGCCAGTGGACTAAAGAGTAGTGCTAACGAACATAGTTAACTGTATAAATATCAATATAAATGGTGTGTAGTAAATACACTATACCTATATTTACACATAAAATATTCGGCTCTATGGGAAAGCCAAAGCAAAGTAGCAATAAAATTTATGATTTTAGTACATATATAATTTATATTCTGTACTCAAAGGGACACGCCATGTTACGAGACCTCCAAGATTTTTTTTAGAAAATAAAAGTGAGATTAAAAATAAATAAGTAATAAATGATCATCGTTAAAAACGAAGAAGACATCGTAAACAAAGCGGTGGGACTGTCTCCGTTTGTCCAATGGTGGAAGAGAAAGGCAAATAATTCATGCAATTTCTGCTCATATTCTCGCACCCGTCAACACTCACGCATCCGTCAACATACGGCGGCCTACCAGATGATCGTCACTTCATCTAGTATGAACCGTCAAACACTTCGCTTACCAAAACGAGGCCACAATTAGAGAATTTCTCTTTCTTATTTTCCATTCTACTCGGTTTTCGATCCTTCGAGCTATATTTAGATCGTACTTCCACTTCTCTTTTTCTTTAATTCTCGTTCCACATTGGAATCTAAACCACGATCGCTGTCGCGCGAGTGTAGTAAATACCGTTTCTCTGAGCATTCCTCTTGGGAATACATCCTAAATGCTTGTCTAGTGGTTTTTAGTCTAGTGGTATTTAATGCATGGTGATTATTAAAATATGCATCTTAGCAGTTTCAACGCTCGTAAGATTCCTAATCGTTTTGATGCTTCAAAACTAGGTCTGCTTGCTAATTTAGATATATGGGTGGCCCATTGAAGCTTTTTACTTAATGTAATTCCAAGAAAATTTTACTGAATGTAGATATAGCATTATTTCCTTCCTTTTTCATATTTTAGTAATTGTCGTTTCAGTTGAAAATTAATAATATAATATCATAATCAAATAATCCTTTATCATAGTTATCCCCTACTATGCAAGGTAAATTATTAAATATAGATAAGTAACAGAAAAGGGTCGAGAATTGAACCCAGAGGTACGCCAATTTATAATATCGACCCGAAAGAACAGATATCGTTGATAAAAAACTGTTTGCGTTCTGTTACTTAAATATGAAATTACAAATTTTAGAGCACTATTTCATACACCATAGTGTTATAATTTTCTGATTAATGTCTCATGATGAACATAATCAAAGGCTTTGGATAGGATATAGAATATACCAAAAGTATCCTGTAAATTCTCCCATGCATTGGAAATATATTTGATCAGCTCAAAACTTACAACAGTTGCTAGCGACCCCTCGTGCAACCGAACTGATTTCTATAAAATAAATTATTTTCATTAAAAAATTGACATTTGATCAAGGATATTTTTTATTATTAGTCATAGCAGTACAGTAATAGGTATAAAATTAAGAATATGCACTACCCCATATTTGAACGTCCTGTGGGTGTCATAAGAAGCGAATGTAACAATAACTAACGTGTAGATGCCAACCCACCCAAATGGCGTCTATGGTAGGATTAAGGGTGAATTAAAGGGGTTTAATTTAACTACCTAATTGAAGGGGTCTCGCCCTCGTAATGTAATTAAAGGGAGTCTATGTTCAACAGAACCGTGCTTTGTGGCTTTCCTTGGGGAGGCCTATGTTTAGCAGTGGACTTTTGAAAGGATGTAATGATGATGGTGATGAATATGTTCAGCAGTAGACTGTGATAAGCTGTAATGAATAAAATAAATGAGTACAAACGAACCATGTCCTACTCTCCCTCATTAAAATACTAACAACAAAAAATATATACATTGCTATTTTCACTCACACAACTTTAAAAAGCACTAGATTAGCTTCCTAAGAGGTTAAGGATACCAAACTTACCTTACAAGAGTAGATAGTGCTAACTTTGAAAAAAAAACATTTTAGTACTTCTAAAACATTATATAATTCTCTGATTCAAGCAAAACTTGCAATTGTAATGTATTCACAGCTTGCGTTTAACTCCCACAGGAAGCAACATTGTAAGTTATACTCGCATAATATAAAATGTCTGAGTTAGATACAAACTTTTCTACTACTGTTACAAATACTATTAAAATGCTTTTATTAGAATGATACCCGCTATTTTATAATTCATATTTGAATATATACCTGTAGAAAGTAGATGAAGAAAAATATTGTGGATTGTTAAAATAATATGTGCATAGAAATATATGTATACTAAACCGCAGAACATATTTATGGACATCTACAGAGGAGGCCTATGTTCAGCAGTGGACACAGTACGAACCACTAGACGATCACAGATTGTGTGCGGAGTGTTTTCGGGAGTGTCGCAACAGGCAACAGAGGGAAACTGAATTAGTAGATGGTTAGCATATTACTGACAGCAAATGAAAACAAAATGCGGTTGCCAACACCAAGCGTGGCAACTGGCAAAATCTCCCCGATAAGACTTTCTATGGGAGCAGCCTATTTCTAGCGGTAGACTTTTGATAGACTGTAATTATTATGATGATTGTAAACAGCGTTAAAAACTCATAAGATATTTTTTTTCATCAGATCATAAAAATCCATTGCTGAGTGTAAGCTCTCCCTTTGTAGGCAAAATCTGTCGTTATCCCCACGTTTACAAAGTACTAATAAAAATATATTTTTTAGCATCATTTCCTTTGTTAAAAACTTTAAAACCTACTTTTAAGAAGTTACAAATAATGACAGCTTCATAATTACTCTTTCTTTATTAGGAAATAATAAACTAAAATTTGTAAATTAATAACTAATAATAAGTCTTCAAGTACCGGAACAAACTTGTGTCTGAAGCCGAGTCTTTGTTAAACAAAGTCTTGGAGTAGGGACTACTACGTGTTCATTTCAAGTTCGCCGTCGTCGACCGTTATGACATCACAGCTGACGGTACCGTAGACAAAAAAAGTCATGTTTATCTATGACAAAAAATATTCACCATGTTTATGTGATATATAACATAAACATGGTGAATATTTTTTGTCAAATTGAGCAAAACTAAGTAAGTAGTTTGTTGTCCTGTAGACAGAAATTGAGAGCAAACAAGTAGATAAAATGCATGTTATAAAATAATTCATTTAGTAAAGGGAAATAATAACAGTGAATAGCACCAATTATAAAATATTATAATTAATTTTTTATAGTTTTGTTTTACATTTAAAATATTTTAAATACGTAAAACATTACGAAGACGCTGTTATCGGTACTAATAGGGCGACGCTTGAGCCGCGGAGTGAGGGTGCGCGGCGAGAGGTAACGGCATTCTTGGAGTGAACAAGTAGTACATCCCTATTAGAATAGTCTAGTTCCCTTGTTGCCTCAGTTATTATTGGAATCCTCGGCGTCGATACATCGAATGATGCAGTTTGTGGTCACTTGGAAGAGAAAGCCAAAGGGGCAGTATTTTTTTTATAGGATAGGGTATCTACCACGGGAAGTGCTCAGAGGAGTTGTTCGGCTTAATTCCAGCCGTCAAATTCCGCGAATGAACATCCAACCAGGTATCGTGAGTTTTGTCGATGATGATCTGGATGCTTGGCGGTCAACCACTGTACGTTTTACTACGAGTTTTCTTCCCCGTACGACCTCTGGAGTCGTTTACTACCAGCGATATGACTTAGGGATCTTGAAGAAAAGAGCTTAATCCTTTCTAAAACGCTGGCATCGCACCTGCGATTCCCCTGGTGTTGTAGTTTTTCAAGTGCGGCGGTAGTCACTAACCATCAGGTGAGCCTCAAGCTCGTTTACTCCCTCCTCTATAAAAAAAACAATATTTCAAATACCCGCTACAAGTGTGAAGGATATCCGGTTAACATCTGTGCGAATTAATGAAAAGGCTTCTGATGGAATTGACGGATAGAGTATAGTATAGTATAAGAGACTTTTAATTCAACGAAACTTTCCTAACAACTATAAAACTAGCCATGCAGAAATGCACCACAGCAACAAATCTACGGAAACAGCCTCGATCAGTGTTGTTAACAGGGTCGAAACGGCGTTGGAGGATAAAGAAATAGCTCTTTTTGCCTTTCTAGAGCACCTTCGACAGTAGCCCCACCCCAAATCACTGCTGGACATCTAAAAATGTTAACCCTCACCACCACCAGGTGGGTGCAGTCGATGCGTTCAAACAGAAAGGCATAAAGTAGTCTTCTTTGAACGAATTTGGTTGCAGGTGTCCGTGGACCGCATAGATAAGCTACCTAGTATAAACGGGAGTAGATACACCACTGAGGTTTTAAAATTATTAATTACAAGCTACCGCCTGAAGATGGCGCTGGTTCTTTACATGGTCACCCACTAGAGGGCATAACTATATAGTGTCTAATTTATTCATTCAACTGAACTGTATTTAAGTGGGAATGTTGAGGAAAAAGTTAAGTTCTTCAACCTGTAATAAAATAGGAAGCCATTATTTATTGCATTTATTATAAGTTTTACAGTAGGTATACGCTTGTAATTTTACAAGTCGTTGTTGTCAGAACACATCATTTTTCCTTTCAATATACAATTTACATTTGTACACCAACTAAAGTAACCATATTACATGATTATTAATAAAACAAATCAAATCATTTTTATATATGGGACAAGACAAAAGAGATGAATTGCAGAAAATTTCTGCAGGGTCCGTTCTCTTTTTATTTTTTTTTTAATACCAAGAGAATCTTTAATGTGTTATGTGATTAATTTCATTTAAATGCTGATACAGTGCTTCACTGGGAGAAAACAATGATCGTTTTGTATAATCCCTTTCATATATGTAGCTGGATATATCATGTTTCTTAATTAATTCATTTTTGCACCTTCTACAAGATTTAAAAATCGGTTTACATTTTTTCAATTATACGTAGGCGGTCCCATAATGAATTGGCCTAACTATGAACCAATGAAGGAAATGAAACGAAACCAATTTTATTTTTCAATATAATCACCATGAATACTAACACACTTCTGACATCTGTGAATCAACATCTCTAAACCTTTATAAAAATAATCACATTTTTTATCCTCAAAATGACTGAAGACGGCCGCCTGCAACTCTTCATCGCTTGAAAACTTTCTTCCTCTTAAGTCCCGCTTTAAATTTGGAAATAAATAATAGTCGGACGGGGCCATGTCTGGACTGTAAGGTGGATGTTGAACTTCTGTGAACCCGCATTGACGAACTGCATCCTTCGAAACACCAGCGGTATGAACAGGGGCGTTGTCATGGAGCAACAGGACACCTTTAGACAGCTTGCCTTTTCGTTTTTCCTTTATCTTGTCTCGTAATTTATATATTAAAGAAGCATAATATTCGCCGTTCACGACTGTATTACGTTCTTTAAAACCCACCATCAAAATGCCTTGAAAACCCCAAAATATTGTGCACATCAGTTTTTTAGTTGATTGTTGCACCTTTGCCTTTCTAGGGGGCTTTTCACCCTTATAACGCCATTCCATTGACTCGCGCTTGCTTTGTGGATCATAATACAAGATCATAGTTTCATCACCAGTCACTAGCCGCTCAATCACAGTCTTTGGATTTTCGCCACAAAGATCCAAAAACTCCGAAGCGCAGCGCACTCTTTCCTGTCTCTGTACCGCTGAAAGAAGTTTAAGTACCCATCTTGCACGCACTTTTTTCATGTGAAGATGTTCATGAATCGCGCGATGAATGGTACTCTTAGAGAGCCCAAGCCTTGCTGCAGTTTCTCTAATCTTCAAACGGCGGTCACTCAGAACCTCCTCTTCGATAAGAGCAATCGTTTCGGGAGTGAGCACTTCCACAAGTCGACCGTCGTGGCCAAAGTCTTCGACGGTTTCTCTCCCAAGGCGAAACTCTTTCACTCAATTTTTCACTGTGCTATAGGAGGGGGCAGACTCCTTATACACGCCATCCAATCGTTCTTTTATTTGGGCAGGGGATAAACCTTCTTTAAACAGAAACTTTACGACACTTCGATACTCAGTTTTCGACATTTTGAAAAAATACGCGACTCTCGTTATTCAAATGCCTGTTAAACTAAGACTAAGCATTTCATGTCGATGCATGTTTCTTATATTAAGTGCACGATAAACGTACTATTTAATGCAACACAACATGTAGCGACATGTCGCGTTGAACTATATCAGGCCAGTTCATTATGGGACCGCCTGGTATATCCAGTGTCCGTGGAGTTTTTATATGTTTTGTTTTTATTTTAATTTTTTAAATAACTGTAAAGAATAAAAAAGACAGATGTCAGAAATATTGGAGAAACAAGAGAATGTTTTTCTGTAAATGTATATAGCGTTTTTCCCTTAAATTGTATCACTTTATTTAATTTTTTTTTTTATGGAAGAGGGGGCAAACGAGCATGCGGCTCACCTGATGTTAAGTGACTACCACCGCCCATGATCAACCGCAACACCAGGAGAATTGCGGGTGCGTTGCCGGCCCTTTAGAAAGGAGTAAGCTCTTTTCTTGAAGGTCCCCAGGTCGTATCGGTCCGGAAAAATCGCCGGTGGTAAACTATTCCACAGAGAGGTTGTACGTGGAAGAAAACTCCTTGTGAAACGTACAGTGGTGGACCGCCAAGCATCCAGATGGTGTGGATGGTATCGGGAGGTTGCCGTGTAGTGCGTTCACGGAATTTGGCGGCTGGGATTAATCCGAACAATTCCTCAGAGCACTCCCCGTGATAGATGCGATAAAGTACGCAAAGAGATGCAACATCTCTTCGCAGCGCCAGTGAATCGAGCCGATCGGAAAGCACTCGGTCGTCGACGATTCGAGCCGCTCTGCGCTGGATGCGGTCAAGTGGAAGGAGCTGGTACTGGGGAGCCCCAGCCCAGAGATGGGAACAGCATTCCATGTGCGGCCGAACATGCGCCTTGTAAAGTTGCAGGCGGTGTGCCGGCATGAAATACTGTCCCGCTCTGCTGAGCACGCCAAGCTTTTTAGAGGCCAATTTGGCCTTCCCTTCCAAGTGACCACGAAACTGCACGTCACTCGATATGTCGACGCCGAGGATTCCGATACTGGCTGAGGCAACAAGGGGAGTGCCTTGAAACTGAGGGGATACGACAAAGGGGTTCTTTTTAGCGGTTAACGCGCAAACTTGTGTCTTCTGGGGGTTATACTGGACTAGATTTAGTCGTCCCCAATCCGAGACTCTGTTCAGCAAAGACTCGACTTCAGACACAAGTTTGTCCCGGCACTCGGAGACGTTTTCCCGAGAAATATTGGCTCGGCCGGTGTAAAGAGCATCACCAGTGCTGTCATCCGCATAGCAATGAATGTTACGGGTATGCAACATATCATTGATATGCAGAAGAAACAGCGTTGGCGATAGCACGCAGCCCTGTGGAACACCAGCATTAATAGGCTTGCAATCGGAGCTTGCACCGTCTACAACGACCTTGATGCTCCGATCTGCAAGAAAGCTGGTGATCCAATCGCACAATTTCTCGGGAAGCCCATAGGAAGGGAGCTTCGAAAGATGCGCTTTGTGCCAAACCCGATCGAAGGCCTTCGCAATGTCCAAACTAACGGCCAATGCCTCCCCCTTGAACTCTACTGCCTCCGCCCATCTGTGAGTGAGGTAGACCAGAAGATCACCAGCTGACCGACCACGGCGAAAACCGTATTGGCGGTCACTAATCAGCTGGTGATCCTCAAGGTACCTCATGAGCTGGCAGCTTACAATGGCCTCCATTGTTTTGGAGAACAAGGAGGTGATGGCGATTGGCCGGTAGTTGGACGGGTCTGAGCGGTCGCCTTTTTTAGGGATCGAGTGGACGAAAGCCGTCTTCCATGATTTTGGGACTACGCCTAGTAGGAGTACCGGAAAAGACGCGTTAAACCGGTGCCAACTCTGGAGCACACGTCCTCAGCACAATTGGGGGGATTCCGTCAGGCCCACTCGACTTGTGGATGTCCAGGGAGAGGAGTGCTTTGCGAACCGAGCGCTGTGTGAACTGCACTTCCGGCATGGAACACTCACACCGCGGGATGGTCGGCGGCGTACTCCCCCCGTCATCGAGAGTCGAGTTAGACGCAAAGAAAGAGCCTAGAAGATCGGCTTTCTCCTTTGCAGTATGGGCCAGTGAGTCGTCCTCCCTGTGCAGAGATGGAAGAGATGGCTGACAGAAATTCCCCTGGACAGCCTTGGCGAGAGACCAGAATGCACGGGTTCCAGAAGGAAGGCGAACTAGTTTCTCGCCAATTCTGCCTATGTGCTCTGACTTTGCCTTGGCAATGACTCTTTTGAAGGACCTAGAGGCGGAATTATACTTCTTTTTTAGAGCGCTGGTGTTTACATCCCGGGAGGCTGATGCATCAACCCAGGCTCGGTAGCACTCCTGCTTATAGCATGATGCTATTTTACAAGAGCGACCAAACCATGGCTGAGATTTGCCTCCAATGGGCACCACAGAGGAAGGAATAAAAAGTTCCATACCCTGAAGTACCACATCAGTAACAGAATCCGCAACAACGTTGGGATCATCCGGCGAGAAGCAAACCCGCCCCCAAGGGTAGGATGCAAAGAAAGACTGCATCCCATCCCAATCGGCTGACCTATAGTGCCAAACACGGCGGCAGCCTGCAGAATGCAACCGCGATTTCAGCGTGAGTGGCACAACACTCTGGACCAGACAATGGTCCAAGGAGCCTAAAGGGGCGTCGACGGAAATCTGATATCCGTCCGGGTGAGAGGTCAGCAGAAGGTCCAACAGGGAAGGTGCATGATCCTCCACATCTGGAATCCGCGTAGGCGAAGTAACCAGTTGTGTCAGACCATATGCCAACGCAAAATCATGAACAGATCTCCCCGCATGATCGGTTAAACGTGAACCAAGCCATTCGGCATGATGGGCGTTAAAGTCGCCGAGGATCACGATCTCTGCGGAGGGGATCTGCTGTAGCAACGAATCTGCAGCCATTTGGACGTGGTCGAAGAGTCGGTCTGTTTCGGCATTACCGCTATGGGACCTATAGAGGCATTCGTAGACGCGCGGATGGTCGTCGCTGTCTACGCGTAGCCAAAGGATGGACAGGTCCGAACCTTCAAGTCTGCCGAGGCGTCGAGAACAGATGTCCTCTCTGACGTAAACGCAAACTCCAGCCCGAGGCACAAAGGAGTGTTCCAGTTTGTACCCCGGGTAGGAGAGATACGAGACATCAGCCGGAGAGGACACCTGCGTCTCGGTCAGAAAGAGCAGAGCCGGCCTCGCCGTCTCGAGATGGTAGTGGACGGCGTTTAGGTTAGAGTGAAGTCCCCTGATATTGCAGAAATTCACGGACAGCGTGGCAAGGGTCGCCTTGGTCTTGTTGCTCCGTTTGCCCCGAGCAGTTGTAGTCTTGAGCGGAATTTTGCCCCCCCCCCCCCCAGAATACGTGGGGCAGCCTGAGCACCCACGCTCAGAAGTGGAGAAACATGGTCGTGGATGCTCAGCGAGGGATTCTCCAGGGGTGCTGGTACCCTCCTTGGGTAGTCTATCATTATTTAATTCCGCTACCATGTTGATGGGGGAGGGGGGGATTTGGGCCTCCGGCCACCTGCACTCACCAGACGAAACGCGGAAGCAGAGCTTCCACTTCACGCCGGTATTCTGTGAGGTCGTGGTACCACCCCGGTTTGAGCCGGCCCATACGTGCAACAGCAAAGCTGCCGCGTGGCTCTACCACTGTTAAATTTGATTTGATTATCCAAATACGATATTATAATTTATATATTATGAATACAAAGATTTTTATTTAAAAACTGCATCCTAACTACCACGCGTTATTTCTTCATTGGATAATCACCCTGCGATGTGATTATCCAATGAAGAAGTAATATGAAGAAGTAAGCTTTGGACAAGCCAACACAAATTGTAATTGCCGAGAGAACCTGCAAAGAGAGCCAGCTGCACAGCAACAAAATCAGAATAGTGACCACTCCTATAACACTTTTATAACCTACTTACCCTGTGCGTCCTTCTCACAACTTGACTTTAGGTTGCCGGCCGGCCATTTCTTTATATATCGCAGTGAACCTAATTTTCATGTCTTATTTATCTCAGGCTGTTCATTGCATAAATAAAAGTTTCATCGGTAAATTACAACAAAATTGTTCAAGGCCAATTAATTTTACTTACAATTAATAAGCTAAAACTAAATCTACCTAAACTTTCTTTACGCACACGTGGCGTACCTTGCAAAGAATTGTAAATCACCATAAAATTTGGTTAATTTATACTAATATTTCATAAGATAATATTTTATTTTATATATCAATTTGAATTTAGGCTCCCAAATACTTTTTCCATACTAAGCTACTTAAACTTCCAATTTGTACTTACTACTAGGAGACAGTCCCCTGCTGCAGCACTCCTCTTCTCTTCACGTCCTCCGACCATGGACCACTGCTGCGCCGCGCTTAAGTCGCAAGTTACGTTTATTTTATGCCTTTAATTTGCAAGTCATCGTAGCAAATTCTTAGGAATTTCAACTTTTCATACTAACTTACTAATATTCAAATAATTTTACGGATTAAGCATTTACCTATCTTGATTTTTGATTTGTTTTCTTCATTTCTCTTCAGAATGCCTAAAAAGGGTACAAATATGGATGAGCTCATGACTAAACGGGCTAACGTTGAGCAAAGAGTAGTTATTTAAAAAATTTGTAAATGATTTAATTGAAGTTAAGAATCCTACACAATGTCAAATTACTGAGCTCTCTGTACGTTTAGAAAAATTTGAAGGTTTATTTGAATATGTTAATGACTTGCAGACGGAAATTGAGGTTCGTGATACCTCTGTAGCAGCCAGACTAATCAACCCTAAACGGGAATAAATAATATATACTCTGCTGCTACTGTGGCGTAGCCACATAAATATATGTCAAAAATTAAAAAGATAGTACTGACTGACAACTGTCATAAGCGATATTCACTTCGTTTCCTAAAATATAAAAGGTAGTTGCTAAATGAGTAAAAAAGCCTAAATTCTTACAAAAATTGTGTTAGCCTTCTGCTTAAAGATTTGTGTGTTGTTATAAACTGTATTGTGATAGTAAATGTACTGTTAGTGTGAACTTTAAATGCGTTTGTGTTCTGTCCGAAATCTGTGTAATCTTTCTCTTATAATTCTCAATTTATAAACATTTATTATTATAATAAATAAACTTTAATTTGTGTATATTGTGAATTGTGCAGCTGTATACAAGGGAAATAAACATTATAACAGTGAACAGTGAGTATAATTTTATCACCAATTTCACTACACTGGTGACCCCGGAAGTTTGGACACTAAATAAAATAGTTCATCAAAAGCTCAGTAATAACAATGGCAAAAACCAACGGCACTAATAAAGCAAGAGAAAGTAGTGCATACGGGGTGGAGTCATTTACACCTTCCGACATTTGTCGCGTCGGAGTACGTCTGCCCCCGTTTTGGCCAGAAGAACCAGGCGTATGGTTCGCCCAAATAGAAGGCAATTTTGCACTCTCTGGAATAAAGGATGATGACACCAAATACTTTTATGTCATTTCACAACTGGACCGTCGCTACGCAGCTGAAGTGAAGGACATTATCGTCTCACCGCCAGAAAAGGGAAAATACGAGAAATTAAAGACCGAACTGATTAAAAGATTGTCAGCATCAAGAGAAAAGGAAGTAAAGCAACTACTGATGCACGAGGAGCTTGGTGATCGCCGCCCCTTACAATTTCTGAGGCATCTGCAACACTTAGCAGGTCCTAATGTTCCTGATGATTTTATTAGAACAATTTGGTCTAGTAGGTTGCCAAATAACCTACAGACTGTCATAGCGTCACAACCAGACTCAACGCTGCAAGCACTTGCAGACTTGGCAGATAAAGTCGACAAGTCGTGTCAACAAACGCAATATCCGTTGCTGTGATAGACAAAATGACTCAACAAATAGCTGAACTCACTCGTCAGGTTCAAGTCCTATCAGTTCGGGACAGCAGGAATAGATCCCGTTCAAGGAACCGTTACAGTCGCAACCAACGCAAAAACAGTAGGTTTCGTCGGTCTCAATCCAATTATAAAAAATTTCCCATTTGTTTCTATCACCACAAGTACGGCGACAAAGCAAAAATATGCCTTAATCCATGCGACTATAAACAGGAAAACTCTCAAGGCAGTCGTTAATGGCGACAGACGATTGTCTTAGTTTATCCGGTCGCCTGTTTGTTTCGGATCGACGATCAAAAGTGCAATTCTTAGTCGATACAGGTAGCGACATCTGCGTTTTTCCCCGCGCCGAAACAAAGCAGAGACGACCGCAAACGACGTACGAACTTTTTGCTGCCAACGGAACGCCGATATCTACGTATGGGTTCGTACACTTTAATTTAGACTTAGGTCTTCGGCGCGATCTCAGCTGGCGATTTGTAGTCGCTGATGTAAATAAGGCCATAATAGGTGTTGATTTTTTATCATTCTACCACATAATTATTGACTGCCGGAATCGACGTCTCATCGATAGCAGTACAAATTTATCAGCTTCTGCCACATCAGCTCTTTCGTCAAACGCCATATCATCGGTAAAAACGATTTCCGGTGAATCTAAGTATCACAATATTTTGCGCAAATTCCCTGATATAACTCGCCCTTCAGGCACGCACAAAGTTCCTACTCATAATACTCTCCATTATATTAGGACAACTCCAGGACCTCCAGTTTCTTGTGCACCAAGGCGATTGGCTCCTGACAAATTGAAAATAGCCAAGGCAGAATTTGAAGCTATGCTCAAAAATGGAACAGCAAGGCCTTCAGAGAGTCCATGGTCATCTCCACTACATCTGGCACCCAAAAAGGATAACGGGTGGAGACCATGTGGCGATTATCGGCTATTAAATGCACGCACGATACCCGATAGGTATCCTATACGTAATATACAGGACTTCACTTACAATATATCAGGATGCAAAATATTTTCAACACTTGATTTAGTGAAAGCATATAATCAAATACCGGTAAATCCAGAAGATATTTCGAAAACGGCTATAACGATGAACAAACACACCTTAAACATCTTCATCAAATTTTTACAAAATTACAAGAATATGGAATGGTAATAAACACGTCCAAATGTGTATTTGGAGCTTCCACTGTAACATTCTTAGGCTACACTGTTTCACCCGAAGGCGTGTGCCAAAGAACGTGAAAGAATTAAGAAGATTCCTGGGAATGTTAAATTTCTATCGCAGATTTGTCCCAGGAGCAGCAGAAACTCAAGCACCATTAAATTCACTCCTAACAGGTGTGGTGAAGGGCTCACATCCAGTTAATATTACAGGTGACGCACTAATAGCATTTGAAAAATGCAAAGAAGAATTATGCAATGCAACCCTTTTGGCCTACCCTGATCTAAATTCAAAACTAGGAGTAGTAACAGACGCTTCAGATATAGCAATTGGAGGAGTTCTGCAGCAATTTAAAGATGGTGAATGGCAGCCTCTGTCCTTCTTTTCTCGCAAATTGAGTCCTTCACAGAGAAAATATTCTACGTACGACCGAGAATTATTAGCGATCTATGAAAATATAAAATATTTTCGACATATGCTCGAGGCCAGACATTTCACCATATTTACTGATCACAAACCAATATGCTACGCATTTCAACGTCGAAAAGAAAATTGTTCACCACGGCAATTTCGCTATTTAGATTACATATCCCAATTCACCACCGACATACAACATATTTCTGGAAAAGAAAATGTCGTAGCTGACACTCTTTCACGAATAGAAGAATTATCTAAGCCTGTCGACTTAAGTACACTCGCAAAAGCGCAATTAGAGGATCCTGAGCTAGAAAATTTAATAAATGGTGAAACATCGCTTCAACTAATTAAGGTTAAAATACCGGGTACACTAGAAGAACTATACTGCGACAATAAATTGCAGGTAGCACGCCCTTATGTGCCCAAAAAACTTCGACGGCAAATTTATGCAACACTGCATTCACTGAGTCACCCAGGCGCTAATGCTACCGCAAAATTAGTAGCACAGCGTTACGTTTGGCCCGGTATGAAAAGACTGCCGAGCATGGGCTAAAGCATGCCACGCCTGTCAGACTACAAAAATTACCCGACACGTCTCATCTCCACTACATACATTCGAACTCGTGTCCGGTTCCAACATATTCACATAGACATAATTGGACCTCTTCCACCATCAGAAGGTTTTCGGTACTGTCTGACAGCGGTAGATAGATTCACACGGTGGCCAGAAGCAGTCCCTTTAATAGACATTACTGCGGAATCCGTTGCAAAGCCCTGCTACTAGGTTGGATTTCGCGATTTGGATGCCCTATGGAAATAATAACTGATCGGGGAAGGCAGTTCGAATCATCGCTGTTCAAATATCTTTCAGACTCAATAGGTTTCCAACATAAGAAAACAACTGGTTATCACCCTGCATGTAACGGAATGGTTGAAAGAATGCACAGGAATTTAAAATCAGCCATAGCTTGTCACAGTAACCAAAACTGGACTGAATATTTGCCTCTAGTACTATTGGGTATGAGAAGTGCTTTGAAGGAAGATCTACAAGCGTCGCCGGCAGATTTAGTTTATGGTGAACCGTTAAGACTACCGGGAGAATTCTTCTATCCTACCTCAACAACAACCACCGATGTGACGGATTTCACTGCGCGCCTACGTGCTAATATGGAAAATATACGTCCATTGCCAGCGTCACGGCACTGTAAATACAAGACCTTTGTTTTCAAAGACTTGCCAACAACTACACACGTGTATCTGAGAGATGAAACAAAATCGCGAGCATTTCAACCATCTTATTCAGGGCCATACAAAGTCATAGAAAGAAATGATAAAGCTTATAAACTTCTAATTAGAGGAAATGAAGTTACAGTTTCCATAAATAGGTTAAAACCAGCCTACACAATCCAGGAAAACACTACACTCCCAGATACTGCCATAATGCAGACGACTAAAAGTAAAGAAGACACAAACATTAAAAAAACACGTTCAGGACGAAGTGTGAGATTCCCAAATTACTATCGCCCGTCATGAGACGGTCTCGGGGGGGAGTGATGTGGCGTAGCCACATAAATATATGTCAAAAATTAAAAAGATAGTTCTGACTGACAACTGTCATAAGCGATATTCACTTCGTTTCCTAAAATATAAAAGGTAGTTGCTAAATGAGTAAAAAAGCCTAAATTCTTACAAAAATTGTGTTAGCCTTCTGCTTAAAGATTTGTGTGTTGTTATAAACTGTATTGTGATAGTAAATGTACTGTTAGTGTGAACTTTAAATGCGTTTGTGTTCTGTCCGAAATCTGTGTAATCTTTCTCTTGTAATTCTCAATTTATAAACATTTATTATTATAATAAATAAACTTTAATTTGTGTATATTGTGAATTGTGCAGCTGTATACAAGGGAAATAAACATTATAACAGTGTACAGTGAGTATAATTTTATCACCAATTTCACTACACTACCATAACGCAGAAGGCGAAGATAAAAAACATTTATTTCCTAACTATCCCCGACTACTGAGATACTGCAGACTGCATATAGATGATTTGACGTTCTTATAAAGAAACAAGAAGCAGCCGCAAATATCATTCAGCGCCACATTGTTTTCACACACCGTTATCGTCACGTATCCGTCGACCAATTGTGAGCCGTTTCTTCAACGCCGCAGCTCGCTTCTTCTTGCTGTTCCGGACATGTGTTCCACGCCGCCGCCGCTCACCGACTACGCGCGCGCATTTTTTTTGCGCCCGAAGCAAATATGGGCAACCCTCCGGAAAGCGGGGGAGGGAGGTTGGGAATGCTCATAGCATACCACGCAGCCGGCTGCGTGGTTATGTGGTCACTTTTACCCACTAACCCCAACCTTTTAGGAACTGGCTTAACGATCTGACTAGAGATCTCTCAGCCGTATACGAACGCGACCCTCCTTGGCAGAAATGAGGGCACAGGCGCGCGCGCACCGATCTGCATGACTTTTATAGCCGGGCCAGCGACGTAGCTTCGTGAACATAACACGAGTCTCACGCCGGGAAACGAAACGTACATAATTGTTGTATATTTTGATTAATTTTCATTGGTCATAATGTAAGAATTATAATTGGCTAGGGAAAATAAAAATTGTTACCATTGGTAAACCAACACCGCAGCTAGCCATATAAATATAGGCAAGGTTAACGAAAATATATTCCATTCCATTCCATATTCATACTCCAATCGGCTTTACATAAACAGTAGTTTCATTTCTCCACCTTAAAACCACTCGTAGTCTGTTAATAGTGGACCGTTCTTCTCCACTATTACACCTCCCAGTTTGAAGTAAGGGAGGAAATGGAACGTAGGCTTTTATACGCCTACGACATTGGCTAAGGATTTATTATCATCCTTTAAAAAAGATAGACATCATTCTTCAGACTCAGGCCAGCCTAATCTTATGATTCAGCCAGGGTTTCGCTTACCAGAAATTACAATTACCCAAATTTGATGGTAGCTATTATAAATGGCTTGAATTTAAGGAAATGTATGTCTCCTTAATACATAATAATGAAACTATAAATTTTATACATAAATCACTATCTTTCATCTTACCTGCAAGATGAGGCAGCCCAAGTTATTAGTAATTTGGAAGTAACTGAATGTAACTACAATGTGGCTTGGGCCCTCCTCTGCGAGAGATATAACAATAAAAAAACAGCTGGTCTCACAACACACGAATGCACAATTTAATATGCCTCCTATTTCTCAGACAGCTAAGTCTTTGCGTAACACTGTGGATCATGTTTCAAAAAATCTTAGAGCCCTTAACACTTCTTCAGGTCTTCCCACTACTAATTGGGATCCAATAATCATTCATATGATTATCCCTAAGCTTGATAGCAATTCTAGACTAAAGTGGGAAGAATATAAATCTTCATTAAATTGTGATTTACCTTCGCTAGATAATTTCTTTAAATTTTTGAAGGCTCGAGCTGATATTCTCGAAAGTGTGAATAATAATAAACAGGAAAAAGCCGAAACAATCAACAATTTTAAGCAACAGAAATTACCCGTAAAATCTCATGCTATTTCAATGGAACCCAGCTCGTCTATGGGTGGTGTCTTGTCATCTACTGCGAGCGCTGCCAGCGGATCGGCGGGTGCGGCGGCGTCGTGCGTATACTGCGGAGGGCCGCACCGCGTCTACGGCTGCTCTTCTTTCTTGTCTAAATCTATCGAGTGGCCTATCACCGAGGCGGCCAGGTTGAAATTATGCTTAAATTGCCTACGTCAGGGACACACTACGCGGCTATGCAGGTTAGGCCCTTGTTTTACTTGTAAGCGGCGACACAATACGCTTTTACACCTCGAGGTTCCTCAGGCAAGCAATGCATCCGTAAATATGACTGCAAATGAGACTAAGTCAGCAAATGAAGCCCATGAGGTCATTGACACTACAGACAATGTACCGATACAGTCAGTCTGCAGTAACAACCACGTCTTGCTATCCACTGCCCTTTTCATCTACAATTCCATTACTAACAAGTATTAGACGGCGCGTGCCTTATTAGACAGTGACAGTCAGGCTTCCATACTAACTGAAAATTTGAAACGCAAACTTTTGCTTACCCACTGAACAAACAAACACAAATATAATAGGCGTAGGTGATAAACAACTTACCTCAGGCGTCAAGCGTTGCTCCGTCCGCATTAAGTCTAAATCTACTAACTACACGCTTACTTTATGTTGCTTAGTGGTACCTAAAATATCTGGCTATCTACCTCATGTCCAACTTGATATATCGCAATTAAACTTACCTATGAATATTAACCTTGTCGATCCTAACTTCTTTCAGCCTGCTCCTGTAGATCTGCTTATTGGAGCTGATCTATTTTGGCAATTAATATTAGGACAACAGATCACTCTAGGCAGTAACAAGCCTATAGTCACAGATACAAGGTTTGGTTGGATATTATCTGGCCCAATTTCTTCAGTCTGTTAGCAAGACTAATGTTCATGGCGTTTTATGTACTCACTTGTCCCTTGAAGAGCAAATCACTAAATTTTGGCAGGTTGCGGATATCCCAGAATCTAATAAGATTCTGTCCAATTTTGATATGGAATGTGAGAAGCACTTTTTAGAAAATACTCGTCGCATGGACGACGGTAGGTTTTGTGTTCGATTACCACTTATTTCTAAACCTGATTGTTTAGGCGATACTTATCAGTTAGCTAAAAGGCGCCTCCTAGGGTTAGAAAGACGTTTTAGAAAAAATCCAGATTTAAAATTAATGTATTCTGATTTTATACGTCAATATCCAGATCTTGGACATCTTTCAGAAGCTACTGAGGTTATTTCATCTCCAGCTCATTTCATCCCGCATCATGCGGTGATAAAACAAGACAGCGAGTCGTCAAAACTTCGCGTTTTCTTCGACGGCAGCGCCCCCTCTACCTCAGGCTTCTCTATTAATGACCTACAAATGGTGGGGCCTCCTATTCAGGATTCCTTATTTAATATTATACTCGGATTTAGTCTTTATAAATATGTACTCTCCGGAGACATAGAAAAAATGTACCGACGAGTTTTAATTGACCCCAGAGATCGTAATTTACAGTTAATTTTATGGCGCGAAAATGGCAGAGAGGCCATACGAATATTACGTCTTAAGACAGTGACCTACGGTTTCGCGAGCGCAAACTTTCTAATTACCCACTGTCTGTGGCAGCTAGGAGAGGAATGTCAGGATCATAAAATTAAAACTATAATTCAAAACGACTTCTTAGTCGATGATTTACTTACCGGTTCTGATTCTCCTCAAGAATTACGTTATATTAAGGAAACCGTAGAGTCCGTTTTATCTAGTGGTGGGTTTAACTTGCCAAAGTACCGATGTAACGCTCTATCTGTTTTATTTAAGCCCGATGAGGCTGACATTCAGAAAGATTTAGTGATAAGCCGTTCTTCTCACATTTTAGGTGTCGGTTGGAATCCTAACGAAGATTTTATAAATTTCCCCACTAACTATAATATTCAAAATGTAAATCCAACTTAAAGATCAATACTTTCCGAGTCACGTAAGGTGTTCGACCCTCTAGGTCTTCTTAGTCCACTCACTATAAAACCTAAACCTAAAACTCAATTCAAAGATTATGGTTATCCAAAGTCAACTGGGATGACCCAGTGCCTGATACTATCAAACAGGAGTGGCTCTATTTCATACAAAAATTACCTAGCTTACTTACCTTGCGAATTCCCAGGCATGTCATGGTTGATCTCATTACGTCTGTAGAGCTCCATTGTTTTTGCGACGTATTGCAGACCGCATACGCCGCGTGCATCTATATTAAATCTACGAACGATGAAGGCGATGTCAAAGTACAGTTGTTATGCGCTAAGGCCCGAGTCGCGCCTACTAAGCCCAGCACTATACCGCGCTTGGAGCTCCGCGCCGCCCTTCTGGGTGCTCAGCTCGCATCCGCCGTCACTAATGTTATGCGTGTGCCTATATCTCGACACTATTACTGGACTGACTCATCCATAGTCCCCTCCCGGCTTCGCACCGAGCCTAGCAAATTACAAACTTTTGTAGCCAACAGAGTCGGTGCCATCAGTTTCTTATGTGGCTCGAGTTCGTGGCGTCATGTGAGTGGCGTTTTGAATCCCGCCGACCTGCGCCACACCTCGCGCGGAGTATGTGCCGACCGCCTGCAGCACCTGTCCCTGTGGTGGCGCGGCCCAGACTTCCTCATGCTGCCGACCTGTGATTGGCCAACATTCCGCACAGATCCGTGCGACGATATTCCCGAAGTGAAAGACAATGTTACTACTTTAAATATATATACTATTAAAAAAAGTTACTTCATGATAGACAAGATTTAAGAGATTTCGATTCTTACTCATCTCTTACTAAACTACAACGCATTTTCGCTTACGTCTTAAGTTTCATAACCTGTTGTAAAAATAGAATTAAAGATACCGATGTGCTGCACTTACTCGATCATTTGAAAAACTAGCATATCTCTCTCAGCGTGAATCTTTTCCTGACGAATTAAAATTATTACAAAATAATAAGCCGTTACACTCTAAAAATAGTATTTTGCCTTTAAGTCCGTTTCTACGCGATGGTTTAATCCGTGTGGGGGGCCGTCTCGATGAATCCTCCTACTCGTTCGAAAAACGACATTCTATCTGAGTCCACGGCAAGCATCGCTTCACTCGGCTGTTGTTCGAGCGTGAACATCTGCGCCTGCTGCGTGCCGCGCCGCTGCTGCTGCTGTCGTCCGTACGTCGCACTGTGTGGCCCGTCGCTGGCAGAGATGTCGCTCGTTCTGTCTATCATCAGTGTGTCAGATGCCGTAGATTTGCTGCTAAACCAGTAACCCCTAAAATGGGAAACTTACCTTCCGTTCGCGTAGACGCTAGATTTCCTTTTATTAGTACTGGTGTAGACTTTGCGGGACCATTTTCTATAGTTAATCGTAAAGGTAGAGGCTGTAAAATCGTAACTAAATGATATTTATGTTTATTTATTTGTATGAAATATAAATGCCTTCATTTAGAAGCTGTGAGTGAGCTCAGCAAAGACGCGATTGTACTAGCTTTACGTCGGTTTATATCTCGCAGAGGAAAGCCGTCAGATATCTATTGTGACAACGGCACGAATTTTGTGGCAGCCTCAAAAGAACTAGGCATTTTTTTAAACACGAATTCGCGTTCCATTTCCGATTTTGCTTCAAACGAAGGCATAAAATTTCATTTCTCTCCAGCTTATGCGCCGCATTTTGGCGGTCTATGGGAGGCGGGCGTAAAATCCGCTAAATATCATATTAAACGAACCCTTGGTTCTACACGTTTAACTTTTGAAGAGCTGGCAACTTTATTTAGTCAAGTTGAATCGATCCTGAACAGTCGCCCTCTATATCCTATGTCGTCCTCTCCTAATGATTTCCACCCACTCACTCCCGGTCATTTCGTCATTGGACGTGCTCTAGATACGATACCATCACCTAATTATACTTCAACGAGTTTCAACCGGCTTAACAGATTTAAACAACTAGAAAAATACCGTCAGCATTTTTGGAATAAATGGAAGCTGGATTATATATCTGAATTGCAACAGCGACATAAATGGCGAGTACCAGCTCGAGAATTACGGATTGGAGAATTGGTTTTACTCAAAGATGACAACGCTCCTCCACTACAGTGGAAACTCGGACGTATCATACAGTTTTACCCCGGACCAGATGGAATAAACCGTGTGGCGGACGTTCTGACGTCCACCGGAGTCCTCAAACGTGGTAAATACCTGTGTCCTCTACTGGATCCCCAATACGAAGACTAAAAGCTGAAGCTTCTAGGGGGCGGAGTATGTCCGTGGAGTTTTTATATGTTTTGTTTTTATTTAGAGAATGTTTTTCTGTAAATGTAGGTATATAGCGTTTTTCCCTTAAATTGTATCACTTCATTTAATTTAATTATCCAAGTACGATATTATAATTTATATATTATGAAGACAAAGATTTTTATTTAAAAACTGCATCTTAACCACCACGCGTTCTGCGCGTGAACATCAAGCTACATATTATTTTGATTCTTTCTGGCTCATATCGTCATTATTCTCATATATGACTATAATTACTGGATCGAAGCAGATATTATCCTCACTTTCTTCATGATTTATATTGCGTTCCACAACTAATGATTTTAAACTTTGCAATAGTTTATTTCCATCCTTTTTACAATTTGCCCCAACAGAATGATGTGATGTATAATTATTAGTAATTAATGATTCATATGCATTAGAAAATTTAAAAAGTGGGTGAAATATTTCTGACACCATGACTCCGTACACAACAAAAAAAAACTTTTCCAAAGGATCTTGATTAAAGTTCCGTGTCAATAGGGTATGTACATGATATTTTTTATATAATAAAAGAAATAATTCTTTCATGCTTTCACTATTTTTGATCCATTTTTTAAAGATGGAACTTGAAGATATTTTATAAACTCATTCCCACCCTTTGCTCGTGAACAGTTTTAAACCATATTGAACGCAAAATTGGTAAAAATTCGTTCCACTTCTTAAAATGAGCAGTTTCTTTTTAGACATCCTTTTAAAGGTTTTGCGTCGTCCTTGTACTTAGAACCGTTGAATGAGTGGAATAGCTGATCAATCATATTTATTATAGCTGTCCCTCTGCATTCCTCTGGAATATATATTGAAAATAGATGGTTTAGAGGGAATAAACCCAATTTTGCTTCGTGCTAAAATAAAGTCCCGACATTTTTCCGCTAAAACTTATTTTGTATTTATAGTTGTAGAAACAAATATGACTGGGCGGGACGTAATTAGAAATTATTGCTGTAACTTCATTGTAGGTTTAAGAACAGTGGGATGCTGCTCTCATGATATGAGTATTATTTGGTACCTAAGCCATGCTCGCCACGAGGATATCACCTGACCTGCCCCCTTCTTAGATGAAGTAATATTAAGAGTTCATTTAATTATAAGTACAATAAAATAAATGAACTTAAGGGAGACACTAGACACAACCCACTTTGGCTGATGACCTGAATACGGTATATACTGCTATTCGGAGCATCGACATAGGGTAGATTGCCATCCTAGCACGCAATTTGCGCGCTGCTCAGTCCCCTCAGAACCGTCTCCTTGATCTTGCTGAGCATCACAATCTTTCGTGTTCCCTATAATTTAGACATCTCCCTATTCGTAAGCTGCCTTAGTTAGGCGCGCCCTCAGCGACTACTGGCCGCCTGCGCCCCCTTTCCCCAAGGGGTCGCTTCCAATACGACTGAAAGACTTTACCAGATCAAAGCCAATCTCAGGTGGTGTTTAGTGGGTAGGCACGGAGGTTTCTCTGTGAGTCCCACATAACCACGCAGCCGGCTGCGTGGTATGCTGATATCATTCACCACCTCCCTCCCCCGCTTCCCGGAGGCTAGCCCTTTACTTGCTTCTGAGCGCAAAAAAAATTACCTGTACTCAAAACCCCATCAGAACTTCATCATTATCAAGCTAAACTAAACCACCGATCCTCATCTCAATCTACCTACTTAATGGTAGAAGCACGCTGCAGCTATATTATATTTGCAGCACAAATGAGTCGGATCAACCTGGGAAGAACCATGCTCTCACACAATACCAGCGTAAAATAGCTTAATACTGCTGTGTCGTATGGCTCTTATACTTTTTTAAGAGATAATATAAATAAATAATTTTGGATGTCTGCAGTTTCCCCACAACGGTATACGGTTAACGCTTGCCATGCAAAGCGCATTACTCTTAAATGTTGCTAACGCTGGGACACTCATGAGGTGGGTTCTACTAACAAGGAGCCCTTTTCCTCTACAACTTATTCACACAACAGATATTATACGATATAGCTATTTGGCAAAGGTTTTCCGTAAGGTGAAGGCAACCAATTATTGTATCTCAAGAACATTCTCCAGTTTAGGTTGCTCAAATTCAATAAGGAATCAAGCTGTGTTATACCCATTATCTTATTTGTGTTTCTTTCATGCTTTAAAATGTTGGGCACAATTTATGTCCATCGAACTCAGTGTTTAATTTGTATTTCATCAATGCTAATTTTATATCTATGGCCATCTCATGAAATAAATTATTTAAAGATGTCATCCATGAATGAAGTTTGTGAAATTTGCTGGGACAATGCTCAATATTTGAACTTACATGTACCGGAAAGACCACAAGAAAAACCGCAGCATATTGTGTTGTCCAATATAAGGATGTCCGCTTTCATGCAATACATACACTAGAGGTATCCCGAGAGAGAATAGATGGTTTAAAATGAAAACAAACATGATTGGGCGAGACGTAATCAGCAGTTATTGCTCTAAACTGCATTGTAGGTTTAAGAACAGCAGGATGCTACTCACATGTTATTAGTATAATTTGGTACCTACGCCATGCACGCCATGAGGGTATCACCCGGCCTGCCCCCTTCTTAGATGAAGTTTTATAAAGAGTTCATTAATTATAAGTTCAATAAAATAAATGAACTTAGAAAACAAAATATTTTTTATTTACCTACACACAAAACCCTATCAGAACTTTATCATTATCAAATTGTTGCAGTCCGCTGCTGAATATAGGTATCTCATAATTCACAACGCTGAGTAGATACCGATCCTCATGTCAATCTACCTACTTAATGGTAGAACCACGCTGTAGCTATAATATAGTTGTAGCACGAATGAGTCTGCTCGACCGGGGAAGAACCACGCTCTCACAGAATACCAGTGTAAAATAGCAGCTTAATACTGCTGTGTTTCGTATGGTGAGTATAGAGATCCGGAGACCCTTTTTTCAGAGGTGACAACGCATCTGAATTTCAATTCTAAATCGAGGATAAATTTAGTGGTCTATGTGCCACAGCATCCACTAACCATCAGGTGGACTGTTTGTTCGACTGTCACCCTTATTCTATATAAAAAAAATGGTTAGTAAAGCACTACAGAGTAGCGAAAAGCAATATAGAATATTTACTTTATCACAAAAACGTTTATTTGCCTATATGTAACGATCTACATAGGTACACGAGGAGAGGTTTTGGCCGTCGACGGAATGTCGCTCCTGTTTTGTCGCTTGAATAATGGTTTGAAGTAGATTTTGATTCGTAAAAGTGATGCGATTTTGTGAATAGTCTGCGCGTGTGAACTATTAGAGAAACCGACGAAACAAGTGATTTGATGTTGATATAATCTCCCAAAAGCTGTGACGCAAAAAGTGACTCATCAGCATATTGTGATGAAAAAAATGTAAAAAAAAAACGAAGATTACGAAAGAAATGACAGGCTTAGAAGGTCTAGAACCCAAAGCCGTAAAGCCAGTTAAATAAAAAAAATTGTAACACTAGTTCATATTATTCGTAGACAGAGAAACCTATAGACTAATGTTTAGCGTGGCCTCGAGTGAAAAAGGACGATAACGTAGATTTAGGTTATATAAAAATCTTTATGACTTTTAAACATATTTAGATAAAAATTTTAATTGTTCTAAGAACTGAACTGAACAAGATTCACCAATCTTAAGCTCACACATCACTTTTTTCTCACTTAAACCAACTTGTAAACTCCTTAGATCGCTACGAACTGTCAAAGTTGTAGTCTCATTTCTATGCAAGACATATGCATAAATCTATCTTTTTCGTGTGCGAATGTGAAAGAAGGCGTCAATTTGTCTATAGGTTTCTCTGTCTACGATAATATTATATATTAGTCTATGGTCTATGTAGATAATCTTAAAACTGGTTATAACTTTTATCTCCCAAGTTCTAAGACTCTAAGAATTTAAAAGGGGTTTGTCTATCCTACTATCTACTAATTAAAACCAAAAATATCCCAAAACACGAAATTTTACTAGCGGTACGAAACTCCCATACAAGCCTGCCATTCCCCTTTGGAAGAGTAATATTGTTTAATTAGGAATAATATTACACAAGCTGAAATTGAATATATGGCCTTCAAATAAATTTGTAGGTACGATTCGCGCACCACATATTGTAAGTTAATTGTACTAAGTCTATAAAATTCGCAGAAGTGTAAACAATAAGTTGAACACAGTTTTAGCGCAATCCGATGAACTGTATGACAGCGCATAAAATACGAACAAACAAACATTAATTTTTATGTATTTGGTATAACATGCACCGCGGGGAGAAAAGCTAGTAGTATATATTATGTACTACCAGCTTTTCGCCCCGCGGTGTTACGTAACCAATTTTCAAGTAACAAAATTAGTTTAATAATTTTTACCATACATATAAGCCGTGGTAGCTCAGATGGTTAGCGCTTGCTATAAATTTCACAGTACGCGATCAACCCGAGTTCGATCCCCGCCAGCAGCAATGAAATTGTCAATTGCAATTTAAAGTGCTGATTTACTACGTGCTCGGCAGTTAAAGAAAATATCGTGAGGATGCATGGCTAAGAAACAGGAAAAATATATTTTGAAGACATATTTTTTTATAGGATAGGGTGACAAACGAGCACACAGTCCATCTGCAGCCCATAGACATCTACATCTATCCTCGATTATAAATCAAAATGAAGATGCGTTGACTCCAGTGAGGACTAAGATGGAATGCCTTGTTTCCAGTAAAAGAGGTCTCCGGTTCTCTACACTCACCATACGAAACACAGCAGCATTAAGCTACTATTTGACGCTGGTATTCTATTAGAGCGTGGTACTTCCCCGGTCGAGCCGACCCATTCGTGCTACAACTATACTACTAATATAATTGCAGCATGGCTCCACCACATATAACACACATATGAAATTTGCCAACACGCATAGGGGCAGCGCGGGGACACCTCTTAGCTCCAAAACCCTATCAGAAATGAAGGGAGGCCCGTGCTTAGCAGTAAATCGTAAATAGGCTGTAACTTTAACCTTAACATATACATATAAAATGACTCCATAAAGGGAAAAGTGTGTACAAACTGTACACCTATTTCACAATAAGGGCTTGAAATTGCACCATTTATCAGTCTAAGAAAACATTCATAATTTTTTCTTCATACAACTTTGAATACTCTCTGTGAGTTGTTTGTATTTGCTATTTATCCCCTTTATCATAAAAACAAGACAATGGTCTGCAATTTTCTCAGTATCTCTTTCAAAATCAATTATCTGATCAATACTCCTATTATAATATAAACCAGGAGTTAAGGCAATCTAATCAGACATTAAGTTGCATTTAAATAATTTAGAATATTTTCCGTCGATCGTGGTTCAATCACCATATTTTTAAGGATTTTCTGTAGAGTATGTTTGGATGGTACTACCAAAATTTTGGTTAAAAAGTCCATCCAGTCAGCCCTAAAACTTTGTTTTAATGTTGATAATGCAAAATTTTTCTCTTTTAGAGTAAACTTTCTGCCTTTTGTTTTCTGTAGAGATTTAAATTAAAGTTTCATAAAAGTCGATATTGTTACCATATCATCTCTGCTACACGGTAAGACTTTTTAACATCTTTGCACTTATTTTGTAGTTTCAACAGCCTCGTTTTTAATTGTTAGTAAGTCTTAAAATTTTTAATCTTCTCTATGTAAAAGACTTTCTTCTTATTTCCGGCTGAAAGCAAACAGAATAAAAAAATATATTTTTCAGTTAAAAGATATACAAAAAACTGTCAGTCATTCAATTGCCTTTTATAAGATATATTTAACTATTGCCAGTGGCTTAGCTCAGACAGTAGTAGATTTTTTTATAGAAAAAGGGTGGCAAACAAGCACACAGTCGACCTGATGGGAAGATGATGCTGTGGTACATAAACATTTACATTTGTAGGTGTGCCGCGCACACACATGTAAACTTCGCAACGTTGTATTGTAACTATATTATGTAGTGAATAAGATTTTTCAGGCAGTCACTAGTTGCCCGCCAACTGTATGGCACGTTTCGCTATAATAAATATATATTAGTAAAAGAATTCACCTTTCATTATGGTCACCAATAGGCACCCCTACGGAGTCAGCTCCTAAACTGGTGACCCCGACGTGATCAAGATGACTGAAGTGGTCTATGTGATGTTAATGCAGTAGTGGGCAATATTCGCGTGGTTGTGATCAGTGGACAATAGATATAGTAACATGAGTGCGCCGTTTCCGCCTACGTCACAGAACGTGCCGCCTGTTAACGTGCCACCCGTTCAAGACATCCAGCCACCCGCGCAACCGCCCATCATGGCGCCAGGGGTAGATGCAGTGTCCCTACAGTCTCGCCTCGCAGACTTTTGGACGGACCAGCCACGCGTATGGTTCGTACGCACGGAAGCTATCCTCGCACCTCAGAGGTTGAGTGATGAGGCGAAGTTTGACCTGGTCGTGTCTAAGCTAAGTAAGGAGGTTATCGCGCAAGTGACGGACATATTACTCAACCCGCCTCCTACCTACAAGTACGACGCACTCAAAGCTCGGCTACTCCACATCTATGAGGAGTCAATGTCGAGGCAGATCGAGAAGCTTATGAGCGAGCTAGAGCTGGGCGACCAGAAACCATCTCAGCTGCTTCGGCGGATGCGTGAGCTCGCTACTGACAAGGTTCCTGATGAAACCCTTCGCGTCTTGTGGCAGGGTCGTCTTCCGACACAAGTCCGAGCCGTGCTAACTGTGTCCGACTCCAAGGACCTGGACAACCTAGCAGCAGTTGCAGATAACGTCATGGAAGCTGTGCGGCCTTCCTATGCCGCCACCGCTACTTACACCGTGCCAGCGCCAGCATCTACTACCGCCTATGACTTGGCCCTGTTGAGAGCTGAGGTGGCTAAAATAAAGGCTACCGTGGACCGGATCGATCAGCAGAGGTCGCGGTCCCGCGCCCCGGATCGCAACCGGCGTCGTTCACAGTCCAGGCGCCGTAGCAGTTCCTGCCGTCCCCGGAAGGAGAACTACTTATGCTTTTACCATTACAAGTTCCGAGAAAAGGCCAACAGGTGTACAAAGCCTTGCGCGTGGAAAACAACACAGCCGGAAAACTGAGCAGCGAGGTACAGTCCGAGGGTCTTCAGGTCTGTACCGTTTTTCCATTCAATCGTTTGTGTGTGTCAGACAGTAACTCCGGACTTAGATTTTTAGTTGACACCGGTGCCAATGTGTCTGTTTTACCAGCCGCGAGAAAAGATCGTCTAAATCAGTGTAGTGCATATAAATTATACGCAGCTAACGGCAATGAAATCGCAACTTACGGTACCAAGACAATAGTGTTAAACTTAAACTTACGCCGACCTTATCGTTGGGAATTCGTTGTAGCAGATGTCAAACAACCAATTTTGGGCGCCGATTTTTTAGCGTACTACAAATTATTAGTTGATTTAAACGCGCGTAAATTAATAGATAAAACTACAGAATTGAATGTTTCGGCATCTGTTGTCAATGTATCTCAACCTAGTGTTAAAACTATTGATGTAAATCATCCATATCAGGATTTATTGTTAAAGTATCCGGACATCACTAAACCAGCGTCATTCCGAGAAACTGCGAAACACGATGTCGTCCACTATATCGAGACCTCTGGCCCGCCCATGCACGCGAAAGCGCGCCCGTTGCCACCTGACAGGTATAAAAAAGTTAAAGAAGAATTTCGCATCATGCAGGAACTGGGCATCTGTCGTCCTTCAAAGAGCGCGTGGGCTAGTCCGCTCCATGTAGTTCCTAAAAAGAATGGAGATATAAGACCTTGTGGGGACTATCGCCAGCTGAATGCGATAACAAAGCCCGACAGATACCCGATTCCTCGCTTGAACGATTTTACTTTTATTCTTCCGGATAAAAAGATATTTTCAAAATTAGACATCAATAGAAGTTATCATTTTATACCTGTCGCACCAGGTGACGTGGAGAAAACCGCTATCATAACACCATTCGGACTTTTCGAGTTTCCTCGAATGACCTTCGGTTTGCGCGGAGCAGCACAAACCTTCCAGCGCTTTATGAACTCCATTTTACAAGGTCTTGATTTTGTCTTTTGTTATTTAGACGACTTACTTATAGCTAGTGACAACGAAGTTCAACACAGGCAACATTTAGAAATTATTTTTAAAAGGCTTAATAAATATGGAATTTCGATTAATTTGGCAAAATGTCGTTTCGGACAAACTAAACTAGAATTTTTGGGACACGAGATTAGTACCGACGGCGTCAGGCCGTTGCAAGATAAGGTTCAGGCAATTGTGGAATTTCCGAAGCCGAAAACTGTTGCAGAGCTAAGACGTTTTCTCGGTATGGTCAATTTTTATCGAGCTCATCTTCCTAACGCAACTTTATATCTAACAGAATTAAATAAATATCTTAAAAGCTCAAAGAAAAATGATAAGACTCCCATCGTCTGGACGGATAGTGCGAACGAAGCATTTACGCAATGTAAGGCAGGTCTCACACAGGCCGCTACATTGACGTACCCTAGAGTGGGTTCCGCACTCGCTTTAATGACTGATGCATCCAATATATGCGTGGGAGCAGTCTTGCAACAAAAGGAAGGAGATAGCTGGAAACCATTGGGCTATTTCTCAAAAAAATTGACCACCACCCAACAGCGATATAGCACATACGATCGCGAGTTGCTCGCTATATACTTAGCTATAAAACATTTTCGGAAATTATTTGAAGGGCAAGAAATAACCGTGTATACGGACCATAAACCTTTAACTTTTGCATTTCAAAAGGTAGGACGCGATGAAAGCGAAACGCCTCGGAGAACGAGACATTTAGCTTTCATAAGTGAGTTCACTACAAATATAAAACATATAACCGGTGCGAATAACATCGTAGCTGACACCTTATCGCGCATCGAAGCCGTGACTATGCCAACTGCGTTGAATTTCGATGACATTGCAAATAAGCAGCGTAGCGACAGTTATATCATGAATGTTATGTCTGGTTTAAATACCGATAATATTTTGTTAAAGGAACTAGTTATACCTATGTTAAATAAGTCTATTTTTTGTGAGATGTCTACTGATACAGCTCGTCCGTACCTACCGGAAAAGTTTCGACGCCTAGCTTTTGATAGTTTACATAATTTGAGCCATCCTGGAATTCGTTCTACGCGAAAGATGTTAGCCAAAAAGTATTTCTGGCCTAGTATGAATCGTGATGTTTCTTTGTGGGCAAAAACGTGCATACAATGTCAACGTTCTAAAGTTAACAGACATACGGTATCGAATCTGACTAAGTTTCCGGAAGTAGAGCGTTTTGAGCATGTGCACGTCGATATCGTTGGCCCTCTTGAGATCTCACCAGATGGTTATAGATACTTACTTACGATAATTGATAGGAGGACCAGGTGGCCTGAAGCTTTTCCGTTACGAGACATTACGGCAGAAACGGTTGCCAAACATTTATATGAAGGTTGGATTTGTCGTTACGGTTGCCCGATAAAGTTAACTAGCGACCAAGGTCGCCAGTTTGAGAGTAGTCTTTTTAACCAGCTGTTAAAAATGTTGGGGGTTAATAGAATTCGAACTACTCCTTATCATCCGCAAAGCAATGGCGCAGTTGAACGTTGGCATCGTTCTTTAAAAGCAGCACTTTCAGCTCGCCTGTCACATGGGTCCTGGGTGGAAGAGCTACCCACAGTATTACTGGGGCTTCGCGCGGCCGCCCGCAGCGACTCAGGGGTTAGCGCCGCCGAGTTAACGTTCGGACGAAACTTGCGTCTACCGGGAGACTTTTATGACAGCTTTTCGAACAACCGTAACGTCAATGATTATTGTTTAGTGGATAAGATTAGAGATACTATTAGTAGTTATAAGCCTACATCCGACGATTCACGTAACTGTCATAGTCTTTTTGTGCACAAGGACTTACGTAACTGTGAATATGTCTTTGTTAGGGACGATTCAATACGTAAACCTTTGAAACCACCCTACGACGGTCCGTACCGCGTGATAAAAAGGGGCTCAAAGGTTTACCTAATTCAATTACCCGATAGACAGGTACATATTTCTATCGACAGATTAAAGCCTGCATATGTATTAAAGGAATGTGATGGTAACGAAGCAACGCCACGCCAAAGTAACGCTGACAACGCAGCGGATGTTGCACCTGCGCATGTACGGTTCCCGTTACCACCGTCCACACCGCTGACGTCGTTGTTACCCGGCCCGAGCAACCCGATAACCGTGAAAACAACGCGAAGTGGTCGGATTGTTAAGTTACCTTCACGATTTATAAGCTAGTGTTAATATAAAATATATATTATACAATTACATGTCTAAATGATATTCAGGTTTAGTTACTATGGATGTGAAAGTATTATTTGCATTGTCTAGTGCATAATATTTTCATTCAGGATATTCAAGTTACATTATTTAAGTTGAATGTAATTGTAGAAGCATCGTGTTCAGTATTTTGCGTATACTGCACTTTCATATAGGTTCCAGGTAGCTAGTTTAGTTATAATGTATTTAATATAATTTCATTCGAAATACTTCCTTTGCGAAAGCATTAGCGCGATAAGTTTTACGATTTTTACTATGGGTAATTTGCAGGAAAAACCAGTTATTGTTTCTCAGGCTCAAAATACTGTAGAGAATAAAGTGGATAATTTTCAAACATGGTTATATGTGATAGCCAGTTTTATGGGGGCGATAATCCTGTACACTATTTGGGTAAAGTTTAATAAGAAGTTCAAAAGCTGGCTTCGTCATCAAGTGTTAATGGCAGGCATTCCGATATCGGGCCGGAATATGGGTCAGATGATAGGTGCTTCTAGCACCAGTCTGCAGCATGTGCCCGCGCCCGCCGCGGCCGCCACCCCTTTCGCGGGGGTCTCCGTACAGCCCTGCGCACAAGCGCATTAGCAAGTTTTTGTTGTTAGTTTTAAGTTTATATTCATTGTATAGTTTTAAGTTTTTTTGTATTCAATTGTTGTAAAGGGGGAAGTATTGTAGGTGTGCCGCGCACACACATGTAAACTTCGCAACGTTGTATTGTAACTATATTATGTAGTGAATAAGATTTTTCAGGCAGTCACTAGTTGCCCGCCAACTGTATGGCACGTTTCGCTATAATAAATATATATTAGTAAAAGAATTCACCTTTCATTATGGTCACCAATAGGCACCCCTACGGAGTCAGCTCCTAAACATTTATCTGCAATTTAGAATCAAAATGCAGATGCGTTGTCACCCCTGAGGACTAAGATGGAATGCCTTGTTTACAGTAAAAAAGATTCTCCAGTTCTAAGTAACTATACGAAACATAGCAGCATAAAGCTGCTATCTCACGCAATTATTGTAAGAGCGTGGTCATACACTGGTTGAGCTGACAAATTCGTGCTACAACCATTAATATAACTACAGCATGGCTCTATCATGTTCAATATTTCTAAACAAAATCCTTCATCAAATCCAACTACATTTCTTGCTGTAAAAAATAACGAGACTCTTAGGCACAATCATAATCCCTATTCCACTCAAAAATCCTTCCTAGTGGGAGTTTATGCTAAAAAAGGTTATTTGCAGCTTCTACTATGCATGTTTCTCACTTCAATAGTTAATAATCTGCTATAATAAATCGGTTAATCCAGCTATTTCACTTTATTTATACATAAGTATGGGATAATAGTATTGTTTAACCTAATGGAATTGCGATAGATAGACAACGAGTGATGAATGATGAAAATTTGCTGATTTTTTACAGTTAATTTATGATAATATGTTTTACCGAAATAACCCTTATCAGTTAGTATGTTATTAATTTTATATAAGAAACGTAAAATATTTGTTAATGTGCTAACATACACTTGAGATACAGGTTAATCCTAGTTCAGGTGCCTGTTATAGTGGACTATTTTAAATTAGGCCATTATTTTAATTAATTGTAGTTTATCAGAATATAAAAACTATTAAATTAAATCTAAGCATTAACTTACTACTAAATGAATAGAACAAAATTCACGAAAAATGCGTCCCAGTTAACCGATATTAAGTGTAGACACACATATAGAAATATAAAAAAACTATAACATCCCAGTTCAAACCATATTGTCGTTATAAAACTACTCAATTTTACTTGTGACAATTTACCAGCCTATTGATTTCGACTAGAGGTTGCACTATTTTCACCTTGTGAAGATTCTAGTGAAAATTATCGGTATGTTTTCTTACAATTAATATGAATTTGAATTAAATACTATGTACATATCTAGGCATAATTTTTTTTATTTAAATGATTAAATATTAGTTCTAATTTTATTAATGTTAAATAGAACCAGACAATGAGGCGTTACGCCTCATTGTCTGGTTCTATTTAACATTATTTTATCCCTTCAAACACAATATGTTCTAATCTAATTTATTTTATGTTACTACAAGATAATATTTGACAATACAGCCAATTTATATGCAGCAGATATACTAACTAAATAATACATATTACTTGATACAATTTTGACTTACCTCTTTGTTGTCGAGGTTTAGACTGTTTTCTAATTTGATATGCATCCTTTGAAGTAGAGGCCTTCAGTTAAGTTTCTGAAAAAATATAGTATATCATTATGTTTGAGTAAAAGATACAAAATTATTAATCAACTAATGCTTTTATAAATTATTTTTTTTTTATTTTATTTAACAAGTACACTTACAATACACGTATATGACATAATCACGAAAACATACACATTTCTATACTCTCTGATATGTATATCAATAACAAGTGTACATAACATTCATTTATTTACATGGTAGAGCCACGCTACAGCTATATTATGGCTGTAGCATGAATGGGTCAGCTGGACTGGGGAAGGACCACGCTCTCACAGAAAACCACTGTAAAATAGCAGCTTAATGCTGCTGTGTTTCGTATGGTGGCTGCGGTGTTAAGTTACCAATTTTCAAGTAACAAAATTCTTTTAATAATTTTTTACCAAACATATAAGCCGTGGTAGCTCAGATGGTTAGCGCTTGCTATAAATTTCACAGTACGCGATCAACCCGAGTTCGATCCCCGCCAGCAGCAATGAAATTGTCAATTGCAATTTAAAGTGCTGATTTACTACGTGATCTGCCGTGAAGGAAAATATCGTGAGGAATCCTGCATGTCTAAGAAATAGGAAAAATATATTTCAAAGATATATTTTGATTTTTTTATTGGAAAGGGGGACAAACGAGCACACAGTCCATCTGATAGTAAGTGGTTGCTGCGGCCCATAGACATCTACATCTATCCTCGATTATAAATCAAAATGAAGATGCGTTGACACCCGTGAGGACTAAGGTGGAATGCCTTGTTTCCAGTAAAAGAGGTCTCCGGTTCTCTACACTCACCATACGAAACAAGGCAACATTAAGCTACTATTTGACGCTGGTATTTTATGAGAGCGTGGTACTTCCCCGGTCGAGCCGACCCATTCGTGCTACAACTATACTACTAATATAACTGCAGCATGGCTCCACCACATATAACACACATATGAAATTTGCCAACACACGTAGGGGCAGCGCGGGGACACCCGATAGCCCCAAAACCCTATCAGAAATGAAGGGAGGCCTGTGCCCAGCAGTAAATCGTAAATAGGTTGTAACTTTAACCTTAACACATACATATAAAATGGCTCCATAAAGTGAAAAGTGTGCACAAACTGTACACCTATTTCACAATAAGGGCTTGAAGTTGCACCATTTATCAAAGTCGCCCCTCCCTGTGTGGGTTTGTTTCGAGCCCATCGTCCTTTTTTTAGTTTAGTTAGTTTACGACGGGCTGTTTTCCGCAACTCCACGTCTAAGCGCGTATTTTGCGTGTGGACAGGAATAATATGCTTATTCGAGCCATGATATCTACAAGAAGAATGTCCTCATGAATGTGTCATGTCCTGTGATAGCACTTGTTACTATGCTGATCTGTGGCTTGTTCAGTCTCATTAATACCATGGTTAGAAGACTGTTTAATTCAGGTAGGGCCTCCCTAGCTTGTCTACAGTCTACTAAATTTTTCCAAAGCTGAGCGTGTAAATTATTGAAGTATCTACGTACCAGTGAACGACCATAGCTAAAGAGGATTGGTATTATTGGTTCCGGCCTTATAGTTGCCAGGGCCGATCCCCTTCTGGCCAGTTCATCTGCTGCATCGTTGCTCTAGATCCACTGTGTCCCTTGATCCATTGCAGAGTCACATTGTTGTGCTTACATACCTCATTCAATCGTTGATGGCACTCGTACTCGTATATCAGTCCCGAATTCTGTCATATTGCAACTCAGAGCTTGTAGTACCGCCATACTGTCGGTCAGTATTCTGATGGAGAAGTCTTTCACCTTCCTAGCATCTCTATTGCTATGGCCGCTTGGATGATACCGATGCATTCAGCCTGCAAGACTGTGTTGTGGGTACCCAGTCGTCTTTAGGAGAAGAGATGTGAGGCTAATGGGTCTGTAGGACTAGGATACTTTCACAATTTTACCATCAGACAAAGTAACTGCATTTTTAGAACATCTTAATTCTATAAACTCTAAAATTCAATTTACTATGGAATTAGAGGCAAATAATTCTTTAGCTTTCCTAGATGTGTTAGTCATCGGAAATCCTAACAACACCATAGGTAATACCGTATATAGAAAAAAGACCACATACAAACCGATACTTAAATGGTGAATCTCACCACCATCCTTCACAGTTAGCTACTGTTGGCAAATCCTTGTTACAGAGAGCACGAGGGATCTGTGACAGCAAACACCTGGCCGCCGAGCTTCAGCACGTCAAGCAGGTTCTGCACGACAACAAGCTTCGGGTCCCGCGCGTCCGTCACAGTGACCGAGTGAAGCCGGCCACAGTCGAGCGTGTGCCTGCTGTACTACCATATGTCAGAGGTGTCACAGACAAGATTGGCTACATCTTGAAGCGAGCTTCTATTAGAACATTCTACAAGCCGCCGAAGAAGATTAGTCAGTTCTTACCATCCGTCAAGTGTCATGTACAAGCTTGATTGTGATTGTGGTCTCTCATATATAGGGCAAACAAAGAGATCAATTAGAACTCGTATAAAAGAACATATAGCTGACGTGAAGCATCAACGTTCCGGGAAGTCTGCAGTTTGCGATCATATCCTAGATGGCCCCAACCATTACATCAGATTTGATAGACCACAAATCCTCGCGAAAGAACATCGATTCCTACCAAGGATGATACGTGAGGCTATTGAAATTAAAAAACATCCTAATTTCAATAGAGACGGAGGCTGGGTACTACCACCTGCTTGGGTTCCTATAATTAATAAAATTGAAACTAAACCCAAGCATACCACTGCAAGACTTCAAAACACAGTTAGGTCATTCTGCGTAGATCGGACAAAGACAATAATTAAAAAGCTGAAGGTACTCCGGGTTAACTTTGACATCGGGACGTCAGTCACCTGTCCCCCGTGACCATGGGTGCTGGAAAGCACCCGAAACGTCGGGTATTAAAATTAATATAAATAAAACGCGATAAAATCCGTAAAAGTAGTTTTAATCAATGTATAGTGTTCGCGTAAATATAAGAAATCATTATGTAAACCAGTACGGACTGGAAATAGCAAATAAAATACGCCGATTAGAAGATCTAAAGACCAAGCGCGCTAGATACATAACAGCTTTAAATTTCTTGAAGAGATGCAGAGATCATAATCTCATTCCTACGTGTGTCAAGATATCTACTAAAAAAGACATTCGAGGAAGCGCTAAGATTTTAAATCAGGCGAGTAAAAAGTTGTTAATAACGGTGATTCAGCAAAAACGTACCGATCTATGTTTCATAAACAAAACCATAGACTATTCGTCCAGTGAATTAAAGACAGTTTTAACGACATTTGATTATAAGAATTGCATGGAAACTTTAGATAAACGCGAAACAACTAAATACAATGAATGCAAAAATAAACATATTGATAAATACCAAAAATTAACAACTAAATCAAATGTCCAACATCAATGGCAACGTAAGAACGAAACGACCACAGACACGAATAGTAAACAAGAAGTTGTCTATAACCTGTCAAAACAAACTCTGGACGACGCCACATTAAAAGTTTTAGGAAGAAGTTTTAATTATGCAATTACACCGCGAAGAATCCCGTATGAAGACATTATCTGTAGTGTTGAGGATTGTCTGTATAAAAATAATATTAGTAATGAAGATTTAGAGGCCATACGCCAAGACATTTCGTCTATGTTACGTCGAAGTACAGCGCCGAAATTAAATCTTCCCAAAAATGAATTTAACGCGTTGAAAACCTTATGCAACAGACCAGAGCTTACGATTCTCCGCGCAGATAAAGGAAATGCTACGGTTGTAATGGATACGTCGGATTACAATTTTAAAATACAACAACTTTTGTCGGATGAAAGTACATACCGTAAAGTCAAAACAGACCCTAAAATTAAAACGCTTAAAACAACTAGCGATCTAATTAAGAAATACTCCGAGAAATTGAATCTAGACGTCAATTCGATGATACCTTCGTTTGCAAAACCTCCCAAGTTGTATGGGTTACCAAAAATACACAAACCTAATGCTCCATTATGTCCAATAGTGAGTCAAATCGATTCTCCAACCTACAGATTGGCTCAACACTTAGCTAAAATATTATCACCACTCAGAGGACACACAAGAGCACATACTAAGTATTCATACCAATTTTGTCAGTGAGATAAAAGACCTACGTCTTGCTGAGAATGAAACCATGGTCAGTTTTGATGTTCAGTCTCTATTTACATGCCTACCTGTTGAAGACTGCATCTCAATTATAACTAGGAAACTAGATGAAAATAACACGCCACCAGAATATGCAGTACTAAGAGATTGCCTTACATCTGGCTATCTATTGTGGAAGGAAGAGTTTTACAAGCAAGTAGATGGTGTTGCGATTGGCTCACCTGTATCTCCCATCGCCGCCGATACATTCATGGAAGACTTTGAGGAAAAGTCCTCCTTACTGCACCTGTTAAACCAAGGTTCTACAAGCGGTATGTAGACGATACTTTCACAGTTTTACCATCAGACAAAGTAACTGCATTTTTAGAACATCTTAATTCCATAAACTCTAAAATTCAATAGCTTTACTCGGATACATAGACGTGCATGTATGAAGAAGTTAATGAACCTGAAAGAAGCGAAAGAGGTATGTAAGGATCGCGATCTGTTCTCTCTGGCTACCCCGTTAGGGATTGTGCGTGAAAATAAGTAAGTAAGTAAGTACTATGGAATTAGAGGCAAATAATTCTTTAGCTTTCCTAGATGTGTTAGTCATCCGAAATCCTAACAACACCATAGGTCATACTGTGTATAGAAAAAAGACCCATACAAACCGATACTTAAATGGTGAATCTCACCACCATCCTTCACAGTTAGCTACTGTTGGCAAATTTTTGTTACAGAGAGCACGAGGGATCTGTAACAGCAAACACCTGGCCGCCGAGCTTCAGCACGTCGAGCAGGTTCTGCACGACAGCAAGCTTCGGGTCCCGCGCCTCTGTCACAGTGACCGAGTGAAGCCGGCCACAGCCGAGCGTGTGCCTGCTGTGCTACCATATGTCAGAGGTGTCACAAACAAGATTGGCTACATCTTGAAGCGAGCTTCTATTAGAACATTCTACAAGCCGCCGAAGAAGATTAGTCAGTTCTTACCATCCGTCAAGTGTCATATTCCTCTACAAGATGCAGGAGTGTACAAGCTTGATTGTGATTGTGGTCTCTCATATATAGGGCAAACAAAGAGATAAATTAGAACTCGTGTAAAAGAACACATAGCTGACGTGAAGCATCAACGTTCCGGGAAGTCTGCAGTTTGCGATCATATCCTAGATGGCCCCAACCATTACATCAGATTTGATAGACCACAAATCCTCGCGAAAGAACATCGATTCCTACCAAGGGATACGTGAGGCTATTGAAATTAAAAAACATCCTAATTTCAATAGAAAAGGAGGCTGGGTACTACCACCTGCTTGGGATCCTATAATTAATAAAATTAAAACTAAACCCAAGCATACCACTGCAAGACCTCAGGACATAGTCAGTTCATTTTGCATAGATCGGACCATAAACAATAATTAAAAGAGCTGAAGGTACTCCGGGTTTAACAATGACATCGGGACGTCAGTCATCTCAGTCCCCCGTGACCATGGGTGCTGGAAACCGCCCGAAACGTCGGGAACTGAAAATAAAAGTAATTAAAAGTAAAATAAACGCGATAAAATCCGTAAAAGTAGTTTCAATCAATGTGTAGTGTTCGCGTATATATAAGAAATCATTAGCTTTGCTGATTTTGTTTTCTATGTGTTTGTTCCAGTTAAGTTTACTGGAACGTTTACTTTACGTATGTTAAGGTAAGACCTAGGTATTTTACCTCGGAGGCAAGCTGGAGTTTTGTGCTGAAAAGACTTGGAAGATGATAGTTATTCAGCATTCATTTTTGTGTGAACATTATTACAACCGTTTTTTTTTGGATTAACGGTTACGTCATATTCCCTGCACCATCTCTCCACAATACGGAGAGCCGCTTGGGTCAGGACGCACACAATGCTTGCTGTCTTACCAGAGACCAGTATTGTCAGATCATCTGCATAAACGTGTAGAAATGGTTAGCGTTTCATTTGCTGATGAGTTCATTAATGACCATATTCCACAGGAGAGGTGAAAGAACCCCATCCTGCAGGCATCCTTTCACGATCTGAATTGTCTGAGACTCACCAGCAATCTTTATTGTTCGTGTACTGAGTATGTTTACTATCCAGTCAATCAGTGCCGGTTCAACATTATGTCTACTTAGGGCACCTTTTATGCTAGAGAAATTTGTTCTGTCAAAAGCACCTTCTATGTCTATGAAGGAGCCTAGACATATTACTTTGTTTTGGATGGCCTCTTCAATCTTTGTTATTACCTGGTGAGGTGCCGATTCCGAACAGATCCCGGGTCTCATCGTCGGCCATCGAGTCGGAATTGGACCGCAAAATGCAGTCCTCTTCGTCGCTCAGTGAGCTGCCGCTGAGCACAGTGTCCACTGGGGGCTTCGGCTCGGTTGTGCACGCCGTTTTTTCACTGGACTTGACATCCAGTGATTTCGATGAACCGGCAACCATGGCCACGGTATCCATGACTTCCGGGTTCTTTTCTGCCTCTTTGCTAGGTGGGGAATCAACAAATTTTCCTCCGCGACACTGAAATTTAACGTATACCGCCCCACATACACATGCGAGACGGCGCCCGGCTTTCATCAGGGTCGGGATATGATCCTCCGGCACCGAAACTACGAGGAACCACCCATCCGTCTGTTTATTATCGTTTGGATCTACCATATATAACACACATATGAAGTTTGCCAACACGCATAGGGGCAGCGCGGGGACACCTCCTAGCCCCAAAACCCTATCAGAAATGAAGGGAGGCCTGTGCCCAGCAGTAAATCGTATATAGGCTGTAACTTTAACCTTAACATTTACATATAAAATGGCTCCATAAAGTGAAAAGTGTGTACAAACTGTACACCTATTTCACAATAAGGGCTTGAAATTGCACCATTTATTAAAGTCTAAGAAAACATTCATAACTTTTTCTTCATACAACTTTGAATACCCTCCGCCTTCCCTGTGAGGGTTTGTTTCGAGCCCATCGCCCTACAAAATAAAAAGTTTCGTGAAACTCTCCCTGTCCCTTTTTCACCCTCTTAGGGTTTTAATTTTCTAAAATATTTTCTTTTTGGATGCCTACGTTATATAAAGAACTATTGTCCTAATTTCACGCTTCTTTGTCGAGTAATATGGATTTGACTGCCTCGTTGGTCTAGTGGTTGTAGTAGCGCGGCTGCTGATCATGAGGTCCTGGGTTCGAATCCCGGGTCAGGCCCAAAAATTAATTATCGAGTTTTTCCGTCAGGAAATTCTCAGTAGATGCCCAGTCAGAAAGATGGCGGAGTCTCACCCCCGTGCCTCGGAAAGCACGTAAAGCCGTTGTTCCGGCGCCTCATCTCTCTCCGGTCGTGTCGGTTTACCGTCCCATCGGATTATGAGAGTGAGGGAATAGAGAGTGCACCTGTGCTTGCGCATACACTCATGCACTATAATCCTGCCCTGCGCCGATAGCTAGTCACCGTTGAGGCAGGCCGCCGTGGCCGAAATTCGGTCTGGAAGACGTTATTACGTCTTAATATAATATTTTTCATACAAACTGCATTTTCGTCTTACTTTAACCTTATGAATACAGTTTTTAAACATAAAAAATGGATATCTTAATATTTTAATTCAAGAGTATTTTCAACAGTTCTCTATTAAATAACAACTATTAATTAAATAACATAACATTTTATATTTATAATATTCTGATGTTGTATTTTATATTATTTCGTATATTTTATGTTCGTGGCGCAGTGGCTTAGCAATGAATGGCTGCGCTGGGGGCCGCGGGTTCGAATAGATAGATAGATAGATAGAAAATTCTTTATTGCACTCAAACAAAACAATTTGGTACAAAGGCGAACTTAATGCCGAAAAGGCATTCTCTGCCAGCTAACCTTTTGTAGTGTGGTGAGAGCTATGGGTAGAGCCGCGAGAGAAAGAAAAACTAACTTATTTATTCATACTGTTCAAAACGCATTATATAATATTATGTATATGTTAGTTTATACATACCGTATAAATATAGTTGATGTTGACTGTTAGCTTTATTAAATTTGAAAAACCATGGTTTTGGAGGAATGGCACCTTGTATAGCAGCATAGTGTTTACCTTTTATATTTTGAGTGGCTTTCCATAATGTATTCCAATTATTATTTAACATCTTCTTTGCAAGTAACACTATGTCTGAAGAGTAAACTAAATTACATGGCAAACCATTTCGACTTGCATTTTTAGCCATCAGCTGTTTCATTGCCCTTGATGCCACTATGACCTGGAATACAAGCTAAGGAAACCTGAATACCCTTGAGATGACATGTATACAATGTGTGTTTAATTTTGAGGATCAAGGGTATCTTATATTTACTTTGGAACTGGTTTGACAAAATTGCTAACAAACAGCTTTTGGAGTCGGTAAGAATAACTGACTTATTTAAGTTGTGTGCTTCTATATAAATTAAAGCTTCATAAATTGCCGTGGCCTCGCCAGTAAAAGTGGAAGAAATAGAAGGGCATTTAAAATTGAGGATTACTGTGTATCTGGGAATCCAAACGGCTGCTCCAGTGCAACTTTCACCTGACTTTTTGGAGGCATCAGTGTATATAATAAGCCAGCCTTTCCATAAATTATCTATGACTCTACTTAGTTTACTATTTGCTATAGGGCAATCTTTCTCAATACCAAGGTCGAGGTGGATATTTGGTTGATAAATAATTGCATCATATGGGATATCAAAGATGGGACAGGACTTGCATTGTGATACTGGGTGTGGTAGATGGAGTAATGTTATCAAACTGTTGGATAAGCAGGGAGATTCTTTATGAGTCCAGTAATGCTTTGATGAAATATATTCCAAAAGAAGATGTAATTCAGAAATGAGCGGGTGGGAAGAGAGTTGGTAGATTTTAAAAAAGAATCGGTCCGAAAGATATTGTCTTCTTAGATAAAGAGGGGGATCTACACATTCGACTTGGAGAGCATTTATTGGGGAAGATTTCATTGACCCAATGATTATACGAAGGCTTTTGGTCTGAATCCTGTCTAGATTCTTTAGGGAAGACTTATTACAGGGTTCCAAGACAAAGCACCCATAATCCAAATGACTACGAATAAGGGCATTGTACAATATTTTTTGAGAGAATGGGTGGGAGCCCCACCAAACTCCCGATAAAGCTCGAAGAATATTTATATTTTTTCACATTTTTTGGAAACATGGTTGATATGATGGGAAAAGGCTAGTTTGGAGTCAAGAATAACTCCCAAAAATTTTACATTCTCCCTAATTGGGATAGGTTCATTATTATAGAGAATGTTGATTTCAGGGGGTTGCCTATGGCGAGAGAAGATCACAACACTGCTTTTGGGAACAGCCAAAGACAAACCATGATCAGTTAACCAATCATGTAAATAGGACATTGATAAATTCAAGCGGGAACAAGCTGCAGGGAGGTTATCCAAGGAAATATATATAGCTATATCGTCTGCATATTGGAGGATGTTACAGAATGAGTTAACAGAAAGCTCTAGATCATAAGTATAGATAGAATAGAGCAAAGGACTAAGTACTGAGCCTTGTGGGAGGGAGACCTTTCCATACTATTCTTGGTGGGAGTAGAGAATGTTGACTATCAATATAAATGGATCTAGAAGAGAGAAAGTTAGAGACAAAATTTACTATCCTCACTGGAATACTCAGATTGAGCATTTTTTGCCTGAACACAGGAAGAAGTACATTATCATATGCAGACGCGATATCTAGGAAGACTCCAACAAGGTATTCATGTTTAGAGTAAGCTAAACGAATATCAGTAACTAGAGTACTAAGGCTATCCATGGTGCTTAAGCCCTTTCGGAATCCAAATTGGCTTGTTGCTAGAAGGCGTTTGCTTTCAAGAAACCATTCTAAACGATTTTTTATTAGGTGTTCAAGGATTTTGGCCATGGTACAAGAAAGAGCGATAGGGCGGTAGCTTGAGGGATCAGTGTAAGGCTTACCTGGTTTGTAAATAGGTAAAATAACTTGGGATTTCCATTCTTCTGGAGGAATACCAGACATGTAAATACAATTCAAAATAAAAAGAAGATGGACTTTAATAGGTTCACTGCTATTAGTAATAAAAGAGTAAGGAATTCCATCAATTCCTGGTGAAGAGTCTTTAAGGACACTAAGAACAGCATATAACTCCTCATAAGAGAAAGGGGAGTCAAAACTGTGTTGATAGTGCAAGGACTGTGATTGAAATGCTATACATTCATTGTAAGATGGTACTGAAGGAGGAGCAAGATTACTAGCAAAATTTTCTAGCCAATAAGACTGATCATTAGAAATTGTGTTTTCAGAGGTCAAAACTGAACATCGGAATTTTTTTATATTTTTCCAGACTAATGATGGATGAGTCCTAGGCGACAGTGACTCACAGAATTTAAGCCATCCAGCCTTTTTCTTCCCGGATAATAATTTTAATGTTTCAGCTGCAGTTTTTTTATAAAAAATATAGTTGTCAAAATTCATAGAGTGGGAATATCTTACTTCAGCTTCCTTTCTCTTCTTACATGCTACAGAACAATCTTGATCCCACCAAGGTGGTGAAGGGGCATTATTTTTATAAGGTTTTTTGATGGGAATTGTCTTATTGGCAGCAGATAAAATAGCGTTTTTAAAAGAAGCATACACCTGGAGAACATTATCTTTCTGAACAGGAGGAAGGGCTGAAAGTTCTTCCTCTAGAACTGTGGAATATAGTTGCCAGTTTGCTTTGGATGTGTTATATTTTAACCTAGGATTGAATGGAACATTGACTGTATAGGAGCTAGGGGGATTTATAACAATAGGGAAATGATCACTGCCATGGGAAAAGGGTAATATTCTCCAAGAAAGAAGGGACGACAGAGCAGGAGAACAGAGTGACAGATCTACTGCACTTTTAGGATTTTGAAGGGGGGATACTCTACGTGTAGGTGAACCATCGTTAAGGAGGCAGAGATCTAAATCATCAATGATGTCTAAAAATGTAGAAGACCATGGATCACAAATATGGGAGCCCCATAAAGTATGGTGCATATTAAAATCACCAAGAATTACCATAGGAGGCGGGATGGCGGATATGATCCTCGTAAGTTCTGATAAGATATTTAAACTAGGTCCGGGAATGTAAATAGAAAGAAAAGAAGTGTTATGAGCTCTAACTGCTACGACATTAATTGAAGGACTATGAGAAGGAAGGGAAATTAGTGTAATTGATTTTGAGATAAGAATGAAAGAGCCAGCATGACCATCGTTCCTATCATTCCTGAGGCATGAATAACCTGAAATCCTAAAATGGGACCCAGGCTTAAGCCATGTCTCTTGAATGGCTAGGATGAGGGGATGGTATTTATTAATAAGGTAAATTAATTCATTTTTTTTATTATTAATGCTCCGGCAGTTCCACTGAAGTATTGGAGGGAAGGTTATTTGTTAATGAGATGAGCTCAGTAAGTTTTTGGCGGAGGGCAAGTGGGAGATCCATATCGCTGAAACGGGAAAGCATACTTATAAGCATGGAGATCATTAACTCACAGAGATTGTCATTGGGGGAAATACTCCGCCCTATTAAAGCACAACCATTAGTAGTTGAAGAAGAAGGGGTATCTATTATTGCCTCGTGGGCAGATTTATCATATCCATGACTTGATGCTGGATTTGGCGGAAGTCTTGGAGTAAATGTAGTCTTCCTGTAAGAATGAGATTGTGAGGGGACAACTGAAGGTAAAGGGGAATTTGAAATAGGATAGGGACACTGATGATCATACGAAGGAAGGGTTCTAGCAGCATCTGCATAAGATCTCCGGACATAAGGGAAACGGGCAGATGCTTCTAGATAGGAAATATTTTCCTGTGACTTGGTAAGTTTGATAGATCTCTGCCTAGAGTGTTCAGGGCAGGAAGGATCTTTAGCTGTGTGAGATCCTGAACAAAATAAGCACGTGGGAGACTGTCTTGTGCATGATATTCCTTCATGATTTTGAGCACACACAAAACAACGGGAAGATGACCTACACTGTGAGGTTACATGCCCAAAACGACAACATTTGTAACATTGGGTGCGTTTGGCAGAAAAAAGCGCTAGCAAGCGCTTGTAAGCAAAATGGCGATCGTAAGCGGTAAGCGCTGTCAAATCGTAAGTAGCTATTTTACTCCAGGACACGATGTTAGTTTTAGCCGGGGAACCTAACCTAATTTAAATATATGTTTGTAAAGTATTCATATTAAAAACTTAATAATCATAATTTTTTAATAGCATGTATATGTTTATTCATGTCATTATATGACTTAAAACTAATATTGCACAAAACAACTTATAAACTCTACTTCAAAACAAACAAATTAAATAAGCAAAATGGCGGATTGTGTCAGCGCTACTGAAGTAGCAATCGTGTCCTGGCTGAAAACTATTTTAGCGCTTATAAGCGCTTGCTAGCGCTTTTTTCTGCCAAACGCACCCATTGAATAAGAGGTAAAATGTAGGGCTCAACAGGCATTGAGGTAAAAAAACAATAAATGTTAGAAGGAAGTTTCTGACCGGAAAAAGTCAAAACAACTGTTTGAGATGGAATCCACACAGTGCTTTGGTTTTCATCAACTGACTTTCTATTAAATCGGCGAGCTTTAATAATTGGGCCAAAACCAGCTGGAACCTCGATTGATGAGATGAGTTCCTCTAATGTCCATTCTACAGGGACCTGCCTCACTATTCCCATGCGTGTGACATTATAAGAAGGGATTACAGTATCATATTTAGCACCTGCAAGGGCTGGGTTCTCAATAAAACAATTTGCATCAGCTGCACTTTTAAACTCGACTGAAATTCTATTGCGTCCTACTCGCTTAACACCTTCACTTACAACATTTTTAATATTATTATGGTAGAGAAAATGACCAAACTTTATCGGTTTTAAAACTACTCCAGTTGATAAATCATCTGTTCTCTTACTTACATGTACAATAAACGGCGCATTGTCGTTATTAGAGTATTTATGTTTTTTTTTCTATGTAGTGAGGGTGGGTATAAGAGGTCTGAATAGATGGAACAGGTTGAGATGGATCTGTAATTAGTCTTTTCTGAGGATGACCTGAGTTATTGGTTGCTTGCAATCTTTTACGCTTCGACTGATCAATTTCGATAGGAATATTATTATTTTTTTTCGTACCAGTATGGGAGTCACATGGAACCCCGTCGGGATCGGGAGGATCTTCCTCCATTTTATTTTAACTAATTACATACAAAACAGCACAATTACTAAACACTTACGGATTTATAACTACTAAAACCAACACCAACAGAAATAATAAACAAAAACAGGTAATTCAACAGCTCTCAGAATAAGAAATAGCCAAAAACACAACGACACTTATACACCTCACCGATCTTCATGTCCGATTAGGTACATACACTCTTCAAACTTTTTTTCGAGTGTTTTGACAGCATCTTCCGGTTTAGTTTTTTCAAGATTTCTTCTTCCAGCCATAGTGCAGTGTTGAAGTGTAGTACTGAAGAATAGTATTTGTAGCAGATGTGGTGCAAACTAATACATGTGCTATGGTATATTAGTCAAGATTTAAGATAAATAAGTTGTTAAAGTTTTAATGGATTTTATTAGAAAATATACCTAAAACTTGTAAGTTTTACTATTTTAATTATTTATCAAAACAAGACCCAAAAAATATGTTGTCACTGCTTGTGCACCTACCCCCGAAAAAATCCCGCACGGAACAAGCCTACGGCCTACAAATAATTGTTCCAGGTCTGGATGTTTTTCCTTGTGCTTTATGTTTGTAAACTGACTTCATAATATAGGAGAAAATCCTACTGTGGGGGGGGTAACATTTAAAAAAACTATAAGCAACTTACTTGCTAAAAAATTCACTGTGGCTGCAACTCCTTCACCTTCATTTTAGGCAATTTATCTTGTTGCACATGATCAATTGTTAATTTGTTTAACATTCTTAAATCATCTTCTGCAACACCATTTCTAAAAGCATTTTTAAATGTTCCCATTTTGCCATCATGACTTCCTCATTGAAAATGAATCTTATATTTTTACTAATCCAATTATTTCCTAGTCCCTTTAATAAATGGAGGAGGATCATAAATATGGAATAAAGGTACATTATCAATTTCTATTATACTGCTTTTGTAGACTTTATTATGCCTTAAATATTTTTCTTTTGTATCTTTTAAAAGAGAATTAATTGCAGATACATTAGATGTGCCTAGGTCACAAATTGTAGCGACAATAATTAAGCCACCTTCTCTTAATCTTCTAATTATCTTTCAATATATGGCTTTTAGTTGCACTTTGGCAGAACTGGTAACAAGTGGCTGTTTATATTTGCTCTTTATCCCTTTTATCATAAAAACAAGACAATGGTCTGCAATTTTCTCAGTATCTCTTTCAAAACCAATTATCTGATCAATACTCCTATTATAATATAAACCAGGAGTTAAGGCAATCTCATCAAACATTAAGTTGCATAGCCTTTGTTCAGGTGTCATTTTATACATTTTTTTCTTTAAATTATTTGGAATATTTTCCGTCAATCGTGGTTCAATCACTATATTTTTAAGGATTTTTTGTAGAGTATGTTTGGATGGCAGTACCAAAATTTTGGTTAAAAAGTTATAAGCCCTAGAACTTTGTTTTAACGTTGCTAATGCAAAAATTTTCTCTTTCAAAGTAAACTTTCTGCCTTTTGGTTTCTGTAAAGATTTCAATTGAAGTTTCATAAAAGTCGATATTGTTACCATACCATCTCTGCTACACGGTAGGACTTTTTAACATCTTTGTACTTATTTTGTAATTTCCACAGCCTCGTTTTTAATTGTTGGTAAGTCTTAAAAAGACTTTCTTCTTACTTCCGGCTGAAAGCAAACAGAATAAAAAAATATATTTTTCTGTTAAGATATACAAAAAAGTGTCAGTCATTCAATTGCACTTTATAAGATACACTAACTATTGCCAGTGGCTTAGCTCAGACAGTAGTAGATTTTTTATAGAAAAAGGGTGGCAAACAAGCACACAGTCCACCTGATGGGAAGAAGATGCTGTGGTACATAAACATCTACATTTATCTGCAATTTACTTTTAATTTGAAAGGGGGACAAACGAGCACACAGTCCACCTGGTGGTAAGTGGTTGTTGCGGCCCATAGACATCTACATCTATCCTCAATTATAAATCAAAGTGAAGATGCGTTGACACCCGTGAGGACTAAGATGGAATGCCTAGTTTCCAGTAAAAGAGGTCTCCGGTTCCCTACACTCACCATACGAAACAAGGCAGCATTAAGCTACTATGTGGCGCTGGTATTTTATGAGAGCGTGGTACTTCCCCGGTCGAGCCGACCCATTCGTGCTACAACTATACTACTAATATAACTGCAGCATGGCTCCACCACATATAACACACATATGAAATATGCCAACACACATAGGGGCAGCGCGGGGACACCCGATAGCCCCAAAACCCTATCAGAAATGAAGGGAGGCCTGTGCCCAGCAGTAAATCGTAAATAGGCTGTAACTTTAACCTTAACATATACATATATAATGGCTCCATAAAGTGAAAAGTGTGTACAAACTGTACACCTATTTCACAATAAGGGCTTGAACTTGCACCATTTATCAATTATTAATAAAACATTCATAATTATAAAAATATATAATTAAGAAAACATTCATAACTTTTTTTTCATACAACTTTGAATACCCTCCGCCCTGCCCGTGTGGGTTTGTTTCGAGCCCATCGCCCTTTTTTAGTTTAGTTTACGACGGGCTGTTTTCCGTAACTCCACGTCTAAGCGCGTATTTTGCGTGTGGGCAGGAATAATATGGTTATTCGAGCCATGATATCTCCCAGAAGAAGCTCAGCAGTCCCTTGATGATGCAAGCAACTTCGGGGAGCGATCCCGGCGTGCCGAGATGTTTAGCCCTGTATGAAGAGACTTCTGGACATGTCAGCAACACGTGAGCCGCCGTTTCTTCCTCTCCCATGCATGGCCTGCACAGGGGGCTATCAGTAACACCTATTGTGAACAAATGTTTGTTAAAAGAGCCATGTCCTGTGATAGCACTTGTTACTATCCTGATCTGTGGCTTGTTCAGTCTCATTAATACCTTGGTTAGAAGACTGTTTACTTCAGGTAGGGCCTCCCTAGCTTGTCTACAGTCTACTAAATTTTTCCAAAGCTGAGCGTGTAAATTATTGAAGTATCTACGTACCAGTGAACGACCATAGCCAAAGAGGATTGGTATTATTGGTTCCGGCCCTATAGTTGCCAGGGCCGATCCCCTTCTGGCCAGTTCATCTGATGCATTGTTGCCTCTAGATCCACTGTGTCCCTTGATCCAATGCAGAGTCACATTGTTGTGCTTACATACCTCATTCAATCGTTGATGGCACTCATACTCGTATATCAGTCCTGAGTTCTCTCATATTGCAACTCAGAGCTTGAGTACCGCCATATTGTCTGTCAGTATTCTGATGGAGAAGAGTTTCACCTTCCTAGCATCTCTATTGCTATGGCCACTTGGATGATACCGATGCATTCAGCCTGCAAGACTGTGTTGTGGGTACCCAGCGTTGTGCATATGTGGATATTAAGGTCTTCAGAGAAAGCCCCAAACCCCACACCTTCATTTGTCTTAGAACCATCCGTGAAAACTTAGAGATCTCTTGGACCCAATCCTTCCAGATGGTCAGTTTCCTTCAATTGTATCCTGTACTTCTTATCGAATACAAATTGTTTTGGGATCCTATCATACTTGGCTTGAAAGATAGGAATTTTTGAGTAAATTCTATTGATTATATCTGTATCGGTGGCTCTACTCTTACTTAAAAGATTTAGGGTCTTGAGTCTAATGGCAGCTAAAGTTGCTTCTTGTTGTATATGTAGATGAAGCAGTGTTAGCTCCAGCGTAGCCTCCAAAGCTGCTGTTGTAGTCCTTATGCAGCCCGTGGCGGCCATACAAGCCAATCTCTGGTAATGCTGAAGCTTTCGTATAGTGGTGGCTTCATTGGTTTTGGTCCACCATACCAGAGAGCCATATGTGATCATGGGCCGAATTACAGTTTTGTACAGCCACAGTATAATTTTTGGCGTTAAGCCCCATCGTTTACCAATCATGTTTCTACATTGCCAGAAAGTTAAACTAGCTTTGCTGATTTTGTTTTCAATGTGTTTGTTCCAGTTAAGTTTACTGTCCAAGGTAAGACCTAGGTATTTTACCTCGGAGGAAAGCTGGAGTTTTGTGCTGAAAAGACTTGGTAGGCGATAGTTATTCAGCATTCATTTTTGTGTGAACATTACTACAAACGTTTTTGTTTGGATTAACGGTTAGGTCATATTCCCTGCACATCTCTCCACAATACGGAGAGCCACTTGGGTCAGGTCGCACACAATGCTTGCTGTCTTACCAGAGACCAGTATTGTCAGATCATCTGCATAACCGACTGTGTAGAAATGGTTGGCGTTTAATTTGCTGATGAGTTCATTAACGACCATATTCCACAGGAGAGGCGAAAGAACCCCACCCTGCGGGCATCCTTTCATGATCTGAATTGTCTGAGACTCACCAGCAATCTTTATTGTTCGTGTACTGAGCATGTTTACTATCCAGTCAATCAGTGCCGGTTCAACATAATGTCTACTTAGGCCACCTTTTATACTGGAGAAATTTGTTCTGTCAAAAGCACCTTCTATGTCTATAAAGGAGCCTAGAAATATTACTTTGTTATGGATGGCCTCTTCAATCTTTGTTATTACCTGGCGAAGTGCAGATTCTGTGGATTTACCTAAGCTATAGGCGTGTTGATTTTGTGTAGCGGTAAGTTAATTAGCGCCGACCCTCTCAACTCCCGTTCACACATCCTCTCCGTCGTCTTTAGGAGAAAGGATGTGAGGCTAATGGGTCTGTAGGATTTAGGGTCTGTATAGTCGTTCTTACCTGGTTTAGGTATGAACATGACTTCCACTTCCCTCCATCCCCTACGAACATATTTAAGAGCCAGACATGCTCTCATTATGACAACAAGTCTGACTATTAGGACTTCCCCCCCCCCCCCCCCCTATTGTAGAAGTGCCGGGAGTAAGCCGTCAGGTCCTGCTGCCTTATAAGGTTGGAAACTATGAATGGCCCAATGGATTTTGTCCATCTTCATACTCTTTGTGCTAATTCCCAGTCTTCTTTTGTTGGTGTCAGTGCATTCTTCATGCCGGTTCACCCTTTCAACTACACAGCAACATGGGAAGTGAGTATCAATTAAGATGTGTTGGATTTCATCCGGCGATGTTGCGTAGCTTCCGTCGGGTTTCTTTAAAGAGATAGATCCCAGCGTGTTCTGTTTAGCTAGGATTTTCTTTATCCGATTTGCTTGTTCACAGGTTTCTATGCTACCACAGAATTTGCGCCACCCTGTTGAGCGTCAATACCTGATACATTCTTTGTATTCAGACTTAGCTTTCTTATATAGAAGCCAGTCTTCATCCTTTGAGGTATTCATTGCCCTGTTTAGGGCTTTTCTTACCCTCTTACATTTTCTGTCTAGTTCTTTACCCCACCACTGTTGCTTTTGCTCAGCATGTTTTGGTGGAGTGATTACTGGACATGATTCATGATAGCTATCGATCATGGCTTTAGTGACAGCTGCTAGGTACCTGTTCTTCTAGGAGCGATTGATCTACTACGGTATTTAGTTCCCCCAACACTCGCGAGCGAAGACGTCAGCCTATTGAGGTATTTTGTTTTATCCGTCTTGCGGGGATTTCTCCATGGTGGTATAGCGGGGATATCGACCTGTAGTACGCAGCAGATCCATCTGTGGTCTGAGCATGAGGCCTCTTTTGACACATGCCATCCCGTTATTAGTTTAGCTGCTCCTTCTGTTGCAAGTGTGAGGTCGATTATTGTGCGACAACGTTTATTTATGAAGGTTGGTTCAGAACCGGTGTTTAAAATGGTTAGGTTAGTGCTAAATAAATATTCAACTAAAACCTTACCTCAGTCATTAGGTTTTTCCATTCCCCAAAGGAGATGATGTGCGTTGGAGTCCGTCCCGATCACAACCTCTAGTCCGGCGCTCTCACAGAAATTCACCAGCCTGACAAGGTCGTGAGGGGGAGGGGTGTCTTCCTCAGGCATGTAGACCGAGGCGACGACTAACCTTTCCACCTGTGTGTTTTGTAATCTGGAACAGTGTACTCTGGAACAGAAATCTGTTAATGGTTTTGCACAGATATCTTTAGTAGTATAAATACACGCTCTAGGCTTGTCTTGCTCAGAGTTGTAGAATAACTTACCTCTTAGGTTGTTTAGGCCTTTAATTTTACCAGCCCCAACCCATGGCTCTTGGATTAGGGCTATGGCCGTTCTATGTGCCTCCAACCACTTGCGTAATTGAGCCGACGCTGTCTCACTGTGGTGGAGGTTGACTGCACTAGGCTAGTTTTGGACGCAGGGCATGCCATCATCGATGGCGTCATTCCCGTCCCCGCCCAAAAATAAGCCTGCCAGCAGATCGTGGGTCTCATCGTCAGCCATCGAGTCGGAATTGGACGGCAAAATGCAGTCCTCTTCGTCGCTCAGTGAGCTGCCGCTGAGCACAGTTTCCACTGGGAGCTTCGGCTCGGTTGTGCAGGCCGTTTTTTCACTTCCTGTCCTGCGCCGATGGCTAGCCTTCGTTGAGGCAGTCCGCCGCGGCCGAAATTCGGTCTGGAGGACGTTATTACGTATTAATATAATATTTTTCATAACTGCATTTTCGTCTCACTTTAGCCTTATGAATACAGTTTTTAAACATAAAAAATGGATATCTTAATATTTTAATTCAAGAGTATTTTCAACAGTTCTCTATTAAATAACAACTATTAAGTAAATAACATAACATTGTATATTTATAATATTCTAATGTTGTATTTTATATTATTTCGTATATTTTATGTTCGTGGCGCAGTGGCTTAGCAATGAGTGGCTGCGCTGGGGGCCGCGGGTTCGAATCCCGCACGGAACAAGCCTACGGCCGCACAAATAATTGTTCCGGGTCTGAAACTATAAGCAACCTACCTAAAATATTCACTGTGGCTGCAACTCTGACTAAAACTTGAGCTGCATACTTCACCTTCATTTTAGGCAATTTATCTTGTTAATTTGATTAACATTCTTAAATCATCTTCTTCAACATCAATTTCTAAAAGCATTTTTAAATGTTCCCATTTTGCCATCATGACTTCCCCATTGAAAATGAATCTTATATTTTTACTAATCCAATTATTTCCTAGTCCCTTTAATAAATGGAGGAGGATCATAAATATGGAATAAAGGCACATTATCAATTTCTATTATACTGCTTTTGTAGACTTTATTATGCCTTAAATATTTTTCTTTTGAATCTTTTAAAAGAGAATTAATTGCAGATACATTAGATGTGCCTTGGTCACAAATTGTAGCGACAATAATTAAGCCACCTTCTCTTAATCTTCTAATTATCTTTCAATATTTGGCTTTTAGTTGCACTTTGGCAGAACTGGTAACAAGTGGCTGTTTATATCTGCTCTTTATCCCTTTTATCATAAAAACAAGACAATGGTCTGCAATTTTCTCAGTATCTCTTTCAAAACCAATTATCTGATTAATACTCCTATTATAATATAAACCAGGAGTTAAGGCAATCTCAGCAAACATTAAGTTGCATAGCCTTTGTTCAGGTGTCATTTCATACATTTTTTTTTCTTTAAACTATTTAGAATATTTTCCGTCAATCGTGGTTCAATCACTATATTTTTTAAGGATTTTCTGTAGAGTATGTTTGGATGGTAGTACCAAAATTTTGGTTAAAAAGTTATAAGCCCTAGAACTTTGTTTTAATGTTGATAATGCAAAAATTTTCTCTTTCAAAGTAAACTTTCTGCCTTTTGGTTTCTGTAGAGATTTCAATTGAAGTTTCATAAAAGTCGATATTGTTACCATACCATCTCTGCTACACGGTAGGACTTTTTAACATCTTTGTACTTATTTTGTAATTTCCACAGCCTCGTTTTTAATTGTTGGTAAGTCTTAAAAAGACTTTTTTCTTACTTCCGGCTGAAAGCAAACAGAATAAAAAAATATATTTTTCTGTTAAAAGATATACAAACAACTGTCAGTCATTCAATTGCCTTTTATAAGGTACATGAACTATTGCCAGTGGCTTAGCTCAGACAGTAGTAAATTTTAATAGAAAAAGGGTGGCAAACAAGCACACAGTCCACCTGATGGGAAGAAGGTGCTGTGGTACATAAACATCTACATTTGTCTGCAATTTAGAATCAAAATGCAGATGCGTTGTCACCCCAGAGGACTAAGATGGAATGCCTTGTTTACAGTAAAAAAGAGTCTCCAGTTCTCAGTCACTATACAAAACATAGCAGCATAAAGCTGCTATTTCACGCTATTATTGTAAGAGTGTGGTCATACACTGGTTGAGCTGACAAATTCGTGCTACAACCATTAATATAACTGCAGCATGGCTCTACCATGTTCAATATTTCTAAACAAAAGCCTTCATCAAATCAAACTACATTTCTTGCTGTAAAAAATAACGAGACTCAGGCACAGTCATAATCCCTATTCCACTCAAAAATCCTTCCTAGTGGGAGCTAAAAAGGTTATTTGCAGCTTCTACTATGCAAATTCCATGTTTCTCACTTCAATAGTTAATAATCTGTTATAATAAATCAGTTAATCCAGCTATTTCACTTTATTTATACATAAGTATGGGATAATAGTATTGTTTAATCTAATGGAATGCAATAGATTTTTTATATTCCCTTAGTCTTTTCTGTATAATAAAGTCAATGCAAATTTGTATACATCCATTAAAAATGGCAGATTGTAAAAATGTAATCCAAACATGGTTACAAAATTTGTCATACAATCATATGGAAAATTTGGTGATTTTTTAAGTTAATTATGTAATGATAATATATTTTACCGAAATAACCCTTATCAGTTAGTATGTTATTCATTTTATATAAGAAACGGAAAATATTTGTTAATGTGCTAACATACACTTGAGGTACAGGTTTATCCTAGTTCAGGTGCCTGTTATAGTACACAATTTTAAATTAGGGCATTATTTTAATTAATTTTAGTTTACTGGAATATAAAAACTATTAAATTGAATCTAACCATTGACCTAATACTAAATGAATAGAATAAAATTCACGAAAAATGTGTCCCAGTTAACAGATATTAAGTGTAGGCTACAACTACAGTTACGTTATTCATTTTATATAAGTAACGGAAAATATTTGTTGTACTTAATTGTAGTTTATTGGAATATAAAAACTATTAAATTAAATCTAAGCATTGACCTACTACTAAATGAATAGAACAAAATTCACGAAAAATGTGTCCCAGTTGACGGATATTAAGCCATATAGCCGTATATATAAGTACATATAGCCGAGGTAGCTCAGATGGTTAGCGCTAGCTGTAAATTTCACGGTATGCGAGCAAACCGGGTTCGATCCCCGCCGGCACCAATGAAATTGTTAAAGTGCTGATTTACCACGTGCGCGGCGGTGAAGGAAAACATCGTGAGGAAAACCACATGTCGGAGAAATAAGAAAAAAAAATATATCTCGAAGACATGTGAAGTTCGCCAACACGCATTAGGGCAGCGCGGCGGACAAATCCTTACCCTAAAACCCTCTCAGAAATAAGTGGAGGCCTGTGTGTTACTTTACTTTATAAAGCTCTCACTGGTAATAATGTCTAGTTTAGAATGTAAGTTTAAACACCAGAACCTTACTTTTTTACTTTTACACATATAGAAATATAAAATAACTATAACATCCCAGTTCAAACCACATTGTCATTATAAAACTACTCAATTTTACTTGTGACAATTTATCAGCCTATTGATTTTGACTAGAGGTTGCCCTATTTTCACCTTGTGAAGATTCTAGTGAAAATTATCGGTATGGTTATTTGTCTTAAAATTAATATGAATTTAAATTAAATACTATGTACATATCTATGCATAATATTACTTTTAAATGATTAAATATTATTAGTTCTTATGAAAAATAAATATAAATAGTTTTTGCATGTTTTCACAATACAGTATTGCATTTTGGACGTGTATGTTGCTCGACAAAACTTATTTTTGCATTTTGAAACTTTTTAGCTGGGACACCAGTTTGGACCCCAGTTTCCTTTACAAATAGGTCACTGTATATAAGCATCAAAAACAGAAATAGAACCAGACAATGAGGTGTAACTCGCTTCAACAAACGCAATATGTTCTAATCTAATTTATTTTATGTTACTACGAGGGCTGCACTAAAAGTATCGGGAATGGAATATTTCCCTGTTCCCGTCATATTAAAATATTTTTTAATTGAAAACTCCTTGGTTTTAAAAATCGAATACCATTTATAATACTAGTATTAAATACAAATATAGTATACTATACTAGTATATAGTATACTAGTATTAAATACAAATAATCTTGCATGAACAATTAGGTGTTAAAAGTTGTTTTCTGGATGGATACCACATTCGCTCTGTGAAGAGCAAAAAGCGGCTCGCGTTACGCCGACGCAGGATACTCAAATGCTGTATACAACATCGTATCAGGTGACAAATCCTGGATATACGTATACGAACCCGAAACAAAAAACCAGTAACGAGTTTGGGTGTTCGAAAATGTGTTAAAGCCAACAAAAATTGTTCGTTCACAGAGTGTTGCAAACAAAATGGTGGACATGTTTTCTCCAAAACTGGCCATGTTACGACTATTCCTCTTGAGGGACAAAGAACGGTTAATGCAGAATGGTATGCTAGCATTTATTTGCCACAGGTTGTTTCTGAACTCCATCACGAAAATGTGAGTTCTCACACCGCACACAGAACAAGAGTTTTCAGAGCAAGAAAACATAGAATTATTAGACCATCCGCCGTACAGCTCCGACCTAAGCCCCAATGATTTCTATACTTTCCCTAAAATAAAGAATAAATTGTGTGGACAGAGATTTTCATCACATGAAGAAGCAGTGGATGCCTACAAAACGGCCATTTTGGAGACCCCAACTTCCGAATGGAATGGTTGCTTTAATGATTCGTTGGAATCGTATCGTATCGTATGGAAAAATGTGTCAAATTTCACAGAGAATACTTCGAAAAGCAATAAATACATTTTTAAATAGTAATGTTGTGTCACTTCCTCGATTCCCGAAATTTTCAGTGCCGCCCTCGTATAAGATAATATTTGACAATACAGCCAATTTATATTCAGCAGACATACTAACCTTAGTAATACATATTACTTGATACGATTTTGACTTACCTCTTTGTTGTTGAGGTTTAGACTGTTTTCTATTTTGATATGCATCCTTTGAAGTAGAGACCCTCAGTAAAGTTTCTGAAAAAATATAGTATATCATTATGCTTGAGTAAAAGATACAAAATTATTGAATCAACAAATGCTTTTATTAATTATTTTTTTTATTATTTTATTTAACAAGTACACTTACAATACACATATGACAATCACGAAAACATACACATTTCTATACTCTCTGATATGTATATCAATAACAAGTGTACATAACATTCATTTATTTACATGGTAGAGCCACGCTACAGCTATATTATGGCTGTAGCATGAATGGGTCAGCTGGACTGGGGAAGGACCACGCTCTCACAGAAAACCACCGTAAAATAGCAGCCTAATGCTGCTGTTTCGTATGGTGAGTGTACACATAACCAGGCTATTATTTCTAATATGGACCATCGATTTCAAAGCCCATATTTTTTTTGTAGATAGTACTCACTAAAAGAAAGCGTTTTGCAAAGTTTTAGGTTGCAGTAACTTACGGTTCATGAGATATATTTTTTTTAACTTTTCATACAAATTGGCGAATAACACGCAATTACAAAATAAATTTGACAAATGATTGATGTCAAACGTCAATTAGTGTAGATTCCGAAAATTTGGAAAGTATCGATACCTACTCGATACCAAGTATCGCATCAAAAGTATCAATACTACTTGGTATCGAGTACATTTCGTTAATTTTGGAAACGGAAAATGTAGATTCTGAAAATTTGGAAAGTATCGATACCTACTCGATACCAAGTATCGCATCAAAAGTATCAATACTACTTGGTATCGAGTACTTTTCATTAATTTTGGTGACGGAAAATTATGACAAACCATTTAGATGCATATGAAGAGCTGATAAGTGCAATTAAATATGTATATAAAATAGAATAAAGTTTATTCTATTTTAGTTCCACCTTAGTACTTGTATTTCATCGTTTGCAACTTGTTTGTATTTCTTAATTAGTGCAGCTTTTGTACCGTAAATGCGTACAACATGAGACTCGAAGGTAAACTGAGACTAAACTTCCATGGCATATATTATTACATGTAGTATCATTATTATTTTGGCAACACTAACAGTTCAGTTTCAAATTTGTTGTGTGAGGTTCCATACTTTCTGTCGTGAAGATTTTTTACCAGGTAAGTAGTATTTTTTGAGAAATAGACATTAATTTGTTTGTGAAATATATTGTTGTACTACATATACCTCAGAACTCTGATAATTGACGAATAAGTACTGTGATTTAAATCGATTAATCAATCCCATCTTGTGAAGCATGTTCCCATAGACAAAAAACTCCATGTTTTAGACTATTTGTTAAATGTTGCCAGAATAAATTTAAAATTTCCTCAAACTGGACGCATTTTATTTTTATGATGGAAAATTGAGACCATGTCTCAAATTAGGTGCTTAAGAGTCAAATTGTACTAGCTTATGAGTCATTGTCAGTAAACGAGTACGTTTACCTGGGACAAATAGTCCGACTAGGTAAGTCGAACTTCGACCGAGAGGTCAATCGAAGGATTCAACTCGGCTGGGCAGCGTTCGGGAAATTACGACATATATTTTCGTCAGGTATACCTCAATCTCTAAAAACTAGATTGTACAACCAGTGCGTGTTGCCAGTGATGACTTACGGATCTGAGACGTGGTCCTTCACTGCTGGCCGTATGAGGACGCTTAAAGTCGCTCAGCGAGCTATGGAGAGGGCTATGCTTGGAGTTTCTCTGCGTGATAGACTCAGAAATGAGGATATCCGCAGTAAAACCAGAGTGACCGACATAGCCCAACGGATTAGTAAGCTGAAGTGGCAATGGGCCGGCCATATAGCTCGAAGAACCGATAACCGATGGGGAAGAAAGGTTCTCGAGTGGAAGCCTCGTACCGGTAGGCGTAGTGTAGGGCGACCCCCCACTAGATGGAGTGACGACCTGGTAAGACATGTAGGAAGTCGATGGATGCAGGTGGCTCAGGACCGTGCTTTGTGGCATTACTTGGGGGAGGCCTATGTTCAGCAGTGGACTTGTGAAAGGCTGTAATGATGATGATGATGATGAGTCAAATTAGGTGCAAATGTCTCAAATTTTATTCAAATCGTTAGTGGTTCAATTTCAAGTAATTATGATAATTATTGATGATACATTATTTTTTTTGTTTCAGTAATTATGTCGTCGCGAAGACGAAGAGTTCTCGGGGCGAAACCCTACCGAAATTATAGTGAGGACACTTTGAAAGCTGCTATGGCAGCAGTTGACACTGGCATGACTTTGAGGGAAGCGGAAGAAAAATTTAAAATACCTCGAGCAACTTTAAATAGAAAACACCGAAGGCTACAATTAAACAAAGTCGACCGTCCTAAAGTTTTCAGTGAAGCTCTGGAGGAAGTCTTTGTGCAATCAATCATTACAGCTGCTGCTTGGGGGTATCCACTATCAGGTTTAGACCTATCTTTACTCGTGAAATCACATCTAGATAGGCTAGGTCTAAATGAGACACGTTTCAAAGGTAACTTACCGGGACGATATTGGCTGGAAGGTTTTCTACGGCGCCATAAAAGCACTTTATCTGTAAGGCTCTCAGAAAATATTAAACGCCAAAGAGCTGGAGTTACGCAGTAGACATTAAAATCATACTTCCAAGAATTAAAAACCACCTTGGAGGATGTAGATCCGGCCGCAATAGTAAATTTTGACGAGACTAATATGTCTGATGACCCGGGACGCCAGAAAGTGTTGGTACGTCGAGGTATCAAGCATGCTCATAAAATCATTGACTCATCAAAATCAAGTACCTCCGTAATGTTTGCTGGGACAGCGTCAGGTGTTTTGCTTCCACCGTACGTCGTTTATAAAGCGGAACATTTATATAATACTTGGACGGAAGGAGGACCTCCAAATACAGTTTACAACCGATCTCGGAGTGGATGGTTTGACACTACAATATTTGAGGATTGGTTTTTGAAGGTCATTATTCCCTATGTTGAATCGTTTAATGGCAGAGGACCCGTGGTTGTAATTGGTGACAATCTGAGCAGTCATTTTTCATTAGATGTGATACAAAAGTGTACTGACTATAATATTAAATTTGTTTGTTTACCGGCAAATAGTACGGGGTTGTGCCAACCCCTCGATGTAGCAGTGTTACGACCATTAAAAATAAAATGGAGGTCTGTTCTGCTGTCTTGGAAGGAAAAAAATAGAGGAGTAATGCCGAAGCATGTTTTTCCGAGGCGTTTGAAGCAAACTCTGGATAATATAGAAAATATGGGAAAAAATTTGAAGTCCGGATTTGAAGCAGCTGGGATATATCCAATATCCCAGCTGCTTCAAATCCGATTAATAAAAAAGGAGTCTTAGATAGATTGCCTACACAGGAAGATCCAGAAATCCATAATAATGCATCTCAGCAATGGTTAGAAACGTTTAAAATGTATCTCGAAGATATGCGAACAAAAGAATGCAGCACAGCCCCGAAGAAAAAAAAAGGTGGCAGTTATTCCAGGTAAAGGTGTAACAGTGGAGGACTTATCCGAATCATTAAAGACTAAGACGAAACGTAATAAAACGAAAAAACAAAAAAAAAAGATCGTCGATGATGAAAGCACTTCCTGCAGTGATTTAGAAGAATGGAGGGATGCAGTTTTGAATACTGCAAACTCATCATCCGATGACAATAATGAGTTCGACACAGTGTTTTTTGATGATGTTCATGACACGTATCCTGATGATGATGAAAAATCGGCGTCACCACGTATAACTAACATCCCACATAATGAGAACCAAGAAAATGAAGATCCACTCAATGTAGACCAATCGGTCTATACTGACGAACAATTTAAAGTTTCTGTACCTAGTGATGGTGGTGCTGGTTGCTCTAAAGATATCGATACAGAAATTGTAAATAATTCGGAGATTTCACCAGATTCTTTTGTTGTTGTCGAATTACTCTACAATGAGAATACGAAAAAACAAACTGAAAAGAAGTTTATTGCTCAAGTTATGAACATGGTTAGCGACGGAAAAGTGACCTGTCGCTTCATGAGATGTTTTTCAGCTACAAAGGGTATTTACATATTTCCAGCAGTGGATGACATGATGACAATTGACACTTCTCGAATAATAAATACAATTAAGCCCACTCAAGTGAAAAGGGGAAAATACATTTTTAATATTAATATTTAATTATAAGACTAATAAAATTGTGTAAAATAATATTTTTTGTGCGCACTTCAAAGCGTAGGTATGCCTAGGTATAGCCTATGTATCGCAATAAAACGTTCCTAATAGCTTAGACTCCAATTATTTTGATCTCAATGTTTAAATTTTATTATAAGTTGCAAATGTTATTAATTTACTTAGTGTTAAGGGCTAATGAGACATGTTGGCAAATTGAGATCTCAAATTATCTTCGGTCTCAAAATCGAGATTTATGTTGATTTATTTTTTGACGATTTATGAAGAAGTTTGTTTTTTGTTTTTGATTTTATATAATTTTTATTTGATTTTTGAAGAACTAGTAAAAGATCTGGTAAGATTTGGAGATAACATTTTGTTTTATTTAATACCTCTAGTTATAACTGATTTATTATTGTTTTAATTTGCGCAAATTCAATATTTTGTTATTTTTTAACGTCTCAATTAACAAACATTGAAATTCTACATGGGAAACCATGACTTTTATAAGGTGTCTTATGTTTACCGCATGTTGCAGGTAAATTGAGACAAGACGAAATAAATATATATATAAAAAAACTACATTGATTGGCTCAATATTGCAATATGCTCCTATTACCTTAGATAGAGACTCATGTTCTAGTAAAATTTCAAACCATAATTATTAAGAATTACACCTTATACTGTGAATTGAAATTTAAACTTGTCTCATGTTGTATGCATTTACAGTACTTGCATTTTATTGTTTGCAAATTTCTGTATTATCTAATTCTTGCTACAATAAAGTGTTATCTTACTTATTTAATATCCAAAAAGTACCCAAAACCGAATCAGAGCATTCCACTATCCACGTGGTCTTGTCTGCCCCACCCCTAGAGTGTATATAAGAGCCCGGAGGCGCGGAGGGAAAGCCCTCAGCTCCACCGGCTCTTCGGATTCATCCGACTCCGAAGGAACCATAACCGACTCAGCCCAATTCACGCTAGTGAAATCTAAGCGCGGCCCGAAACGCGCTGCGACTTCTCGCACTCCCCCCGCCTCAGCGTCCGCCGCAGCCGCCGCCCGCACACCCTCCGCCGCTGCCTCTACCTCCGCAGCTCCCATCGTTGCCCCTACTTCCGCAGCCCCAAACGCTGCCGCTTCTCAGTCGAAAGACACTACCGCCAAGCCAGCAACCCGCTGCGCTCCCAAATTGGCCAAAAACCAAGTCCCGCCCCCTGTCTTTCTCAGAGACAAGGCCAAATTCACTCAAATATCCAAAACCCTTTACGATAAGGGCTTCAAATATGACCAAGCCACCAATGTCGGCGAGGCCATTAAAATAGTGCCGGCGTCTATAGAAGACTTCCGAAATATAACCCGCCTATTCACGGCCGAGCGTGTGTCCTATCACACATGCGCCCTCGCCGAAGAAAGGAAGATCAAGGCAGTCCTCGGCGGAGTTCCCTATCAACTCGCAAATGAGGACATTCTGGAAGACCTTAAATCCCAAGGCTTCCCCATAGAAGCTGTGCACAAAATGCACAGCAGCAGGGGCGAAAGGTTTAACCTCGCCCTCCTCGTTTTCACCAATGTGCCGGAGGCGAAGGCCATCTTCCGCGAGGTACGCACTGTGTGCGGCCTGTCGCGTGTTAAGGTCGAAGCCCCACACCGGCGCGGTTACCCAGCGCAGTGCCACCGCTGCCAACTCTATAAGCACGCGGCAGCCAACTGCTCAGCTCCACCCAGGTGCATTAAGTGCCTAGAACCCCATCACTCGAAAGAGTGCCCTCGGCCCAAAAACGCCGAATCCCCACCCTCATGTGTCCCTTGCGGACAAAAAGGCCATCCGGCCAATTTTAGAGGTTGCCCTCGTGCTCCTCGCCCACCTCCGAGCAGCAAAGCTCCACCCCAGGTCAATGACCGAACCTTCCCGGCTCTTGTAAGCCGCAAGCCCAGCCAGGGCCAGCCCCTACCTCAGCCCCCTCAGGGCTCATCTCAGCCCACACAGGGCATCTACCGGCCCCCACAGGGCCCCTACCGGCCACCTCAGGGCCCTCCTCGGCCCCTTATGAGCCTTCCGCTCTCCCAGCCTGCGCCGCTTCCAATAAACCCTTGGTTCCTAAAGGAATCAAATATCCCGCGGCCCTCCGCCAACCCACAAAAACAGGAAGACTCTGTAGTTGAATCTCTAAACTTAGTGTATAACACTTTGAATAGGGTCAATTTAGAGGAAATCCTTATCCTTGCGCGTAAACTGCGCACCACTCAGTCCCCTCAGGACCGTCTCCTTGCTCTTACTGAGCACATCAACCTACTAAGGTCTTTGTAATTAAACTATGCCGGAGTCCTCTGCTCCCGCAATATCTCACGGTCGTATCAAACCAAAGGGTTTGTCGCTTGTTTCATTCAATATCCGCGGTTTGCGAAATAACCTCCCAGAGCTTAGGCTATTTCTTCGAGATCGCGAAGCCGACCTCCTCCTCCTTCAGGAGACCCACCTCAGCCCCAAGGTCTCTAAAGGCCTGTCTATTAAAAATTATTCACTTCTACGTAACGACAGACCCGACCGCAAAGGCGGCGGCACTGCCATCTACCACTATCGCTAGATTAGCTATGACTGGACACCAGTCAATCATTATAGCCTAGTGGAACCCTCCCCATTAAGAGCGATTTCGAAGCCATCCTTGCATTAGGCGACTCAGTCATTATGTTTGGAGACTTTAACTCCAAGCATACTGAATGGACTTGCCGCACTACTACCAGTAGTGGCAGGATGCTGCCCAATATCACTCAGTCTCTCGACCTGACTGTCTACAGCCCCCTCGCTGCCACCCACTATCCCGACATTGTTAACTACGCTCCTGACGTGCTAGATTTTGCTCTAGTTAAAGGAGTCTTCCTTAACCTTAGAGCAATCGAGCCTCTCGATGATGTAGGATCCGACCACCGTCCTGTATCCCTCCTTATTGGTCATCAGCCATCTCCAACTCCCACTTTCAAAACCTACACCAACTTGAAGGGCTTCAAGAAGTCTCTAGCCTCGGCTATAGACTCTCCGGACCCTCCCGTAACCCTTTCTTCCGACGCCCTCGACAGCATGGGGAAAATAGACACTGCGGTCGAAAATCTCACCTCACTTATAACATCCTCTCTTAAGGAGAATGAAAAAGTTGTCCCGGTTGCTAAAATTGGTCTTCCCCTAGATATTAGCAACCTGCTAAAAACCAAAAAAGCTGCCCTCCGTAGAGCTGCACGCTATCCCACTCCCGAATATAGACTCGCGGCCCACCGCCTTCAACGCAAACTGCGTTACTGCCTCCAAGACTACAGAGACCATGAAAAGGGCAATCTCATGGAGAAAATCTCTCCTTCCCATACAGCGTACTACCGGATGGCGAGGGCCCTCCGGATAGACGCTATAACGCATACTCCCTCTCTGTCTCGTCCCGACGGCTCCATTGCCTTCGAGGACGAAGAAAAGGCTGAGTGATTCGCTGACAGCGTCGCCGCTCAATGACCCCACTGACCCCCTACACATCCAACTAGTGGAGGACGAGATCCGTCGCAGGAACTCGCCCCCTACCGCCTCTGACCCTATCACTGTGTCCAAAGATGAGATTTCATCTACCATCAAAGGACTTAAGCCCAAAAAAGCACCGGGTGCGGATGGTATCTCCAACCAAGCCCTCAAACACTTCCCGGAGCAGGTAATCGCCTTACTGGCCATTATCTTTAACGCTTGTTTCGAATTCAGTTACTTTCCCACCTCTTGGAAAGAGGCAACTGTCATTGGCATTCCCAAGCCAGGCAAACCTCTCCACCTTCCCTCCAATCACCGTCCCATCAGCCTCCTCAAGGCCATTGGCAAACTTTTCGAACGAGTTATTCTCGTGCGCTTGAGGCGCCATTTGTTTCCCACAGACGGCGACCCTCTTGTTATCCCACAACAATTCGGGTTTCGAGCCAAACACTCGTGCCCCCAGCAAGTTCACCGCATAGTGGAATACATCCTCAGCGGTTTTTATCCTTGCCGTCAAAAAACCATCGCGGTCTTCTTTGACATTGCCAAGGCATTCGACAGAGTCTGGCACGAGGGCCTTATCTACAAACTGTACGACTTTACTGTACGAGGGTACTTATTGTTGCTGTAGCGTAAACATTGTTTTGAAGGCGCTCCATCGTTAATAAATTCGAAAAATAGGAAAAAACCAGTCGTATCTTCGTAAAATTTTCAGTGATTGTGCCCAAAGTGGTCGTGGTTGCGTTAGTGATACTTGTTTAGTGTTCTGTGTCAGTGTGTGTCCGAAATTCCTGGAAAGCTGGCAGTCAAAGGCAAAGAAACCACGTAAACCGTAAGAGATAGGATATCCGAGTTTGGACTTACACAAACTATATATAGTACGTAAAAAGAGATAGAAGGGAAAATAGTTATATATAAATAAATAAATTAAAAAAAATGTAACAAGCCAACAAAGCCAAAAAGTAAATAAGCCAACATCAGGAGCGTCTTCAACGTCTTCAATTAAATCAAAATCGTCAACTAAATCTGCTAGAACTACCGCTGGCAGTACAACACTTCGAAAGAAAATTTTAATGCAAAATGCTAACACCATTGTGAAAGAAATAGGTGATGACGACACAACTTTCGAAACAGCACAGGTCTTATCAGAATTATCAACAAATTACGAGGCTTCAGATACTGAAGGCAAACAGGTACTAAGGAAACATGGAACACAAGAACGAGATTCCGACGACAACAGCTCTCTAGCAATAGATGTGGAGGCGAAACTGCAGATATTAGGAAGTTGTAAGCCGGCCCCCCGTACGGACGATGAATGGTCAGACGCTGATAGTGTGGCTAGCGATCATAGCAAAAGGTCCAGTATCTTACCTCCTGCATATAAGAAAGCCGGTATTTCAATGGAGTTAGCCACCCAAAGAGCAAATGAATTCTTGCGATCCGGCAAAGAAGCGCTTGAACAAGCCGGTAAGATGAAAAAAGAATACAAAACTGAAGTACATGAATGTCTACAAGGCTTATATGAAGTGGCGTTATCTTTGTCCGATTCTCGTTCACGTCATCGTCTCGCGCTAGAGCAAGAGCGTTGTCGTGCTGCAAAGGAATTAGAGCTCACAGCAAGCAAATAACGGAATTACAGTCTACGTTTTATCAGAAGCTGAAGGAAGCTCATGAGAGCATTCGGGAGACATTTAAATCCGCTGAAGCAATACGCAGCTGGCTCAATTACGAAATGGATGAGCCAATTAAGTCCATACAAAACATCCAACTTGAGCTGCGAGGATTAGTAACAACAATTATCCCATTAAAAGCATCCTTCGAACCTCCTCATGAGCAACCAATAGTTGCAACGGAGATGTTAATGTTATTGTCTGAACAAATCAAAGAAATATCAAAAGAAATTCAGGACTTGGTAAATAAAATAGAAATCCTAGAAACCAGAACTGGAAGAGCAGAAAGATGAGCTTCGGAAGATAATTGCCCCATTAACAGAAGTTATAGATAAATCAAATAACCAAATAGAGGATTTAAAAGAATGCGTAACTGCACGAATGATATCTCAAGGAAATTCTGGAATAGGTACAGAGCTGGCACTCGCTGAAATGAGAGATAAAATTAATAACATGTATAATCGACAAATTACTGATACACAAGCCCTAGAAAATAAAACTGTCGATAGAATTGACCACGATTACTACGACCCAACACCAGAAAATAAGGCGACATGAATACGATCGTACTCCGAGGCAGTTACACAACCAAAATATGCAGTTATATTAGAGTCCCTAGATCCACGTAACTCTTGCCACGACATTATTACTCAAGGCAAACAAGACGTCGATATAGTAGAATTAAGAGTAAGAGTAAACAAAATAACAAAAATCAAAAATCAAAAAGTAATAATTAACTGTGATTCCCATAAAGATAGAACTATCTTAAAAACAGCCATCAGGGACACCTGCAAAAAACTAACAGTATCAACCCTCCCTGCAAAGAATCCACAGTTACGTTTAATAGGAGTAGCGACAGATCTAGACGATACAAAGTTAATAAAAGCAGTCGTCAATCAAAATGTCAAGCTATTATCAGACTTGAAAGATGAACAAAAGACCATTAAAGTTCTACGCAGAACAAAAGGCCGAATAAGGGAGTTGACTAATGTAATAATTGAGACCACCCCCCAAATGTGGGCGAAACTGAAAGGACAGAAACTAAGACTAGGATATCAAGTAGTGTTATGCGTGGATCAGTCGCCTGTAACACAATGCTACAGATGTCTTGGGTTTAACCACATGGCTAAAGACTGTAAGAACGAGCAACGTTGCGGCTACTGTTCTGAAACACACGACACGAGGGAATGCAAATAAAAATTGCTGTAACTGTTCCATAACTGACTCGCAAAAAACAACTTCACCACATCCAGCCTATAGCCATGAATGTCCTGAATGGTCTAAGTGGGACAAAATAGCTAGGGCATCGGTCACCTACAGCTGCTAAGTAAAAGGCGAGCAAGTACAAAATACAGCTAAGCACTTTGATCCCATAAAAGTAATCCAATACAAATTGGATCGAGGACGTGCAGCAACACAAGAGTGTTTGCGCATGGCTTCGACCCTTGGTTATACTATAATATTGATGCAAGAGCCCTACATTGGGAATAAGAACTACGTTTCAGTAGGCTCTCAATTTCGAGTGGTACAAAAAATTTGTAACGAAATGTCTAAACCAATAAGATCGGCAATTGTCATCATGGATCAGAATGTAAACTTTTTTGTTAATCCTAATTTAATAAGTGAAGATATTGTAGGAGTAACAATTAGACTAGGTCAAACTAAAGTAGGAATAATAAGCATGTATCTATATGAGAAGACGAATATTGAAGAAGATGTCGCAACAATCAAGAGGTTAGTGGCAACAAAAGACGCAGATGAATATATATTAGGAGGAGACGCAAATGCAAGCAGTACCTGATGGGGCTGTAAGTCAGAAAATAGGAGAGGAAATACCATAATGGAGGCATTTGCTGAATTAAATTTTAAAGAATTATAAAGAACTGCACAAAAGGAGAAGAAGATAAATTACTAAGAGACATAGATGGAACTATCCTTACAGAAAGAAAATCTGCAGAATTACTTGCCGAAACATTTTATCCAAATGACTTCATAGACACAGATACAGAAGAACAAACTGAATTAAGAAATACAGCTAAACAAATAACAATAAAGTTGAAAAATAGCATAATTGATATTAAACAACCTTTTACAGCATACGAAATTGAATACGTCTTTAAAAATATGAGTCCAAAGAAAGCTCCCGGAGATGATGGACTCACGTTAGATATCTGTCAAATAGCTTTTAAGTCAAACCCAGAAATACTCATAGCGCTTTTCAACCAATGTCTCAATGTTGGGCACTTTCAAACAAGATGGAAAACTGCAACGATTAAGGTCATACCCAAACCAAATAAAGAAGACTATACTCTACCTAAGTCATATAGACCGATAGGACTACTACCAATACTTGGTAAGATACTAGAAAAATTGTTTGTGAATAGACTTCAATGGCAGTTGGGGCACGAGGGGAAAATGAGCAAAAGACAATACGGCTTTACACCACAGCGAAGTACAGAAGACGCGCTATACGATATGCTAGCTATCATAAAAAAAGGTATATCTGAAAAGCGCATTGTCGCATTAGTCTCCTTAGATATAGAAGGCGCGTTTACAGTGCATGGTGGCCAGCAATAATAAATCAACTGTCTTACAAGGAGTTAGACCAATCTGTATTAAGGCTTATAACAAGTTATTTAACAGGAAGAAAAATAAAACTTAGATATTTAGGAGAAGAAATAACAAAAGAAACAAACAAAGGATGCATCCCTATCTTATGGAATATACTATTAGACTCGCTATTGAAAGATACGAAAAACTCAAGAGCACATGTTCAAGCACACGCGGATGATATTGTAATAATAGGAATAGCAAAGACTGGCCAACAACTAGAAAGAGATATAAACGAGACCTTAAGTAAAATAGGATTATGGGGAAAGAAACATAAAATGAAGTTTGCGGCGCACAAAACGCAGGCTATGATTATCACAAAAAAAAATATTATCGTCCTCAACTTTTTTTAGAAGGTATAGAGCTTAAATATTCAAACTATCTTAAAATATTAGGTCTCACAATAGACGAAAATATAAACTTCAAACAGCATCTAGATAATATCAGCCAAAAGGCAGTCAACATCTACAAAATGGTTTCAAGAGTTGCTAGAGCGCAATGGGGGCTCAATTCTGAAATAGTAAGTTGTTATAGTAAGAACTATATATTTAGCTGTAGTAGAACCTACCATACTATATGCTGCAAGCTGCTGGGTAGAATCGACGAAGAAAAAATACATTCAAACAAGACTCAACAGATTAACTCGTCTTTTTGGAATACGCATCAGCAAAAGCCATAAAACAAACTCACTGATTTCAAGTACCCTTCTCGCCAGAATAATACCGCTTGCACTAAGAGTAAAAGAAAATGCTAAAATTTATGAAATCAAAAGAGGAAAACCGGTTGCTGCCCTACCTGGACGGATAATGGAACATAGGATAAATCCTTTCCAACTACCGCACCCAGCTGAAAGAAAACAAAGAACATATAGGCTCATAAATAAAATAGAGGACATAGCCACTATAAACAACGACTGGCCAAAAATATACACAGATGGTAGCAAAATTAAAAACAAAGTAGGCTTTGCAGTAACTGTCTGGATGGGTGATAAAGAAATTAAAAGAATCACCTCTCGCCTTGAGAACTACTGCGGTGTGTATCAGGCAGAATTGATTGCAATATTAAAAGCTGTACAGTTTATTTCTGAATCTGCTAAGTATCCTAAAGCTAATATTTTAAGTGACACAAGATCAGCCATTGAAAGTATCTGCAATCCATCATCACTGCACCCTATTGTAGCGGAGATACAAAACAACATCACTGAACTAGAAAATAATAGTGGACTCATTGAACTATTCTTGATAAAGGCGCACTGCGGCATCGCTGGCAACTAACGAGCTGACGAACTAGCTAAAAATGCTGCCATTAATAATAAACAGCGTCCAATATACGACAAGTTCCCCCTATCTTATGCCAAGCACCTCACTAGAAATGCTACTCTTACGATCTGGCAACAGAAGTACATTGAATCTACAGGCAGCGAGACCACGAAAATATTCATCCCAAATGTACAGATAGCTTATAAAATATTAAAAGATATCAAAATTACTAACATCGAAACACAATTGTTTACTGGACATGGCGGAAACAAATCCTATCTGTATAGGTTTAAGCTATTGACAGAACCATATTGCACTTGCGATGATGAAAGTGATCAAACAATAGAGCACATTATTACACAATGCCCAAAAGGGGAATGCCCAGTCTTCATAGACACTTCTGCCATGAGTGCCCACATATAAAAGCATATAGATATGATAATATGCAATTAAAACAATGAAATGGTGAAGGAATTGCTTTAAAAAAAGTCGGGGTTTTGAAAATATTTGAAGTTTTTATTTTCACAAATGCAGTTTTTTTAACAACTATTTTTATCGATTTTATCGCATTTTATTTCTTTGATTTTTAATTCCAGACATTTCGGGTGCTTTCCAGCACCCATGGTTACGGCAGACTGAGGTGACCGACGTCCCAATGTCAGTGTTAACCCGGAGTACCTTCAGATTTTTAATTTTTATTTATTGTCCGATCTACAGAATGAACTTACTGTGTCTAGAAGTCTTGCAGTGGTATGCTTGGGTTTTTAATTTCATTAATTACAGGGTCCTAAGCAGGTGGTAGTACCAAGCCTCCTTCCTAAAAAAGAATTTATATATTAGATATTATATAGAATTTATATAATAAAATACACTTTACGACTAATAGTGATGACTTGCAATTCTAGCCCTAAGTAAAGATCAGCTAGGGCTTAACTTTATTCCTTCCATAATGCTGCTCCTCTGGTTATTACAGAGTTCTATCCGGTAGCAACCATTAAATCTTATATGCTCACCATAATAGTAGCGAGCTTGCTTTAATTGGTATGTGACACAAGCAATTAATATTAAGTCGCTGTAAGTTAAAACAGGAAATTCCCTAACATTTTAAAGTCTACATTTATATTTCTAAAGTCTGCCTGCCCTAGCTCTATTTAGATTGTTTTCCCTAGCATACTCAGAAAAATCATTATTTGTCTCCATATTTTGATGAACTATTTCAAGTATTTGAGCCGCATCATCCCTGTCCCTTATTTTTGTGTGGAATTTATTAACTATAGCAGAAGCCACAGCAGTCTATCATCAAATGTGTAGAAGCCCTGTTAAAGTAATTTTGATGAAATATTTTAAATTCAGTTTTAAAAATGCCATTCACCACCTCTACTACCCATATCGACACATAGTCACGGCTCTGGATTTATTAGCATATCTTGTCATTAACTGAGATTCACCATCTGCTGGAGACATTTCTGCAACCCTTAGACATCCACATCTATCCTCGATTACAAATCAAAATGCAGATGCGTTGTCACCCGTGAGGACTAAGATCATTTTCTCGTTTCCAGTAAAAAGGGTCTCCGGTTCTCTACACTCACCATACAAAACACAGCAGCATTAAGCTACTATTTCACGCTGGTATTCTGTGAGAGGGTACTCCTTCCCCGGTCGAGCCGACCCATTCATGCTACAACTATACTTCTAATATAACTGCAGCATGGCTCTACCAAGTATAACACACATACATAGTACTTGTCACTATGTATGTTTGTTATCGCAAAATGTAGTTAATCACAAAAGAGACATACTTGCAATGCTGATGGAACTGTTACAACCTGGTAAAAAACATTGTGCTTTTATATAATTCGTTAGCAGTACACTGTGTGATGTATGATCTAAGCTTTGTTGTTCTGGGTGCAATACATTACTCACTTCAGATTGCAACGAGGACGGACTAGATGATTCAGATGGTTCCCGTTCTGCAGTTGAACATGATGCTGTTCTATCAGTTCATTGCCAACAATTATGATATACACGGCATGACAACTGAAATAATGTAAAATACAAAAAATGAAGTCAAAGTGAAAAAATAAAAATAAAATAGATTTATTTCAAACTCAAATATAAATAAAATATTTATCAAGTTAAATGTTACTGCACAAGGACAGATTTAATGCCCTATATTATTTAATAATTAAGGCCTGACAGACTACCAGCAGTCCAAAAACAATGAAAAATCAACTGTCTCCTTTCTTGGTAGTTGATAAAACTGGTCAATCTCATAAATAAGCTAGTATGTTTGTCAGATATAGCTAGGGCAGATGTGAAAAAATAAAACAAGTTCTTGAGTTGATATACAATCAGTGTAAAAACATGTATAATTATCAGATATATGGATCACATTTAATAAATTGAAAAAGTTAAACACTTACCTCACGTAGCGCAAATAATTCCTCTCGTGGAAAATCGAACTCAAATAATGTGTGTGATCTTATTCTCATAAGTGTCAGTGCCACAGCTGATGTATACATGTTCAAGACGAACTATTGGTGCATTTTGCGAGTGCCACACTACACGTTCACTGTACTCGAAACTTGTACCTAATAAAGAGGCTACAATTATTATATTGATATTATTCAAGTAAACTCAGTTATAAAGCATTTCTTAGAGGAAGACATGCCACATCGTGATATGTACCAACTATTTACCTGCTGTGTTCGAACCAATTGTTGAGAGATCAACAATTGCATTTTACAACAAAACAATAACACGATAACACGTAATTTAATTCTTGTGACATAACAGTGACAGCGGCCTACCTGTCGGATACGATGTTGCCACTTAACTGTCATAAAATCTATGAAATGATATCGATTTTTATTCGATTAATAATATCATAAAAAGAATAATCTTTGACGCGTTTTAAGTTCTGCACGCTTTTTAAAATATAATTTCCTTTATTTATTGAAACTCTATTTCAAATGTATTTTTAAGAACAGTTAGCTTGTGCTGTATTGTTTTGTTATGCTTTAGAGAATTCGTGGTAAATCAGCTGGAAATTAACTTCTTGAATTATCATAACATGATTCCATTTTAAATGTTATGTTAAAAACAGATAAGAATAACAGTTAACTTGTGCAGTAGCGTTTTGTTATACTCTAAAGAATTCTTGGTAAATCAGCTAGTAATTCGCTTGTTTAATTATCATAACTATAAATGTGAAGGTTGTCAATGAATTCAACCGAGCCTATAACAACGGTTGTTTTAGTTTTTAACGGTTGACTGCCGCTTTTGATGACTTGAAATGGATAAAAACCTATTTTGCGCAATAAGTTTTTTCTCTTTGGTAATGAATAAACCACAGAAACCCCCATAATGTATTATAGTCCTCTTTTTTAGATACAAGTAGCACATTTTAAAGAACCGCAAAAACAACTTTGTTATTTATACAAACACTATGAAAAACAAAATAATTTGTTGCTGGCGATAATGATAGTGGTATTTTGACTCGATTTAAAATATATGCTTGTTACTACTGAACTCTTCATGGGCCTGCGAGTCCGACTCGCACTGAACCACTTTTTTTCAACATTTAGTTTTATTCTAATAAATAGTGTTTTCGTTTAAGCGGAGCTCTTTTACTTTAGATTTATTACCTCTTTATCTATAATAATCAATCTGAGTAAGTAAAGTGTGTAAATACGATTCTTAAATTGTAAAAATAATAATTGAATTTGAACATCTTAGGTAGGTATTTAGTTTTATTTATTTAGAAAATATTAATCTCACAATTATTTATTGTAATAATATAATTTATCACACAGCTAACGCCCTCATTAGCAATGTAATGGTGAAAGAATTTTCAAAATCGGTCTAGTAATTTTTGAGATTAGCCAAAAAACGTATTCATTGAAAGTAGCGCCCTCTATAATAAAATTAACCCTATATTAGATATTTAAAATTATACATAACAATCTAGTGGTGAAAGAATTCTTAAAGTTGGTCAAGTACTTTACGAGTTAAGCGAATAAAATATTCTTTGATAGTAGCTCCCTCAATAATAAAATGCATCCTACGTTTTAAGCACCATAGCAAAAAACGATTCAACATAGCCTAATCCGCACACACAGTAAAAACATAACCATCCTTTTTCGTCTGTAGTCGGTAGACATTTGGTTAATAACGGTTGCGTATCGACTGCTTTGGATAAATATCCATTGTCAACGGTTATTTTAAACCTATATCATAACATCGTAATAATTATCGAAAGATCATATAAGCATTGTAATAATGACACCATAAGTAATCGATCGAAAAGGGGAATCGATTTTTTAATGATTTTTGTGATTGGCAACATTTTTTATTTTATTCACAGACTAATGAATTACGTATTTACCTAATTTTATTTTTATCTTTTCGGTACTTTTAATTTGTGCAAAAATATTCCCATTGTTTTAGGATAAATGAATACCGCGATTAATAACCATAAATAAAGATATATTTTTTTAACAAATGCACATTGTTGGGCGTTCCATGGCCTAATATGGGCATCCCCCTTTAACAAAATTAGATACGAATGCGAGAGCAGCGTGGATATGTCGCTCACAAAAGGGAATATAGCAATAATGAGTGAAGATGACAATCACCGATCTAGATTCATGCAATTTGCACTTTCTGCAATTCTAGTAATAAATAAAGAAAATGGAAGTAAAGTATAATATCAAAGGGTATATGTAGGGGTGTATGTACGTGTATGTATGTGTGTGTGTATGTATGTATGTGTATGTATGTGTGTATATGTGTATGTGTATGTATGTATATGTATGTGTGTATATATATATGTATATGTATGTGTATGTATGCATATGTGTATATATATGTGTATACATGTGTATGTATGTATGTGTATGTATGCATGTATATATATGTGTATGTATTTATGTGTATATATGCGTATAGTATAAGAGATACACCTTCTTAAATAATGATATAAAAATTTGACAGTAAGATCTTTATAGCATACTATCTATATAAAGTCGTAAGTAACATTAGCAAAAAGCTACACGAAGATAAGTAGATTAAAAAGAGAGTTAGAAAAGTAAAAAACTATGATAGCAGTAAGCTTATATTATAGTTTTATATTAGTAAGTTTATAACTTATAAGGAACCTAATTGTATGTAATTAAAAAAAAATATTAAAAAAAATATGGAAATAATAAACTAAGATTTTTTTTGATACTTGGCACGATCCTGACACACGTCTCTCGCCTCCTTTACATCCATACACCTACGCATATATGCTCGTCGGTTAAGGGTACTCCTAATTTGGCCCGTTGTTAATAAATCGCCAATTTGGTCGATAAATTTTCGCCTAGGACGTCCCTTTCAGACTCTGCCATTCACTTCTGCAACATAAATTTTCTTTGTCAGTCTTTCCTCATCCATTCTTTCCACATGACCAAACCTTCATTCCTTTCTTAATCCTGGTCACAACATCATCTTGCAAACCACACTCTTCTCTTATTACACAATTTCTTACCCTGTCATTCAGATTCAGCCCTAACATACTCCTTAACGACCGCATTTCTACTGCGTTCATTCTACTCTCGTGCTTCTTCTGCCACACCCAACTTTCACTACCATACGTTAAAGTAGGAACCAACACAGCATTGTGAATTGCCATACGTGCCTTTTTCGACACATTTTAACTCTTCACAATAGAGTGTAGGGCCCCGTTTACTCTATTTCCCGCTAAATGATAATTTTGAACTGAAATGAAAAAAGAAGTATAATAATCAAACATTATATTAATGTTATTTTAGGAAGTTTTACACTATTTATTTTTACACATTTATTTTTACCGAATTATTATCAGAAAACTAGATTTTTTTATGTTTATTTCTTTCGAATTTAAATTTAAAATAACAATTTTAACAATCTGGCGCCTAGTGAGCGGTTTCTCCTGGGTGATTGTAGATCTAGCCTCTGAAAATAACCGCTCACTGAATACCGAAGTTGCCACAATAGGCAAATAGATCTTAGCTAGGCTATGAAGCCCGGGAAATAACCCTTTCGTGCCATCCCACATCTCCAACGCATGTAATATATGAAACTCTTCTTCTGCTTTAGTTTTATTTCTTATGTTTTTGTGCGTTACTTCTTTATGGTAGTTCCATATGTCACCTTCAGTATTATCGCATTTTCTGAATACATCAACTAGACTATACCGAAATACACACCACCCTGAATCAGGGCATAGGGAGCCTGATTCAGGGTAGTGTAACAGGGGTATAAACAAAAAAACGGAGAAAGAGACAAGCAATCGCACCGCTCTGTCTCATTTCTATGCAAGACCTATGCATAAATCTATCTTTTTCGTGTGCAAATGCGAAAGAAGGCGTCAATTTGTGTATAGGTTTCTCTGTCTACGTCTATCCCACTAATATTTTTCGGTGCGTTCTTTAAATTTTACCCCGTAGCTATAGTGGCGCTACCCTTATTTAAAAGTTTTTATGGACACTTTTTGATACACAGTCCGTACTCCTTGCTTCTACAATCTACACTCTATGCTACACTCCTTAATTGTTGTTCATGATTGGTCGTAGTGTTTGGGTGCGTTTGGCAGAAAAAAGCGCTAGCAAGCGCTTGTAAGCAAAATGACGATCGTAAGCGGTAAGCACTGTTAAATCGTAAGTAGCTATTTTCCTCTAGGACACGATGTTAGTTTTAACCGGGGAACCTAACCTATTTTAAATATATATGTTTGTGAAGTATTCATATTAAAAACCTACCAATCATGAATTTTTAATTACATGTATATGTACATTACTTAAAACTAATATTGCAGAAAAACAACTTATAAACTCTACTTCAAAACAAAGAAATTAAATAAGCAAAATGGCGGATTGTGTCAGCGTTACTGAAGTAGCAATCGTGTCCTGGCCAAAAACTATTTTAGCGCTAGTGAGCACTTGCTAGCGCTTTTTTCTGCCAAACGCACCCTTTGTTTTGCTTGTGTCTCTTTCTAAGATTTTGCAAGTTTACGAGGTCGAGTTGAGATTAATTTTCTTCGTTTATATGATGTGCAATGTGTTAGTCAGTGATTCGTAGTGAAATACGAAATAGTGACTAAAAACTACGCTGCAATGGCAGATAAAGAAAGTTGAAAAAAATTTCTAAGTGCAACAGCTCACCAACCGTTGACAACATATTTAGGTTTCCGAAACCCGCAGTAAAGTTTATTTGGTTGAAATTTAGAATCGTTTGGCAGGAATTGGGGGAGTAAGGTGTTTTATTTCGTAGAGGCTTGGTCCCCGATTATAGTAATACCACTCCCATTAAAAGGTAATGCACCGTTCTTGAGAAAAATTGAAAAGAAAATCCTATAGAACTAACCTCAAAATAATAAGAGGTAATTAACCTCTTCAAGTATTGGTATCACAACCAAGCTAACTGTGTGAAGTGGGCTGGCTCATATTCGTCGGAGTACAGGTTGGAGAGTGGTGTGAGGCAGGGCGGCCTTAGCTCCCCTCAACTTTTCAACCTGTATATCAACGGTCTGATCGTGGAGCTCAGTGATGCCGGAGTCGGCTGCTCTATTGACGGTCATTTTGTTAATAATATAAGCTATGCCGATGACATGGTGTTGCTGAGTCCTTCGATCAGGGCCCTCGAAAGCTAGTGGGCATCTGTGAAAGGTACGCGGCGGCTCATGGTCTCAGATATAATTGTAATAAGAGTGAACTGCTCGTGTTTAAGGCTGCAAATAGAAAACCTAAGTCTGTTCCTCATGTTAAACTTGGAGGAGTTACACTGAGTAGAGTCACCAAATTCAGATATCTGGGACACTGGGTCGCCGAGGACCTTTCTGACAATTTAGATGTTGAACGGGAACGTAGAGCGTTGGCAGTGAGGTGTAATATGCTTGCCCGCAGGTTTGCTAGGTGTACGAATGAAGTTAAGATAACGCTATTCAAAGCTTACTGTCAGACATTCTACACCTGCAGCCTGTGGACGAAGTGTACTCGCCGAATTCTCAATGCGCTACGTGTTCAGTACAACAATGGATTCAGGATGTTGTTGGGGCTGCCACGCTTTTGCAGCGCATCGCGTATGTTTTCTGAGGCACGCGTGGACAGTTTTGCAGCAATATTACGCAAAAGAATAGCCTCCTTAATGCGTCGCGTGCGAGACAGCACCAACGGCCTCCTAGCTTCCATGTATGGAAGGCAAGATTGCCCTGTGATGAGGTACTGGAACACAGTGCATATGGGTTCCAGACCCAATATGTTTAATAATAAATAATAATTTTTGTGTAGTAATAATTTATGTATTTTGTGAATCTACTAACCCCTAGTTTTTAAGTTTTAAGTGTACTAACAAAATGGGTGTACTTACCTGAATAATGAAAAATAAATAAATAAATAACTCAAAATGAATTAAGGGGATGGGAGGTGGTGGAGAGGGAGGCGGGGAGTTGTAGAATAGCCCCCCACTTCCACATCCTGCCGGACATGCTTAGTTTTTTTATAAATTTTTAAAAATCTAATTTTGAGGTTATGTTTTTGTAATTTTTTGACTATAATCCTTATTTATGGGGGGAGAGAGTTGGAGCAGGGAAGCACCACGTAGTGCAGGGGAGGGAAGGCCGATCGACGGAGCCCCGCTTTGTGGGGCTCCTACTTCTGAGTGGTTTACAAATAACCACGAAGGGAATGGCGGGTTCTATTCTCTCGCTTCGCTCGCTCACTTGACCCCGCCATCCCCTTCTAACCTAACCTGTCCGAGTCGAGGTGTCCCGTTCGCTTCGCTCTTTCTTGCACTCAACAAAACACCAAAATATTAGCTTTTATACTTACTTTACATTATAAACATAATATATAATACAGTAATAACCACACTAAGGCTTGCGCAGGTGTCTGCGATTTGCTACGACGGGTGGGGGCTCTCCCTCCACACCTACGGCTTTACAAAAACATTTTAGGAGTAGGACAGACAAGACTACGTGTATTTGGGGTGTGCCGATTCAGGTTGTCTTTGCTCCCGACACAGACACAAAATTCTGTATGCTATCCAGCTTTCACAGTAATATCGTATAATTTTTTCTCAGAAAGTCTAGAACCCAGAGCCGTAAATTCAGTTATCAGTTAATAATAAAAAATGTATCACTTCAACCATTAAGAATTAATTAATTGTAAAATCCATAAAGACATTATACTTGAATATTTTCTAATGCTTTCTATTAAACTAAGCATTTTCAACTGGTGCAACATAATTAATAGGATTCTGAAGGGCACGGACATAATTAGAATTGAAAAGCTTACTTTGCCACCAATGCAAAAAAAGTGTTGAACAAGTACAAAAAAAAGTTAAAAAATAAATAATATTATAAATAATACACACTGCATTTTATTTCTACTAATTCTCCTTCATAATAAAATAATAATAAAAAAATAGTAATTAAACGGCAAGAGTACAAAATTATGCTTGGCTGAAATAGTATTATACCTTTGCCTACTTCCGATTTATATTTAAAAAAAAAACAAATGTCATGTTCTAATTTGCTGTACCGTCCAAACTAAATGCACAGAGTACATTATATATACCTGGAATAGAGTTGCTAGTCGATTCCGTGGTACAGAGACATCTATAGTGGAGTTGTCGAACTAAACGGACGATATTCTATATATAGTACAGCCCCATCCCTGGTGTACTGATTATTTTTAATTAATTTTACAAGATCACATAATTCAGCAACTAACTAGTTTTGTGCATATAGGCACAAAACTAGTTAGTTGCAGAATTATGTAATCAAAGGTAAATCATAGAAAAGAAAACTCAATTTAAAAATAATAATCATCTTTATTCAGGTAATTTACACCCATAACCAGTAAAAAAAATTAAGAACTAAGCAATCTACACAATTTCAGAAATAATAAATAAATGTCGATCAATCAATATATTTCATCAAAGTAACAATTTTAAATTAATAAATCCAACAGTAATTATAAGTACACAGTAGACAGTAATGACAGTATACAAAGTAAATTAATCGAAATAAAATAACATAAAATTTAGTTTATTTACCCAAGATCTTGGTATTTAAAATAATAAAGCAACTTATCTACTACACAAAAGTTATAAGAAAAATAAAATAAGATGCACAAATTCCAAAAAAATAGTACAATAGACAAAAGTTGACAATTTTTATAAAAAAAAACTTAAGTATCCAATATCTTGAAAACGGTTAGGTTTGATGCATGGTGTTTCATAGTCGTAATAGTCGGTAATGATGCAAATTACAACCCCCTAAAGGATCTAAGTCGACTTAACCAATATAATTTATATTGAAATATATATACAGGGTTACCCTGTATATTCAATTTTTTTTATAATTGCTCTTAGATGTTGATGCGGGAGAAAATGAACTACTGGATGATGGATAAGTAAGCAGACATAAGTGTAACCTGATAAAATACCTAAAATTAAGAGTAAAGCACGAATTTTAACCAACGTGGATTAGGTTGCAAATAAAACTTTAAAACTGAAACATATTAATAATTAATGTTAAATAAATATTCGTCTTTAACAACTTTGTTTTGACTTGTTTTCAAAACATTATTAATTACCCCAATGAGAGCAAAGATACTGCAGGTATGACTGACTGACTGAATTTAGTCACTTTTTCTTAATTCCTTTAATCAAAGATTTTATAAAAAGTGTCTAAAACATAATTCGGAGCATATATGCTATGAAACAAAGTTTTTCCTATTATTTTACCTGTTATGTTACCCTGTATATTCAATATTTATCTACCACCATATTTCAATATTTATCTACTATGTTCCACTTGGCACTAACATTTGATGTTCCCTGGTCACATACAGTAGCAAGGATTTTAAAGCCAGACCCCTTCAATTTTCTTATATTTCTTTTAATCATTAAGGCTAATTCAGCTTTTTTTGTACTGCAAGCACAAAATGAATATGATATCGGCTGTTTATAGTTTTTAGAATATCTCTATTCTAAGTTCAGTCCTCACTACATCACCATTGTCAACTAAACCAGTAATTGAAATAATACTAGTTTTTACGGATTTTATCGCGTATATTTAACTATAAATACCCGACGATCCGGTGCTGTAAAGCGCTCGAAACGTCGGATATTTATATAATAAATATACGCGATAAAATACGTAAAAACTAGTATTATTTCAATGTCTAGTGTTCGCGTAAATATAAGAAATCATTGTGTAAACCAGTAATCTTGTCATTTTTCCTGTCATAACCAATATGTGGTGTTAAGGCCATTTCATCAAAAACCAGTGTACACAACTTATCATTGGCTTTCATTTAAGATAGATGCTTGCTTCTTAAGCTGGTAAAATATGTTTTCATTTATACCAGGCTTAATATTGGCCTTAGATACCATCCTGCTTAAGGTGAAAGGTGATGGCAGAACAAATATCTTTTGCAGCATTCTGTAGACTCTTGGCACATGTTAAAAAAATGTAATGCCATCACTTTTTCATCAGGTGTGAATTGTCTGTCCCTTTTGTGTTCACCACATTCTCGAAATTGTAGTATCGTAAAAACTATTGCCATTGAGGTAAAACTTTAAAATGCTTAATGATTTCTTAAATTTACGCGAACACTATACATTGAATAAAACTAAATTTACGGATTCTATTGCGTTTATTTACCTGATTTTACTTATTTTTAATTCCCGACGTTTCAGTTCACGACGTTACAGTCCACCCCGTGACCATGGGTGCTGTAAAGCACCCCAAACGTCGGGAATTAAAAATAAGTAAAATCAGGTAAATAAACGCGATAGAATCCGTAAATTTAGTTTTTTAGCTTTCAAGAAAGTAGTATTTTCTGATAGATTCATTTTCTTCTTCAGTCTTTTTGTTCTTTCTTCATACTTTCTTATTTCTCATTTGCTATGTTCAAGCTTTTAAGTTTCTTTTTTAACATTGTAATTCTTGTACTAATTTGAGTCCTTTTGGGCTTAGTCACTGTTGGCGCGAGTACTAACGCCGCCTAGCGACGCACCAGAACACCAAACTTTTATCTACGAATCAGAGCTCGTCATTGTTGGCAACCAATCACAGCACGTCGTGCAATTAGTTATAAGATCTGTCTGTTTAAATTTTGATTATTACCTGATACACACTTTTAGCAATAAGACGACTTAAATATAACCAACAAACGTTCAATAAATCAATCATTGAAGAGCACCTGCCTCCCGTTCCTGTACAGTCACCTTCAAGCCTGAAATTAAAATGACAAAACATTATATTTATATAGACCAAGAAAATTTGTACTATAGTTTAGTAAAAATAAATTTAATTGTAGCAAGTTGATAGCATTTTGAGTCATAATTTGGAACATAGTAGATAAATATTGAAATATACAATATGAAAGGGTTACAGATTAAGTCAACTTAGATCATTTAAGGGGTTGTAGTTTGCATCATTACCGACTTTTTCGACTATGAAACACCATACACGAAACTTAACCGTTTTTAAGATATTGTATATTTTAATAATGCAATAGTGGAGTACTTGTGCAGGCGAAACATGATGAAATATAATGGCAAAAGTGATAAAATATGTTTACTTATTGAAGTAAAAAAAAACATAAACACTCACGCCTGTCACCCAGAGGAGTAGGCAGAGACTACGGACTTCCATTTGGCACGATCCTGACATACCTTTTTCGCCTCCTTTACATCCATATATCTACGCATACATGCTCGTCGGTTAAGGGTACTTCTAACGTGGCCCATTTTCAAAATATCGCCAATTTGGTCGATAAACTTTTTTCTAGGGCGTCCCTTCCCGACTCGGCCGTTCACATCTGCCATATAAATTTGTTTTGTCACTCTTTCCTCATTCATTCTTTCTACGTGACCAAACCTATTAAACGCTTTACGTGGTAGAGCCATGCTGCAGTTATATTAGTAGTATAGTTGTAGCACGAATGGGTCGGCTCGACCGGGGAAGGACCACGCTCTCACAGAATACCAGCGTGAAATAGTAGCTTAATGCTGCAGTATTTCGTATGGTGAGTGTAGAGAACCGGAGACCCTTTTTACTGGAAATGAGGCATTCCATCTCAGTCCTCATGGGTGACAACGCATCTGCATTTTGATTTGTAATGGAAGATAGATGTAGATGTCTATGGGCCGCAGCAACCACTTACCATCAGGTGGACTGTGTGCTCGTTTGTCAGCCTATTCTATAAAAAAAAAACCACCGAAGCATTCCTTTCTTAATCCTGGTCACAACATCATCTTGCATACCACATTTATCTCTTAACACGGAATTTCTCACCCTGTCATTCAGATTCAACCCTAGCATATTCCTTAAAGACCGCATTTCTACAGCATTTATTCTACATTCGTGCTTCTTAAAGTAATTATTAAAGTTAACATTTTGGTGTTTTATTTGGTACAAGAGCGAGAAAAGCAAGCTCGGGACTTGGGGCACACCAACCCAGATAGGTTTGGTTAGAAAGATTTGTGGTTATTTTTTCATAAACCACCCAGAAATAACGGGGGCTCCATCAACTTAACTTTGGTATTGCTTCGGTGAAGAGGGGTCACGCCCCCTCCCCGACTACCTATTAAGGTGATTTTTCTTATAAATTATTTTATAAAGTTTTGATCTTTAACATTTAATATAAAAATACCATGCATCTCATGGTGGGGGGACAGCTGGGGGACGAATCTATCCCTCTCCACCTCCCTTCCCCCCGCCACACAACCCCCTATTAAAGCAACTTGATATTAAAGCTTTACCAGAACCAGCACAAAACCCAGTGGGACTTTTTTTTAAATAAAATTAATTTACAATATATTATCCTCAATTTAATTTATACAATAATTTTTATTTACAAATAATATATTATCAATTTTAACTTACTGGATGTTTGAGCAGTAGTTGTCTCTTGCACATAACTTGATGTTGAAGCAATTTCTTGCGTATAACGTGTTTTAAAAGTATTATTTTTATTTGTAACTTCAGCTAAGGGTGATATCTTAGCAACAGCACCTGTAAAATCAATATATACAATGAATGATTATATTGTACTTGAAATATATTGACAACTTAAGAATAGTACAAAGAGAAATGTGAACTGATGGCTCTAATAAAAATTCTAACCTGCTTGGGTTTATTAATTGCAAAGATTAATTCCTCTACTACCAATCAGCAAAAAATTACAGCATACACATATTAGCCATGTAGAATTTGAACGACTAAGGCTGAAGAACTACCAACATCTTCCAACAGACAATATCAAACAACAAATACCACAAGTAGCATAACAAAATAAAACAAATAAAAATGAAGCTAAAAGTTACATATTCCATTTTATTAAAATGGAAGTTTATTATTAGTATTAGTTGTACAATAGAACACCTGTGAAAAATTTGCATACTATAATGTAAATTATGGATCTTACAGCAATGTTGAATTTTACAAACACGGAGGCAAATCAATTAACTTCTCTCGTGATTAATTAAGTTTGGTAATAAGACCAAATGAAATACTAACTTTTTTGTTCTGTTTCTTATGAATACTGCACAAATTTGGGCATCTAAACTTTAAATATGATATTCTAAGATTGAATGAAATGAAAGAATGGGATATCAAATTGAAGATCATCATAACTTTAAATAGATACTAAAGGACAATATGATTAAAAAATAATTAAACATTGAACATATTGTACAATATAGTATGTTGGTGCAATATATATTCTCATTAGTACTGGAAAAGATCTTTAGATCACTATATATTTGTTATTATAACATAAACTCATGTTTCTTCCCAGTTGTACTCTGAGCAAGTTTAATATTTATAAACTGGTGTAGATTTTGATATTCATATGAGCTTTGAAAAAGCCTTAATTTATAAGCTTTTTATTATCATTTGAATCAAACTGTTAATAAGAAATAACAAACTTTCCATAAAATTGCTTTACATGTCATACATAATATTTCATCAACATGGAAGTTGAAAATTAGTATTGCAGAACATAGTTTAACAATGATTCAAAATTTATACATTCAATTATTCAAGTTTGATAGTAAAATTAATTATTTGAGGAACGAACTTCCATATTAACTTTAACATTCATAATATTAAGAATAGATCATTACAATGTTAATGCAAATTTTTACTAACCTCTCATATGCAATGCTGGTATTGCAATATTACTTAACATTTTACTCCGGTCCAGTACTTGGATTCAAAAGGTGTATGACAAATTCTTCGGTACTTAAACACATACATATCATCTAAGCACAGAAAGTTTCCACCAACTGCTTGAACCTGTGTACAAAAGCGTGTTGAATCTTTTGTAGAGTTTGGAAATTTGTGAAGTATATAGCCATCTTCACCTACAAAAAAAATTAATATTTTAGAAGCGTTTTTGAAAAGTGTAATGACAGTAGTATAAGTAGTAGTCTTATAAGGGTAATTCTTTAGTAATCTGCTGCACGAATTATTGGTCGCCGAGTGGACGGGTAGATGGGGGGAGGAGTAGGAACCTCCCCCTAAAAGAATTAAGTGCCAGAACCCTCCCCCCATTTTTTATGTATGTAAGTATACATAGCAAGGTATTGGCTCTAAGGGTGGAAAAGTGATGCAGAACTCTTGGGCTACCTGCGTCTGCGCTAGGTATCACATTGTTGCCCAAGGTGACACTGACTTATATATAAAATAGAAAGAGGAAATAATATATTTACTCACAGCTCTTAGTACATCCTGAAACACAGCAAATTTTATCCGCGGCCATCACTAAACTATACGAACTATGTCCGAAGGAAAGATAATCGAAGTCCCTTTCACGTGCATGGACCAGTATATTAAGCAAAGATAATCGAATTCCAAGAATAGCCAAGTCGTAAGAAAATATAGGAAAAATATCAAAAATTCAAAACATTCAAAGCACAATCTTTACGTCAGAAAAACAAAACGCCAATGTCAAATTCAAAAACAAACAAAATGGTGGTAGAGGGTGGTCACGTTTAGAAATTAAAACACCAATATTCCATCTTCCAATTAAACGAATAAACTAGACTTAAAGCAGCTAAATCTTAATAAAATTAGTTGTTTAACTCATTTTCTGGTGAAAATATCTAAATTCACATTATTAACACGTCGATTTAGTCAATGTGATACGATCATTTAATTTGATTTAATTATCTAAAACAATGCACTTCCGAACGTAAACTTACTCCAGCGCTGTCCTTTGGAGAGTTGTGGAACTAAATATGCAATGCCAGTTTCTATAGAACAGAAAAATGTTCTAACTACGAAGGCCCTGACTAAATGTACCATAGACGTCCGTCTGACGGGTGTATCTAGTTAGTTTGTGACTTCAACCACAGAGTACATTATATATACCTGGAATAGAGTTGCTAGTCGATTCCGTGGTACAGAGACATCTGTAGTGGAGTTGTCGAACTAAACGGACGATATACCTATCTATAAATATATTCTATATATAGTACAGCCCCATCCCTGGTGTACTGATTATTTTTAATTAATTTTACAAGATCACATAATTCTGCAACTAACTAGTTTTGTACATATAGGCACAAAACTAGTTAGTTGCAGAATTATGTAATCAAAGGTAAATCATAAAAAAGAAAACTCAATTTAAAAATAATAATCATCTTTATTCAGGTAATTAACACCCATAACCAGTAAAAAAATCTACACAATTTCAGAAATAAATAAATAAATGTCGATCAATCGATATACTTAATCAAATTAACAATTTTAAATTAATAAATCCAACAGTAATTATAAGTAGGCAGTAATGACAGTATACAAAGTATATTAATCGAAATAAAATAACATAACATTTAGTTTATTTACCTAAGATCTTGGTATTTAAAATAATAAAGCAACTTATATACTACACAAAAGTTATAAGAAAAATAAAATAAGATGCACAAATTACAAAAAAATAGTACAATAGACAAAAAGCTGACAATTTTTATAAAAAAAATATAAATATGTTTTCATTTATACCAGGTTAATATTGGCCTTAGATACCATCCTGCTTAAGGTGAAAGGTGATGGCAGAACAAATATCTTTTGCAGCATCCTGTAGGCTCTTGGCCCATGTTAAAAAAATGTAATGCCATCACTTTTTCATCAGGTGTGAATTGTCTGTCCCTTTTGTGTTTACCACATTCTCGAAATTGTAGCATCGTAAAAACTGTTGCCATTGAGGTAAAACTTTTAAATGCTTAATGATTTCTTCAATTTACGCGAACCCTACACATTGAATAAAACTAAATTTACGGATTATATCGCGTTTATTTAACTGATTTTGCTTATTGACATTCCCGGCGTTTCAGTTCACGACGTTACAGTCCACCCCGTGACCATGGGTGCTGTAAAGCACCCGAAACGTCGGGAATTAAAAATAAGTAAAATCAGTTAAATAAACGCGATAGAATCTGTAAATTTAGTTTTATTCAACTTTTAAATGCTTTCAAAAAGTTGTATTTTCTAATAGATTCATTTTCTTCTTCAGTCTTTTTGTTCTTTCTTCATACTTTCTTATTTCTCATTTGCTATATTCAAGCTTTTAAGTTTCTTTTTTAACATTGTAATTCTTGTACTAATTTGAGTCCTTTTGGGCTTATTCACTTTCAAGCCTGAAATTAAAATGACAAAACAATATAGACCTAGAAAATTTGTACTATAGTTTAGTAAAAATAAATTTAATTGTAGCAAGTTGATTGCATTTTGAATCATAATTTGGAACATAGTATATAAATATTGAAAGATACAATATGATAGGGTTACAGGTTAAGTCGACTTAGATCATTTAGGGGGTTGTAGTTTGCATCATTACCGACTTTTTCGACTATGAAACACCATACACGAAACTTAACAGTTTTCAAGATATTGTATATTTTAGTAATGCAATAGTGGGGTACTTGTGCAGGCGAAACATGATGAAATATAATGGCAAAAGTGATAAAATATGTTTACTTATTAAATTAATTATTAAAGTTAACATTTTGGTGTTTTATTTGGTACAAGAGCGAGCAAAGCAAGCTCGGAACTTGGGGCACACCAACTCAGATAGGTTTGGTTAGAAAGATTTGTGGTTATTTTTTCATAAACCACCCAGAAATAACGGGTGCTCCATCAACTAAGCTTTGGTATTGCTTCGGTGAAGAGGGGTCACGCCCCCTCCCCGACTACCTATTAAGGTGATTTTTCTTATAAATTACAACTTGAAACTAAAGCTTTACCAGAACCAGCACAAAACCCAGTGGGACTTTTTTTTAAATAAAATTAATTTACAATAATATATTATCCTCAATTTAATTTATACAATAAAATCAATTTTAACTTACTGGATGTTTGAACAGTAGTCTCTTGCACATAACTTGATGTTGAAGCAATTTATTGTGTATAACGTGTTTTAAGAGTATTATTTTTATTTGTAACTTCAGCTAAGGGTGATATCTTAGCAACAGCACCTGTAAAATCAATATATACAATGAATGATTATATTGTACTTGAAATATATTGACAACTTAACAATAGTACAAAGAGAAATGTGAACTGACGGCTCTAATAAAAATTCTAACCTGCTTGGGTTTATTAATTGCAAAGATTAATTCCTCTACTACCAATCAGCAAAAAATTACAGCATACACATATTAGCCATGTAGAATTTGAACGACTAAGACTACCGACATGTTCCAAGAGACAATATCAAACAACAAATACTACAAGTAGCATGACAAAATAGAACAAAATATGAAGCCAAAAGTTACAAATTCCATTTTATTAAAATGGAAGTTTATTATTAGTATTAGTTGTACAATAGAACACCTGTGAAAAATATGCATACTATAGTGTAAATTATGGATCTTACAGCAATGTCGAATTTTACAAAGACTGAGGCAAATCAAGTAACTTCTTTTGTAATTAATTAAGTTTGGTAATAAGACCAAATGAAACACTAACTTTTTTGTTCTTAAGCAAATGAATATTGCACAAATTTGGGCACTAAACTTTAAATATGATATTCCAAGATAGAATGAAGTGAAAGAATGGGATATCAAATTGAAGATCATCATAACTTTAAATAGATACTAAAGAACAATATGATTAAAAAATAATTAAACATTAAACATATTCTACAATATAGTATGTTGGTGCAATATATATTATCATTAGTACTGGAAAAGATCTTTACATCACTATAATATTTGTTATTACAACATAAACTCATGTTTTTTCCCAGTTGTACTCTGAGCAAGTTTAATATTTATAAACTGGTGTAGATTTTGATATTCATATGAGCTTTTAAAAAGCCTTAATTTATAAGCTTTTTATTATTTGAATCAAACTGTTAATAAGAAATAACAAACTTTCCATAAAATTGCTTTGCATGTCATACATAATATTTTGTCAACATGGAAGTTGAAAATTAGTATTGCAGAACATAGTTTAACAATGATTCAAAATTTATACATTCAATTATTCATGTTTGATAGTAAAATTAATTATTTGAGGAACAACCTTCCATATTAACTTTAATGTTCATAATATTAAGAATAGATCATTACAATGTTAATGCAAATTTTTACTAACCTTTCATATGCAATGCTGGTATTGCAATATTGCTTATTATTTTCCTACGGTCCAGTACTTGGATTCAAAAAGTGTATGACAAATTCCTCGGTACTTAAACACATACATGTTATCTAAGCACAGAAAGTTTCCACCAACTGCTTGAACCCGTGTACAAAAGCGTGTTGGATCTTTTATAGAGTTTGGAAATTTTTGAAGTATAAAGCCATCTTCACCTACAAAAAAAATTTATATTTTAGAAGCGTTTTCGAAAAGTGTAATGACAGTAGTATAAGTAGTAGTGTTATAAGTATACATAGAAAGGTATTGGCTCTAAGGGTGCAAAAGTGATGCAGAACTCTTGGGCTACCTGCGTCTGCGCTAGGTATCACATTGTTGCCCAAGGTGACACTGACTTATATATAAAATAGAAAGAAGAAATAATATATTGACTGGTAAAACCTGTACATAATTAGATTTACTCACAGCTCTTAGTACATCCTGAAACACAGCAAATTTTATCCGCGGCCATCACTAAACTATACGAACTATGTCCGAAGGAAAGATAATCGAAGTCCCTTTCACGTGCATGGGCCACTATATTAAGCAAAGATAATCGAAGTCCAAGAATAGCCAAGTCGTAAGAAAATAAAGGAAAAATATCAAAAACTCAAAACATGCAAGGAACAATCGTTACGTCAGAAAAACAAAACGCCAATGTCAAATTCAAAAACAAACAAAATGGTGGTAGAGGGTGGTCACGTTTAGAAATTAAAACACCAATATTCCATCTTCCAATTAAACGAATAAACTAGACTTAAAGCAGCTAAATCTTAATAAAATTATTTGTTTAACTTATTTTCTGGTGAAAATATCTAAATTCACATTATTAACACGTTGATTTAGTCAATGTGATACGAACATTTAATTTGATTTAATTAACTAAAACAACGCACTTCAGAACGTAAACTTACTCCAGCGCCGTCCTTAGGAGAGTTGTGGAACTAAATATGCAGTACCAGTTTCTATAGAACAGAAAAATGTACTAACTACAAAGGCCCTGACTTCAACCTTCAACTTTACATACTTTCCATACCTATTTAAGTTTATAATAGTTTTTATTTATTTTTTCGATAACGGTGCATTACCTTTTAATGTGAGTGGTATTATTATAATCGGGGACGAAACCTCTACCAAATAAAATACCCTACTCCCCCAAATTCCTGCCAAACGATTCTAAATCCAACCCGTTTATTTTGCGGTATGAATACAATATACATTATACACTATAATATTAAGTTCTAACCTTAAAGTAAATCTCTTGTCCTACTTATAATAAAAGATTGTTTCTCTTTAACCATTTAAAAACAAATTATTGGTTTGTAAACCACTGGACCTATTTTGATAATATTTGTATTTAATAATTATATTCTTTGTTTTCAGCTGTAAATTGTGGGTGAAATATTATATTCCTTCCCAAGAGCAGTATACTACGCTATCCAGAAAAAGCTACATAATGAGCCCAGAATGCTCTGTGAAACGAACGATCATTTTCATGATGGTGAATTTAATGATGCAACCAAGAAAAAGTTCTTAAGAACTGAACCCATGTGATGTAAGTAAAATGTATAATGTATATGGTAATTAATGTATGTAGTTTTATTAAAGGATTACTCAGATATTTTATATGGGAATTCCTATATTCAGGAGTGCACTTTGATAGACTGTAAGATGATGATGATTATTCAGATGACCATCATCCGGATGAAAGAACACATACAGTAGTTTGAATCCTGCTAATGCCTTTAACCAATTTATAATAATTGTATAGGACAAGGCATCAAAAGGATTGAAGTCTATAAATTTAGCACACGCCCTTATTTACATTATTAAAAGTGCAATGCTGTGTATATTATTTTTAACAATTGAATAATTTTTTTAAAACAACAAAAAACCTTAAGAAAGTTCAGGCATCACATTCTATGAATAATTACATTTTGTCCTAAACCTATCAAATTTAAAGGCATAACTTGTACAACGCAGCAGAAATACATGCATCAAATTGTTCTCAAATAATAGGTAAACACAAGACTTCTCTTTTCTTCACATGGTTATTGTATTTACTATCTTATTTTGTTATAATATGGGTAGTAGTCGGTGTATTATAGAATAAGTTGGATGAACAAGATCCATTCATTTATTTTGTATTGGTAGAAGGGTAATGTAGTGCCATGAGTAGGGACTGGTTTACTATGAAAGTAATGTCGATGAATATAATGTTAATTTAATATAATATGTTTATTATACTATAATTTAATTCAGTTTTTATTTATTTACAGACTGACAGTGTATCCCCATTTTATTTTGTGGAATCATAAGCTGGTCCCTCGCAAATTATTGCTGTAGAATCACAAGCAGGATCTTCAAAAAGGACAATATTATATCCACTGAAGAACAACCACAAACATATCAAAAATTTAAAATTACTTTAGAAATTTTTTTGTAAACTTATATTTAATATGTTTTATAATTTTGAATTATAATTATTCTATTTATAAACTGCATTTAATACTCAATATATTGCATATAATATAGAGACAAAATTTTAGTGTTAATTCAGGGAAATAGATAGACAACCAAATATTATCAAAACAAAATTATTATTTGTAGATATTGCACATTGCACTTGTGTGTAAGAGCTTATTTATTAATTAACTTGTTTTTGATTAAAATATTGATATTTTGGTTATTGTAGACATTCTGTGATTTGTGATTGTGCATATTTATTCAGTTCATTCATGATTGTAAATCTTATATAATATTATGTTTTTCATTGTTTTACATAAGTAATTGATATATTGCAATCAATATTGATTTTATTTTCATGTTTAAACTCATCAAATGTCTTTATAGAAAGAAATAAGCTGCTGGAGAAATTTTGTCTTATCCTCTTTAGACCCAGATAGAAAGGAAGTGGATTAAATGACTTTTAAACATTTTTCCAGGTTCATAAGGAAGCAAACAAAACATATATTACAAAATTTCTTTTTATTTGGTTTAAAAAAAATAAAAATCATGGGTGCACATATGTGCACCTGAGGACTGTCTTAATAAAAATACCAATTTTTGCATGATATAACTGTAAATATTTATTTTTAAAATACATAAATTTACGTTACATTTTATACATATAGTGCGGCAACGGGATGAGCATTGTTATGGTGGCATTTTGATGCGATCTTGTCGTCCAGGTATCGGGGCAAATGCCCTACCCCGTCCAACCTTACATCAGGAGGCGGATGTGTCACAACCGCTCTATGTTTTTTTTTCGGCGGTTCATCTTCGACCCTTCATGTAGATGGACTGGCTTCCTTTTCATTTTCAACGCCACGGCTGCTGCTTCGCAAGTAAATTGGGTTTATCCAGCCACCATCGTATCATGCTAATGCTTTAGCTAGATTGAGCCTGTACTGAAGCAGGCCCAGCTTGTCTTTTGCTGCAATTCCCTCCTGCTGGCAGCGTCTCGTGTACATGATCCAGCAGTTGACAATGGCCAGATCTACGAAATGGCTAAATGCACGCACTGGGCACTTTTTGGTTCGCATGGCGCTGCGATAATATGCTATCAACCGATCGCATAAATCGATGCCACCCATGCAGGATATTTTTTTACTACAGCTGGTTGTGGCACGTCAATTTTCTTTTTATGTACTTTGCATCATCTTTTGCAGCAGCCTACTGGAGTAGCACCTACGCATGCAGACAGCATGGTGACAGCTTTGGTATCCTTCCATTTTACTACAGTAACTTGCTCATCATTTCTCACCTTCTCGTCCCATTCTCCTCTCTTCAATTGTTTGTCAGTCTTTAATTTTTTAGCAACTGGCCCAAATCGATTGTTCATCAGTCATCACCGTCCCAGTCAGATATACATTATTTTTGTTTTTATTTAGATAGTCCGCTAGTTTTATAATTGTGAAAAAACGGTCGGTATATAAGACACAATTTTCGGCAACAGTGCGACACAACAGCTTCACTATGCCTGCTCCAAGTCCTAATTGTTCCATATCCTGACGGGGTATTGTATTTGATCCCACATATATGTCAAAATCCAGAACTATGTTACACTGTTCTGGTTCCGAGTCCCATTCCGACTCCGATACTTCAGGTAGTACAGCATTTGGCGGCAAGAACTCATCGTCGTCTTCATCTCCAGAGTAGTCCAAGTCGCTGTTGTTAAGTGCTTCTTCGATTGCTTTAGCATCCATGATCTATAGCCAATAAAAATATATCTCAATTTATTCATACTAACAATAAAATAATGGTCTAGACCTGAGGTGCACGTATGTGTACTCAAAAATAATTGACTTAAATTAACTACAAAATTTATTGATTTCGGAATTCCATTATTCGCTGTGTAAACTACTACTAATTGTGCACCAATAATCGTAAAAACGATTTAAAACAACGATTAATATTTTTACCTGATTTTATAGGTTTCCTCGCGGGTGACACGAAAAAAACAGCACACTTTGAATTAGAAAAAGATTTTTCATAAACCTATTTCGACATGATCTGCAATCTATTGTAATTCTAGGGTAATACAGTCTTTTGTTAAGGCGATAAAAGTATAGCGACTCGTCACAAGATGGAATCACTATTTTTATATAAAAATTTCTAAGGTACACGGGTCGATTTCACAAGGCGAATTAATTTGACACTTTTTTTTCGATTTGTGCAAATACCCGTTTTATTGTTATCTGACGGTCCACAACGTATAATTTTATGAAGTTAGTGCATCAGGATGTAAAATCACGGTGCGTATCTACTCAAAAGTGACAAAAAATCAAGATCACGGTAACACGAATGAGTCACCTGGGAACACGAATGAAATTCTCATAACACGAATGAAATCTGCATGACACTAATGATATTGGCTAACTAAATCGCATACTTTACGATTATAATATTAGGTACGTAGTACTTACTATTATATATTCTGTAATATTAGTCTTTTTTTAATAATGCACAAGAAAATATGTATGTTAGCATTTTTAGGTGAAAACAAAAGCACTTTTATTAAACATTTAATCAAGACTTAAAAACAATACAAAACAAATATTAAAAATACACGATTACGTAACATAATTAATTCTGTACCAGTCACAAATGGTCTCAAGATCTAGATTTAAAATTTCGTACGCGGAGTTAACCTCTGCTGGATCAATTCGAGCGTACAGCTGTAAATCGTCAGCATACAGATGGTAGGAGCATTTGAAATTCACAGTTATGAGATTTATAAAAATAGAAAATAATAAAGGAGAAAAAATTCCGCGTTGTGGAACGCCAGGTAAGGTAAGGTTAGACCAATCAGAGAAAGACTGTTGGTTGACTTTAACTCTTTGCTGGCGACCACGTAGATAGGTTGATAACCAATCCAAAACTGACGAAGAGAAGCCCATGTCTTTACAGATAGCAAGAAGAATTTCATGATCGACTGTACAGAAAGCATTGGAGAAGTCAAATAATACGAGAATCGTTAATTTTGATTCATCCGTACCCTCTCGTACATCAAGAACTTTAAGTAGAGCAGTGGTTGTACTATGTCCAGGACGAAAACCTGATTGTAAGGGACTAAGAAGATTATTTTTATATATGTAGCTGGATAGCTCTTTGTATGCAGCTGATTCTAAAATCCGAAAGAAAGGGAAGTATAGAAATTGGTCAAAAATGGTTAACAGAACTGGGATTATTTAACTTGGGAAGTGGAAGGACAAATGCTTTACGCCAAAAGATGGAAAAACCCCACCAGAAAAAGAAAAATTGTTGATGTGGGTAATGATTGGGAGAATGTTTTCAAGTATGGGGATAATCATATTTCTACTCACATCATCATAGCCAGTTGCTTCAGATTTAACGGAAAAAATAATTTTACGAACATCTTCATCAGTTATTGGAGAAAAAGCAAAGCAATTTGCGTCGATTTTGGGAAGTGATGAGATAAGAGAAATAGTTCTATGTTTAATGGAATTATCGACTTTAGTTGCCGAGGAGATGTGCTAATTAAGATCATTGAGAGATATTGACCCCATAACAGGGTAATTCTTTTGTCTACCTAACCCAAGGGAATTAAGAAACTTCCAAGTGCCGGCTGGCGAAGAGCTTATAATATTCTTATGGATATGTCGGCGTTTTGCAGCTCGAACCATCTGATTGCATCTGTTTCTGGTAGTAGTAGTAGATTTATATACATTCCAGTTGTCATCACAGCGATTGCGTTTAAATATTACAAAAGCCCGATCACGTTTTGCCATTGCTTTATGGATGTTAATGTCCATCCTCGGTGCTGGGGGGCGCTTGACTTTAACATTGCGAGTCGGGGCTACTGCATCGTATAACTGAAGGATTTTATTAGTCAGTGTCTCTACCATATGATTTACATCTGATGTATAAAAATATCTGACCAATCTATTGAGGCGGCTTTCCGTTTCAACAACTTCACATCCAGGGTCGCAAAGCTACGCAGGCGCAGAACAGGTGCGGTAACTTTTGGTGATTTGACTCTATAGGTAATTAATAGAAAATCATGGCGCGAGAAACCAGAAGCCGGAAACTGCCCATGATTTTACAACATGTTCAGTAGACGAAACGATTATCAAATCTAGCTATTAATCAGCAGTGTTAATATTAGAATGCGTGGGTCCAAACTGGAGAATAGAGAAATTTACTGAATTCATGATCATTCGTAGTTCTCGCGATCTAGAAGAGTTCTGCAAAAAGTCAGTACTGAAGCCGCCCATAATTATATGATTTAATTTAATTTCTTTGTAAAAATGTCGCAGCACTTTTGGTATTTCTTAATTAATAAGGTCATTTCTTTTTTCAGAACAAAAGATTTTACATCGCATGTTTTAACTGTAAGGCTTTAATTTTACTTTGGAATCTTCTTTTCTTACTTTCTTTATTTATCTCTTTTTTATATTTTCCTCATACGTGGGATCGGAGAACTCTTTATCATTTATTTTTGTGTGAGCTTCGAGCACTTTAGAAATGGTTACTTCTTGTATCTTCCGTTCTTGTGCTTTCTTCTCCAGGTATCGCTTCGAATTTTCTCTCCAACGCTTTCGTTGTGCTCTTTGTTCCCTTGGAGACATTTGGTTGATATTTTTTACTTTCTTCTCGCTTTTTCTTTTTAAGTAAGTCTCCTTTTTTAGCCCTTTCAATGCCATATTTTTCGGGATCGCTTTTTATTCGTTTATATTTTTCCCTTCTTGCAATCCTTCTCCTTTCCAACTCATCTTCATTTTCCTTTCACCATTTTATACCTTAAACAATTCACCATATACTATAAGGAAAAGCCATCTCATAAATTTAACAAATAAATTAATTGTACTTATCATGAAAAACATGAGAGAAACCTCTTAAAGGGGGATGCCCATATTAGGCCATCGAACGCCCAACAATGTGCATTTGTTAAAAAAATATATCTTTATTTATGGTTATTAATCGCGGTATTCATTTATCCTAAAACAATGGGAATATTTTTGCACAAATTAAAAGTACCGAAAAGATAAAAATAAAATTAGGTAAATACGTAATTCATTAGTCAGTGAATAAAATAAAAAATGTTGCCAATCACAAAAATCATTAAAAAATCGATTCCCCTTTTCAATCGATTACTTATGGTGTCATTATTACAATGCTTATATGATCTTTCGATAATTATTACGATGTTATGATATAGGTTTAAAATAACCGTTGACAATGGATATTTATCCAAAGCAGTCGATACGCAACCGTTATTAACCAAATGTTTACCGACTACAGACGAAAAAGGATGGTTATGTTTTTACTGTGTGTGCGGATTAGGCTATGTTGAATCGTTTTTTGCTATGGTGCTTAAAACGTAGGATGCATTTTATTATTGAGGGAGCTACTATCAAAGAATATTTTATTCGCTTAACTCGTAAAGTACTTGACCAACTTTAAGAATTCTTTCACCACTAGATTGTTATGTATAATTTTAGATATCTAATATAGGGTTAATTTTATTATTGAGGGCGCTACTTTCAATGAATACGTTTTTTGGCTAATCTCAAAAATTACTAGACCGATTTTGAAAATTCTTTCACCATTACATTGCTAATGAGGGCGTTAGCTGTGTGATAAATTATATTATTACAATAAATAATTGCGAGATTAATATTTTCTAAATAAATAAAACTAAATACCTACCTAAGATGTTCAAATCCAATTATTATTTTTACAATTTAAGAATCGTATTTACACACTGTACTTACTCAGATTGATTATTGTAGATAAAGAGGTAATAAACCTAAAGTAAAAGAGCTCCGCTTAAACGAAAAAACTATTTATTAGAATAAAACTAAATGTTGAAAAAAAGTGGTTCAGTGCGAGTCGGACTCGCAGGCCCATGAAGAGTTCAGTAGTAACAAGCATATATTTTAAATCGAGTCAAAATACCACTGTCATTATCGCCAGCAACAAATTATTTTGTTTTTCATAGTGTTTGTATAAATAACAAAGTTGTTTTTGCGGTTCCTTAAAATGTGCTACTTGTATCAAAAAAAGGACTATTATACATTAAAGGGGTTTCTGTGGTTTATTCATTACCAAAGAGAAAAAACTTATTGCGCAAAATAGGTTTTTATTAATTTCAAGTCATCAAAAGCGGCAGTCAACCATTAAAAACTAAAACAACCGTTGTTATAGGCTCGGTTGAATTCATTGACATCCTTCACATTTATAGTTATGATAATTAAACAAGCGAATTACTAGCTGATTTACCAAGAATTCTTTAGAGTATAACAAAACGCTACTGCACAAGTTAACTGTTATTCTTATCTGTTTTTAACATAACATTTAAAATGGAATCATGTTATGATAATTCAAGAAGTTAATTTCCAGCTGATTTACCACGAATTCTCTAAAGCATAACAAAACAATACAGCACAAGCTAACTGTTCTTAAAAATACATTTGAAATAGAGTTTCAATAAATAAAGGAAATTATATTTTAAAAAGCGTGCAGAACTTAAAACGCGTCAAAGATTATTCTTTTTATGATATTATTAATCGAATAAAAATCGATATCATTCCATAGATTTTATGACCGTTAAGTGGCAACATCGTATCCGACAGGTAGGCCGCTGTCACTGTTATGTCACAAGAATTAAATTACGTGTTGTTATCATGTTATTGTTTTGTTATAAAAGTAAAATGCAATTGTTGATCTCTCAACAATTGGTTCGAACACAGCAGGTAAATAGTTGGTACATATCACGATGTGGTATGTCTTCCTCTAAGAAATGCTTTATAACTGAGTTTACTTGAATAATATCAATATAATAATTGTAGCTTCTTTATTAGGTACAAGTTTCGAGTACAGTGAACGTGTAGTGTGGCACTCGCAAAATGCACCAATAGTTCGTCTTGAACATCTATACATCAGCTGTGGCACTGACACTTATGAGAATAAGATCACACACATTGTTTGTCTTCGATTTTCCACGTGAGGAATTATTTGCGCTACGTGAGGTAAGTGTTTAACATGTTTAACATTTCAATTTATTAAATGTGATCCATATATCTGATAATTATACATGTTTTTACACTGATTGTATATCAACTCAAGAACTTGTTTTATTTTTTCACATCTGCCCTAGCTGTATCTGACAAACATACTAGCTTATTTATGAGATTAACCAGTTTTATCAACTACCAAGAAAGGAGACAGTTGATTTTTCATTGTTTTTGGACTGCTGGTAGTCTGTCAGTCCTTAATTATTAAATAATATAGGGCATTAAATCCGTCCTTGTGCAGTAACATTTAACTTGATAAATATTTTATTTATATTTGAGTTTGAAATAAATCTATTTTATTTTTATTTTTTCACTTTGACTTCATTTTTTGTATTTTACATTATTTCAGTTGTCATGCCGTGTATATCATAATTGCTGGCAATGAACTGATAGAACAGCATCATGTTCAACTGCAGAACGGGAACCATCTGAATCATCTAGTCCATCCTCGTTGCAATCTGAAGTGAGTAATGTATTGCACCCAGAACAACAAAGCTTAGATCATACATCACACAGTGTACTGCTAACTAATTATATAAAAGCACAATGTTTTTTACCATGTTGTAACAGTTCCATCAGCATTGCAAGTATGTCTCTTTTGTGATTAACTACATTTTGCGATAACAAACATACATAGTGACAAGTACTATGTATGTGTGTTATACTTGGTAGAGCCATGCTGCAGTTATATTAGAAGTATAGTTGTAGCATGAATGGGTCGGCTCGACCGGGGAAGGAGCACCCTCTCACAGAATACCAGCGTGAAATAGTAGCTTAATGCTGCTGTGTTTTGTATGGTGAGTGTAGAGAACCGGAGACCCTTTTTACTGGAAACGAGAAAATGATTTAGTCCTCACGGGTGACAACGCATCTGCATTTTGATTTGTAATCGAGGATAGATGTGGATGTCTAAGGGTCGCAGAAATGTCTCCAGCAGATGGTGAATTTCAGTTAATGACAAGATATGCTAATAAATCCAGAGCCGTGACTATGTGTCGATATGGGTAGTAGAGGTGGTGAATGGCATTTTTAAAACTGAATTTAAAATATTTCATCAAAATTACTTTAACAGGGCTTCTACACATTTGATGATAGACTGCTGTGGCTTCTGCTATAGTTAATAAATTCCACACAAAAATAAGGGACAGGGATGATGCGGCTCAAATACTTGAAATAGTTCATCAAAATATGGAGACAAATAATGATTTTTCTGAGTATGCTAGGGAAAACAATCTAAATAGAGCTAGGGCAGGCAGACTTTAGAAATATAAATGTAGACTTTAAAATGTTAGGGAATTTCCTGTTTTAACTTACAGCGACTTAATATTAATTGCTTGTGTCACATACCAATTAAAGCAAGCTCGCTACTATTATGGTGAGCATATAAGATTTAATGGTTGCTACCGGATAGAACTCTGTAATAACCAGAGGAGCAGCATTATGGAAGGAATAAAGTTAAGCCCTAGCTGATCTTTACTTAGGGCTAGAATTGCAAGTCATCACTATTAGTCGTAAAGTGTATTTTATTATATAAATTCTATATAATATCTAATATATAAATTCTTTTTTAGGAAGGATGCTTGCTACTACCACCTGCTTAGGACCCTGGTAATTAATGAAATTAAAAACCCAAGCATACCACTGCAAGACTTCTAGACACAGTAAGTTCATTCTGTAGATCGGACAATAAATAAAAATTAAAAATCTGAAGGTACTCCGGGTTAACACTGACATTGGGACGTCGGTCACCTCAGTCTGCCGTAACCATGGGTGCTGGAAAGCACCCGAAATGTCTGGAATTAAAAATCAAAGAAATAAAACGCGATAAAATCGATAAAAATAGTTGTTAAAAAAACTGCATTTGTGAAAATAAAAACTTCAAATATTTTCAAAACCCCGACTTTTTTTAAAGCAATTCCTTTACCATTTCATTGTTTTAATTGCATATTATCATATCTATATGCTTTTATATGTGGGCACTCATGGCCGAAGTGTCTATGAAGACTGGGCATGCCCCTTTGCAAGTAAGGTTTAAAAGCAAATTTGATGACACATAAGCTAAAAGCAAGAAAATAATCATAACCCTTCTTTTCGTAGTCAAGTAATATACCGTTTCATTCGTGTAGCATTGTATTTCATTAGTGTTACTCAAAAAATGACACTAATGAAGTGACACGAATCAAATTTTCAACAAACAATCTAATTTATTGCGTCGTAGAAATATTCTAGACGCCATTAAGAACCCACAAAATATCCGGGTTATTTGTTGCTAATATACGTGCATGATAAAGAATCCATTGTTCAAATACTTATTATCATACTACTATAAACACGAATGATTCAGTTTTCGTACTAAGCACAGAAATTCAATAAAAAAGCGATTTCTTACCAGAATTAACGATGTGCGCGTCTGCTATCACCGACCGTTCTCGTGCCACTAGGGTACTTCTTCACGTGCGTAAAAGTGGGGATAGCAGGAATGCACAGGTGTTCTTATAACGAAACGTTTATTAAGTCGACACTAATGATTGAAAAAAGTGGTCACAAAATAAAACAGAGAGAAATCGTATTATATTTTGTATTAATTTAAAACTATTAGCGTAACTTGAGTATATGGTTATTAATGTGTAACTAGAGTAAAAAAATATACGTTTTTACAGAGTAGTATTTTTCATAATTACAGTTTTGTTGAAAAATCGGGAAATAGACCGGTGACACAAATGAAAAAATAAATAGTTTTTTTTTAATTATCTCGAATATTAAACATGTTAGTTTAATATTCCTAACTGTACAATATTAAGATGTTATGTAAGCATCACATTATAAAGAAATTACGTATATTCCAACAATATTAAAAGAGTTATTTCATAAACCCACTTTTTACGGATGGTTTGAAATCGACCCACACGTATGTGTACCGGGGGTCTGAAGAGGTTATGTATGTTTTTTTTTTAAATTTATTATTAATTTTAATTTTGAATAAATAAATAAGTTTTGTAATTTTTCTTCTTTTATTTAGCGCTGGGATTGGCAACCCAAAAAGACCTCAAATAAAAGAACCAAAAAAAGACCACGTTCAAATTTTCCCACCACACATGACAAGTGCAAGTAGGCTGACGATAGATGGAGCTAGTGGGTATATATATCACATTTCTTATATTTTGTACGAAGTTGTCGTTCTTCTCCGATAGGAGTAATAATGTTCTGTGGCAGAAACCCGAAACTTTTCTACCGGCCCACAATGTCTAAAGTTGCCATAACCAGAATTACAAATTACTTAATTACCTTATAACATTTGAAAAACCACTACCGAAAAGGCTTTAATAACATTTAAAGAGAAGTAGTTTTTTTAGTCTATTTTATTTTTATTTGTAGTTTTATTATAAAGTTTGCAATAATTGGAAACCAAAGAAAACACAATTAATATAACTCTTCCAATTCTACCAAGTTCTTTATATGGTCATTCAACCCTTTTTACACCGCCATCTATTAGAATTTTGTATAAAACGTTTACTTAAGTTGCATGACGGTGTCCTAAATAAGGTTTATTAAAGTAGACAGAGAATGCTCAATGCAATAGAATTCTTTGTCCTTTATTAAATCCGTTAGTCACTTCAACATTTCAATTATTGCCATCTGTCGGTACTCAAATGAACTTACTACATATCTAGTTACATGATACTTATAACATATTATGAAATATGGTAAAGGAATTTGTTTTAAAGCAAAACAATAGATATGTTGTATTCGAAATAAAACAATGATCAATAGTATACAGATAAAATGTCGAATACCTATATATTTTTAATTATCTAAAGCATTACCTAGTATTAGAAGTAGGAACTACGCGAATATCAGCCAGTATAATAGTATATATTTCAAGTAATAGATGGCAATGTATTAAAATGCCCTAAAGTAAGGTATAGAAAAAGTCTTCATTTCTAGTTTACTTTAAAGTGTAAAAAGTTTACGAAGCTACCTAAACTGATAAACTTAGAGAAGATATCACAAAATATTGTTTAAAAAAACGAAGAAGTAAAGTAAAGAAAAATATCATTATTAGCAGTAGTAGTGCTACTCACCGCTAGGTAGCGGAGCAAAGCTTCAAAACACGAAACTTGATTTTAGATACACGTTCAGTACAGAGGAATCATTCGTATTAATTTCAGCACCCAAATTTCATAAAACTTACGATACCATCCACACCATGTGGATGTTTGGCATTCCACACCATGCAATTTACTGGAAGTTTTTTTCCTCCCCCAATTTTTTTATGGAATCGATCGCGACGCATATCTACGAATTCCATAATGTTGCGTAAAAAGCAAAAAAAGCGATAAGGACATAGTCCAATAGATACACACATAAGTACAATATTATTTTTTTTTACTTTATCGTATAATATTCATTAATATTATTTTTATTTTTTTTTTATGACACGCACTTTAAGCAAAACTTGTAATCGCCGTTTCTATTCTGTCAACTAACCGGATTAAGATTGTCATATATTATATTATTACCAGATAGCTAGTCTGACCCTTAAACTTTGATTATAAAGCTTTAATATTCATTACAAATTTAAAATCTAATGCATTTTACTATGATTTGCTGGGTCGGTAGTCTCAGCCAAAGCCAACAAGATCTGGAATTTGCTCAGAAGACTTCAACGTCCACATATGTACACCGCTGGTTACCCACAGAACAGTCTTTCAGGCTGAATGTATGCGTATTATTCCAGCGACTATACCAATAAATACCAGTAAAGTAAAGGACTTCCCCATTAGAATACTGCCCGACAGCACAGCGTTATAACAGGCACTTAGTTGCAATATGGCGGACAAGGGAAAAATGAGTTAAGTAAACACAACAATGAGACTCTACAGTGGATCAAAGGACACAGTGAATCCAGAGGCAACGACGCAACAATCGACCTGGCCAGTGGAGGATCGGCTCTGGTCGCCATAGTACGGTAACCGATCATACCAATTTAGTAACTTTCGTTCAATATACTAATCAACACGCTGAGCGTTGGAAAAATCTGGAAGACTGTAGGCAAGCTAAGAAAGGATCGGTTCTTTTCGTTGCCATAGTATTAGAACCGATCATACCGATTTGGTAACTTTCGTTCACTGGTACGTAAGTAATATACTAGTCAACACACTGAGCTTTGAAAAAATGCAAGCTAGGAAGGCCCTGCCAGCAATAAACGTTTAACCTTCGTTTTAATGAGATTAAACAATCTTCTGAAACAATTTTCAAACAAATTTTTGTACGTGGTATAGCCATGCTGCAGTTATATTGGTAGTATGGTAGTAGCACGAATGGGTCGGCTTGACCGGGGAAGGACCACGCTCGCACAGAATAGCAGCGTAAAATAGTAGCTTAATGCTGCTGTGTTTCGTATGGTGAGTGTAGAGAACCGGAGACCCTTTTTACTAGAAACGAGGCATTCCATCTTAGTCCTCGTGGGTGACAAAGCATCTGCATTTTGATTCGTAATCGAGGATATATGTCCGGTGGACTGTATGCTCGTTTGTCACCCAATCCTATAAAAAAATCAGGATAGCAACAAGTGCTATTACAGGACACGGCTTTTTTAACAAACATTTCCCATAGGTGTAACACTTAGTCCCTCGTGCAGAGCGTGTATGAGGGAGGAGGAAACGACGGTCTACGTGTTGCTACCATGTCCAAAGGTCGCTGCATACAGGGCTAAATATCTCAGTACGCCGATAACATCAAGGGATTGCTGAGATTCTTTGAGGAGATTTCATAGCTTTAATAATCTTCATGATATTTTTGCCCTCACGCAAAATACGCGCTCAGACGTGGAGTTACGGAAATAGGCTGTTGTAAACTAAACATGATTGCGGGATAATTGCTGCTATGGTTTAAAGTGCTAAAATGGTTTAAAGTGGATTTCGATACGTAAAAATAATGCGAATTTGTGTTGCAAATGTCTGCGCATGAGAACTTTTAGTTTACATTGCTTTTAAAAATATTATCGCATTTATTTCTACTAATTTATAATAGGAGATTGACGTCCCGATGATGTCAAAGTTAACCCGGAGTACATAACCTCAGCTTTTTAAATAAAGGATATTTTATGGTAAACGTTAACACTGAACAAAGTACAATCGCACAAGTCAATTAGCAAAGAAAGAATTGAAAACACAAGTTATTCGTTTTCAAGTCTAATTGGGTTGCAGTTAACCTGTATCTGTGACTTGGCATTATATACGTCCACCATTCTATTGGTAGTCTTATCGCTCCAAGAAACTAAGCGTTAGATCGAACTTTAAATTAGAAATGAGCGACTCTGTTTTCACGTCATTTTGTGCCTTGGCTTTTTGTGTCTCCGGTTATCGTTACTAACCGTATAAAGCACAGAAGCATAATGCTGCTATATTTTCATAAAGCTCGTGTTCTGTAAAAGTGTGGAGCTTCCCTTGCTTCGTGTTGCCATAACCCACCTGCAGGGTATTTCAACTCTGTATATTCTTTTAATTCAACTAAATAATAAATATAGATAACGTTATTCCATTTTTTTAAATCTGTTGTATATTTAGTTAACAGTTTGACATAAAAACATCGATTAAAATTGAAATATAACCAAATCTTATGTAAGATAATGTTTCTTATTTTATGAATAGTAAAGGTAAAACCAGTATAGCTGTCTCTTTTAATTACAAAATTTATTTGCAGCAAAAAATATTTACCTGATTCATACCAAAAACGTGACGGTGTTGTGCAATAGCATATATGAAAAGTAGTTGTAGAAAGTTTCCTTTTCTTTTACTACGCGTTTTACAATGCTTCTTTGTTTCTAAGATTTAGGGTTTTCCTATTATAAGTAATTGAAATCCGCCAAAGTAATATCTTGTAATGAAAACGGTTTTAATAATGTCCTTTAGAATGATTTCTGTCACGGCGGCCAGTCTCTACAAAGCACAGGTGTGCATCGGTCAAACTCAAACTCATCGACTGTTCCCTGAAGCTGATCCCTTTCTTTTAAAACATCGTATAGTCTGTATGCAACTTAACCATGTCATTTTTTAGCTGAGTATTTTTGACAATTATATATATTATTTCCTTTTCATTGTCATCGCTTTCTTTAAGCAACAGCACAAACTGCTCCTTTGACAATTTGGCGGACAAGGGGCTAACATTTGAATGTCATCAACAACTAAATGAGTCAAGTAAACATAACAATAAGACTCTACAGTGGATCAAAGGACACAGTGAATCCAGGAGCAACGACGCAACAATCGACCTGGCCAGTGGAGGATCGGCTCTGGTCGCTATAGTACGGTAACCGATCATACCGATTTAGTAACTTTCGTTCAATATACTAATCAACACGCTGAGCGTTGGAAAAATCTGGAAGACTGTAGGCAAGCTAAGAAAGGATCGGTTCTTTTCGTTGCCATAGTATTAGAACCGATCATACCGATTTGGTAACTTTCGTTCACTGGTACGTAAGTAATATACTAGTCAACACACTGAGCTTTGAAAAAATGCAAGCTAGGAAGGCCCTGCCAGCAATAAACGTTTAACCTTCGTTTTAATGAGATTAAACAATCTTCTGAAACAATTTTCAAACAAATTTTTGTACGTGGTATGGCTGTGGTTATATTGGTAGTATAGTTGTAGCACGAATGGGTCGGCTTGACCGGGGAAGGACCACGCTCGCACAGAATAGTAGCTTAATGCTGCTGTGTTTCGTATGGTGAGTGTAGAGAACCGGAGACCCCTTGATTCGTAATCGAGGATAAATGTCCGGTGGACTGTGTGCTCGTTTGTCACCCAATCCTATAAAAAAACCGGGATAGCAACAAGTGCTATTACAGGACACGGCTTTTTTAACAAACATTTCCCATCCGAGGGAGGAGGAAACGACGGTCTACGTGTTGCTACCATGTCCAGAGGTCGCTGCATACAGGGCTAAACATCTTAGTACGCCGAAACATCGAGGGATTGCTGAGATTCTTTGAGGAGATTTCATAGCTTTAATAATCTTCATGATATTTTTGCTTTCACGCAAAATACGCGCTCAGACGTGGAGTTACGGAAATAGGCTGTTGTAAACTAAACATGATTGTGGGATAATTGCTGCTATGGTTTAAAGTGCTAAAATGGTTTAAGTGGATTTCGATACGTAAAAATAATGCGATTTTGTGTTGCAAATGTCTGCGCATGAGAACTTTTAGTTTACATTGCTTTTAAAAATATTATCGCATTTATTTCTACTAATTTATAATAGGAGATTGACGTCCCGATGATGTCAAAGTTAACCCGGAGTACATAACTTCAGCTTTTTAAATTAATATAAAGGATATTTTATGGTAAACGTTAAAACTGAACAAAGTACAATCGCACAAGTCAATTAGCAAAGAAAGAATTGAAAACACAAGTTATTCGTTTTCAGGTCTAATTGGGTTGCAGTTAACCTGTATCTGTGACTTGGCATTATATACGTCCACCAATCTATTGGTAGTCTTATCGCTCCAAGAAACTAAGCGTTAGATCGAACTTTAAATTAGAAATGAGCGACTCTTTTCACGTCATTTTGTGCCTTCGCTTTTTGTGTCTCCGGTTATCGTTACTAACCGTATAAAGCACAGAAGCATAATGCTGCTATATTTTCATAAAGCTCGTATTCTGTAAAAGTGTGGAGCTTCCCTTGCTTCGTGTTGCCATAACCCACCTGCAGGGTATTTCAACTATGTTTATTCTTTTAATTCAACTAAATAATAGATAGGAGATAAAGTTATTCCATTTTTTTAGATCTGTTGTATATTTAGTTAACAGTTTGACATAAAAACATCGATTAAAATCGAAATATAACCAAATCTTATGTAAGATATTGTTTATTATTTTAGGAATAGTAAAGATAAAACCAATATAGCTGTCTCTTTTAATTACAAAATTTATTTGCAACAAAAAATATTTACCTGATTCATACCAAAAACGTGACGGTGTTGTGCAATAGCATATATGAAAAGTAGTTGTAGAAAGTTTCCTTTTCTTTTACTACGCGTTTTACAATGCTTCTTTGTTTCTAAGATTTAGGGTTTTCCTATTATGAGTAATTGAAATTCGCCAAAGGAATATCTTGTAATGAAAACGGTTTTAATAATGTCCTTCAGAATGATTTCTGTCACGGCGGCCAGTCTCAACAAAGCACAGGTGTGCATCGGTCAAACTCATCGACTGTTCCCTGAAGCTGATCCCATTTTTTTAAAACGTCATATAGTCTGTATGCAACTTAACCATGTAATTTTTTAGCTGAGTATTTTTGACAATTATATCTATTATTTCCTTTTCATTGTCATCGCTTTCTTTAAGCAACAGCTCACACTGCTCCTTTGACGCTTTTATTTCTTGAAGCGCCAGTTGAATTTGGTTCTTTAAAATCTTAAATCTTTAAATTACCCTAAATCTCACTCTATTCCTAGACTCTTTTAGTCTGAAGGGACGACAATCCGTAACGACCAGACAAAAATCAGAGGCAGGACAGGACCAACGGCTTTACATACTTTTCGAGGCGGTTGGTGACACATCGCCAATTTCCTGGCTTGAGATTTTTTTTGTAGGGAATGCTTAATAACTGATTTTTGACTCCAAAATTTGAAGGACATGATCATGTGATCAACAATCATGATTTCATCCCCTAAACCGACGAGGCAGACATAAAACTGATTTTATAAGTAGTTCGTGTATAATAATACTGATAACAGTGGAGAGCTTTTTCTTGAATAAACTTGGTGCTGTTTTCCTGCCTTATTACCGCACTACGTAAGGTACAGGACTAAGGATAAACACCGAATCACATTCATTCTAATGATGTTGACGACGAACGGTGCCGACATTCCTCACGCTGCGTGATCCAACCAATTATGAAACAAACTTGTAATGCAGCTCCATAATTTACAAAATGACATTCCGACTCTCGATATATATCATTAATGTCGTTCGTGGACAAAATTACGTTGAAAATTACCAACGCCGCTGGGAGGGTTAACAGGGACAGTGATGTGGAATAAGCTAATGATGCAAATGGTATTGAGCTTCGTTTATTGCGTAAAACGCTATAAGTAACTCATTAAAATTGCAATCGAGATGTAAATCAGGGTGGTCTCAAAGTCGAATATCAATTCGTTTCATAGCAAACTCCATGAATATGTTAAATGTTGATTTCTAGGTGAAATTTTGTTCTGCCTTGGAGTCGGTCTGGGTAGGTACCACCCGCTTCAAGTCAAAGATCAAGTCTGCAACCATATAGCAGTGCCTGCGTTGCTGTATTCCGGTATGAACGGTATAGAGAGCCATATAATTACAGAATGAGAGGTATTCCATCTCAGTTAGTATCAGAGTTGACAACGAATCTGTATCTGCCTTTGTTGAAAGTTGGCTGCAATTGTCCAAGGGATGCAGTAGGCACTTACTATCAAGTTGACTGTAAGTTCTTTTACACGTCAGTTTTACTAAAAAATATTAATATAATTATTAGATCGGTGACCTCTCGCCCGTCCTCAAATGTGTCTATTATTCACGTCACCGCTTTTTCTAACACCACTACACTTAAACGACACTTCACTGTCTATAATACGACACGCTTTTCGCCTTTAAACGATCCATTTATTGTAATCATAAAATAAGACGTCTGAATACCATAAAAAACCAGCTGTATTAGGGCTGCAGCATAAATAGTCGGTTCGACTAGGGCAGAACCAAACTTTCATAGGTACGATAGAAGTAGACCACCATGAAACAGCAGCACAACGTATTTTTGTTTCGTATTGGAAGCGGAAAAATTAGTACCTTTTTTTGCTGGCAACGCGGTATTCCATCATAGTTCTCAGGAGTATCAACGCAGCTGCATTTGACTTCCAATTGAGGAAAATACAGTTGAATATCGACCACTATATCCAATTACCTTCGAATTGTTTGTTTTATTTTGTTTATTAATTGATTCGAAAGCTTATAGCCGATTGTATGATAAGGAAGCTCATCTCAGACTAATTTACCAATTTCAACTTTATAAGCTAAACAGAGAAGGCTATAGCATACATCATTTAATCGGAACAAGAACACAACACACTGGTCAAATAAAAAATCAAATTTACTTGCTATTAAATTATAAAATGTATGATTTCGAAGCACCATCACTACAGCCATGCCAGGAATGCCAAGGAATGTCACCAAGCATGGTTTTAAGCAACCTGCAGCCATATTACCACATCTCATCGCCACGTATTCCTAGAATATGAAAACATGAGTGTACAATGTACATTTTTGCGTAGGGTTGTATTATGAATGCACAATCATGTTGCTCGTGATAACATGGATCTGAGACGTGATGCTTTCCTGCTGGCCGTATGAGGAAACTTAAGGTTGCCGAGCAAAGCCCTTTTCATATATAAGGCTTTGCTTGGCGAACCTTTGTGTGATAAAGTTCGTAATGAGGATATCCGTAGTAGAACTGGAGTAACCGACAGAGCCCGATGAATCATCAAGCTGAAATGGCCATGGGCCGGCCCTATAGCTCGAAAAACAAAAACCAATGTGGAATAAATGTTCTTGAGTGGCAGCCTCGTACCGGTAATCGAAGTGTAGGGCAGCTCCTCACCAGTTAAAGTAACCTGATAACATTCCACTGTCTGGCACAGGTCTCCCCTCTTTTCTGAAAGGAGGCAAGGAAACGTCCGCTGTGCTATCCCATTGCCATCCCGTGTTGACAAAGTTCACATGTCGTCGAATTGTCGTTGTTTTCCTTCACCGACGAGCACGTAGTAAATCAGCACTTAAATTTACAATTATCAATTTATTGGTACCGGCGGGAATCGAACCCGGGTTGCTCACGTACTGTGAAATTTACAGCGAGCGCTTACCCTCTGACTCTGAGCTACCACGACTTTTTTTGGTTACGTTTGTAAGTGATATATACAATTCCTCTGACGTTACTGATGTTTTTGGGCGGAGTGATAATAACCACTCCTGATGGTGAATGCAACATCAGGTGAGCTTTATTCTGGTTTTCCTCTTCTCGCATAATAATAATATAAATCTGATTATCCCTCTTTATAAATTTACTGTATTATTTTATGTATTAATGTTCTCCAGACTGAATTTCGGTCACGGCGGCTAGTCAATTATAGTGCACGTGTGTGTACACACTACAAACAAACAAACGTGTGCAAACACAGGTGGATTCTTTATTAACTCACACTCACAGTCAGATGTAACGGCAATCCGACACGATCGGAGAGAGTTCAGACGTAAGGCCAACAAAAAGGCTCGACGTCCTTTCTGAAGCACGAGTGTTTATCACTGCCTACATCCAGATTCCAGACTGCTTCAGAGAATTTACACAGAAAAACCCAATTACTGATTTTGACTCGACCGGGGATTCGAACCCCAAACGATCAGTCGCCTCAAATTAGTGCTTACGACTACTAGACTAATAAATGGTCCACATATATATACAGATAATGGCAGGTGCATTCAAATTAATGCGTAGACTACACGCTATGTCAGGTATAATTTAGCGGCTGGGCGGCGGCACTTTGAAGGGCATATTTGCATGTCATTTACTTGCAGTGCTGCGCTCGCGCATTGGTGGACCGACGAGGGCGGTGCCAATGAAACTATGGCAGTGCAGGCTCTTAGTAAATTACTGTTTCAGAACACGCGAATGTCATGTTTTGCGAAATGGTGTTTAAAGAAAGAATTTAAAATTTATAGACTAAATTAAGCAAACTGTTAAAAGAAATTCATAAGAATTGTAGTACTATGAAACTGTAGGGATATAGTTTTTTGATGATCTAAGCTATGATTCTACGCCAGGTCAAATCACTCTGTGTTGGTCATATGATAAATTCTCTGGATTTTTAGATAAATTATTGACTTTAATAACATATCAAAGATTAAAAAAAATTACTAGCTACAATACGCGTAATAAAATAAAAAGACGTGTCTTACCATTACACTTTTTGTACACCTATTATGGAAGAGCGGGAGGTGCTCCTCAAACAAGGTAAGACACATTAATTTATTTTACTGCACGGATATTAGCTAACCATTCTTTTTTACATCCTTAATATAACGGATTCCCGCAAAGCTACGTCCGATTATATTAATTATTTTATTAACGTAACTAAATATCTCTACGCAATAAAAAATTTATATGACCATTAATTATCTGAAACACATAATTCAGAGTTTGTATGCTACTAAAAATGCTTAAGTTAAATTTATATAAAAACTATACAGCTATACATACAAATTTAATAGATATACTACATAAGACAAAGATACACTAGTCACACAATCATTAACGAGACGCTGCTGCAGACGACAGTAAGCCGGCGAAAGACAATCAAGACCGAGCTCGCGACAGCCTTTATTAATGAAAGAATTGAAATCTATTTGTGTATGAAGGCGAATGATTTAGCAAACCTCTTTCAAAGTCGCAGGCGTGAAGGTTCTACTTCTTAAGAAATGTTTATACGTACCTACCTTTACAGCCTTTTTAAGGTGATACCTCGAAAATTTGGTGATTTTTCTATTTAACATATTTTTTAAATTTTATAGATTACAAACCAAAATTTTAGTATACGATTTTTGATTATATGACCCTGGAATGCATAAAAGGAAAACACGATATCATGTAATTTTCTCGATAGAAAAAAATTGCAAAGTAGGCTCTAATTATTTACATTTCTCGATAACACCACAATATTCTTACGAATAAGTTCATGGAATTATTTTTAAGACATAGTAAATAATCATATCTAAGTTTTCATAAACCAGATTTTTAATCCATAACGAAGTTTTGTTAAAATAAATAAAAATGTTGTTTGGCGCTTACGTAGTTTTTTTTTCCGAGCGCTTGCTCGGTATGGCTATCTCATAATTTACGTACTATGAAGTCATTGCATCACTTTCATTTTGACACTCCTGCAGTCGTCCGTTAGCTTCACCGACAAAGGAATAAGCCACGCCCCCAAAACTTCGATTCATTTTCAAGGTATCCTCTTAAAGTCTATTCCTGAACATAGGCCTCCCTCATAGATTGCCCAATAGAGTATGTTTGCCATAGTTGTTACACTTGGCAAGCGTTATTAGGAATCCGCTGCTGCCCATTTCCTGATTTGTATCCTTCTGTCGCTTCTTACGACTCCCACGGGATGATTTGGGGTATTAAATATTCTTACACCGCCACTACTAGGTACCTATATTTATACATATCTCTCTCTTTGCAGCCACCAGAAAAATATAATTAATAGTCGCCTTTTACGAAATCTTCGGTGTGAAACAAAAAGATCGATTATATAACGCCGCCAGTCGGCAAAGTTATGAGGAGTAATATATTGTAGGTGTAAGTATCCGAATCGATACATTCTTGTTGATCGAGACCCGACATCGTAAAAAACATATTTTTGTAAAAAATCTCTGTATAACTATTTCTGTCTCTTGTTATGTATGCATAAATAAATAAATAAAATATAAACAGTAAGTGTGAACATGTAAAATCAGTTGAGAAGTGGGCGAACTACTTCAGTAAAGTATCAATTACTTCTCATTTGTTCTGTCTAAATTGGTATATTGATGTTCCCGAATCATCAATCAAAGCGTACGTGACCTACAGAAACTAATTCACTTTTACTATTACAACGCTTAGTCGATAAAAAGACCATAAGCAGACAGTGTGACGCCTAAACGAAAGTGAATCTGTATTTCTGAGAAACTATTATCATCGAGGAACGCGTTTTGTTCCTCTAATGAGGAAATGTTTGCTATCGTAATATAAACAAGTTGAACGTTCTATTATCTACTACACACATTTTTACTACATTTACAAATTAAATTGGTTATAATGTATATGTATGTAATGTCATCCATCAAATGTCACCCTATTCTATAAAAATAAAATTACATATCTTTTTTTAAGAAACTTTGAAGTAAAAATATTATCTATATATCAATTTTATTTAAAGTGGCCGCCTTTGACGTAGGTACAGGCATTAATCGCTTTAGCCACGGCTGGCTCGAAAGATTTCTTGTGAGACTCAATGTCAGAATATGAGCAGTCCATATTCTTTAGTTTATCTGTGATGAACGAGGACCAAACTTCAGCTCTTATAAATTCCGTAACTTTATTTTCGAGTCAGGTGCGAATTGACCGTGCCTTCTGACTTGCTGCAAAGTTAACGATACAATTTTGGAAGATGTATCGCTATGACTCTTCACTACATGATCTAAAACGATCTTTTGATAAAATTTCATTTTCACAAAATTAAAGCTTCGTGGCTCTTATAGAACATACCTCCGTGATTGAACCATGATTGATTCGGGCTGATACGCTGACCTTGGCAAATGGTCTGACACAAATGGTTACTTCACCTGAGTCTAAGGGGGAGGCTTTGGATATAGTGAACACCTGTGATCGGGTTTGGCTCAAAAGCGATTCTTTCCAAGCTTCCTATGAGCTTTCCAAGAAATTATGCAATTGGATCATCTGTTTTCTTGCAGATCACGCTCTCACAGAATACCGGCGTAAAATAGTAGCTTAATGCTGCTGTGTTTCGTATGGTGAGGGTGGAGAACCGGATACCCTTTTTACTGGAAACGAGGCATTCCATCTTAGTCCTCACGGGTGACAACGCATCTTCATTTTGATTTGTAATCGATGATAGATGTAGATGTCTATGAACCGCAACAACCACTTACCATCAGGTGGACTGTGTGCTCGTTTGTCACCGTATACTACAACAAAAAAAAGAAAGAAAAAGATCGGAGCATCAAGATCGTAGTTCGTTCATGCTCCGATTACAACCCTATTAATGCAAGTGTTCTACAAGGCTGCGTACTATCACCAACGCTGTTAATCCTGAATATCATTATGTTGCAAAACAGTGACATTAATTGCAATGCGGATTATAGTACTAGTGATGCTTTATACACCGGCCAAAACGTCGCTGAGTATCAGAACAAACGTGTGTTTAAATTCGAGTCTTTATTGAGCAAAGTCTTGGATTGGGGCTGACTAAATCCAGTCTAATTAAAACCCCGAAGACAAAACCAAGTTTGCACGTTTACCGCTAAAAAGAAAACCTTTGTCGTGTCTTCTCGGTTTCAAGGTACTTTTCTTGTTGCCTAAGCCAGTATCGGAATTTTCGGCGTCAACATATCGTTTGCCGTGCATTTTTGTGTGGGAAGAGAAGGCCAAATCAGCTTCTAAAAGGCTTGGCGTGAATAGCAGAGCGCGGCAGTATTTTACGCAGGTTCAGCCTTACATGGGATATTGTTCTCATCCCTGGGCCTGGACGCCTCAGTGCCAGCACCACTTGACCCCATCCAGCGTAAAGCGGCTTGAATCGCCGAAAACCGAGTTCTCTTCAATCGGTTCGATTCACTGACGCATTTACCATGGGGAGTTCTCTGAGGAATTGTTCAGATTAATATCAGCGGCAAAATTTTACGCACATCGCGACAAAACTTACGTTATCATCCACAACATCAGGATGCTTGGCGGTCCACTACTGTGCGATTTAGTAAGAGTTTTCATACTCATACGACTCCTTTGTGGAATCATTTAACACCGGTAATTTATCCGGACCGATATGACTTAGGGAAGTTCAAGAAACGAGCTTACTCCTTTTTAAACGGCCGGCAACGCAGCTGCAATTCCTCTGGTGTTGCAGTTACTCATGGGCGGCGGTCTACACTTACCATCAGGTGAGCCGCATGCTCCTTTGAACCACTTTTCTATTAAAAAAAATCTTTCCTAACTAATCTAACTAGCTTGACGAATTTTGCTAACATGTTGCGAGACTGATTTAGAGCTATGAGCATTTATTTTTCAACTTTTTTTAAATGTAAAATTTGAAATGCGGTCGTTAAGGAGTATGTTAGGGCTGAATCTAAGTAACAGGGCGAGAAATTGTGTGATAAGAGAAGAGTGTGGCTTGCAAGATGATGTTGTGAAGAAAGGAATGTTTCGGTGGTATGGTCACGTAGAAAGAATGAATGAGGAATGAGTGAAACAAGTTTTATTATTAAACGCACGATGTGTTCCCCTATAAGTAGTTATGTACTTCGCTTAAGACATGTTGGAACTTGTATTATTTTATTCAAATGTATTGTGTTATAAGTGTTGGAGAACCTAATAAATTAATTAAAAAATTAAAAGTTGAAATTTATGTTGCAGAAGTGAACGGCAGCATCAGAAAGGGACGTCCTAGGCGAAAGTTTGTCGACCAAATTGGCGATATATTGAAAATGGGTCAAACAATTAAGTTATCCTTAACCAACGAGCACGTATTCGTAGGTATATGGTTGTGATGGGTGAAAGTGAAGGGGGGGGGGGTGAAATAGTTGTGTCAGGATCGTGCCAAATGGACGTTGTAGTCTCTGCCTACCCGTCTGGGTGACAGGTGTGTGTGTTTATGTTATGTTTTAAATTTTAATTTATTTTTCAATTCAAGTAGCATCTTTATCTTCCACCAGTATATCGGACAGTAAGTGCTTTGATAGGTACCCTCTCTTGAGCTGCAAGTATTGGTTAAAAGCGTAGCCTATGTATAGACAGAAAGCACTTAGCTCCAGGTCTTGATTATTTTTCGATGATTTTGGATTAGATTTTGTCAAATTTTGGCTTTTCCTAGATCGTCTACCTAATAAAACTAGGTCCCCCTTATATTTTATGGTCTTTGACAGAGAAATAATTGGTTGTTGTGTGTTACAAACATACGTCTAATATTTGGCTTTAAAAGTTTTTAATAACACTTTGCAGACAAAAATCAAGACAATTCTAGCTTAATATGTTTACATATTTAAATAAATACAATAATTAGACCACGATAAAATTGCTCTTATTTTTAGAAATAGTGTACTTGAAGATTTTGACGTTCATATGCCTTTACAGTAACTCGAAACTAAATAAATTATATTATACTTTGATTTTGACCAACTACATACAGATATGATAATGGTCTCCCACACATAAATTTTTACAACCGCCAGTTTGGCCAGTCAATAAGCAAGCACTATAGCAACTGCATAGTACCGTGGACATCATTGCTTCTCTTTATTGCTCTGAATATTTGATTGTTAGCATTTTTTACAATTCACATATGCATTTTATTGCTCTGAATATTTGATTGTTAGCATTTTTTACAATTCACATATGCACTTTATTGCTCTGAATATTTGATTGTTAGCATTTTTTACAATTCACATATGCACTTTATTGCTCTGAATATTTGATTGTTAGCATTTTTTACAATTCACATATGCACTTTATTGCTCTGAATATTTCAGTTCTAATAATATTAAACAATTTATGCCATATTTGATGGATAGAGCTCGCGTCAAGGGTCATATTAAAAAAATATTATTGAGTACTTAATTAGTCTGCCACTGACGGACTTCACAACATGCCTTCAAACTTTACTCCTCAGACCAGCGTGGTTTGCTTGCGATGTTTTCCTTCATCGCTGAACAGTGGTAAAACCAAGCTTAATTGCAACTATCAATATTATTTTTGCCGACGGAGATCGAACACGGGATACTCGCGTACTGCGAAATTTACGACGAGCACTTAGCCCCTCAAATACCACGGCATTTTAAATTTATAGAGCAATTGTGTCACCACAACCTAGGGTTAAGTGCTCGTAGCCACAACCTTAAAAAAATAGTTCGCGCCTATTGGTTGACTTCACATTTATAGCTCATAATATTTTATTTCTTTTGCAGCAACTGAATGCATCGCAGCGAGTGTAAATTCATCTCGTGTTGCTCTAGAACTACGAACTTTATATGAAAAAACTTAAATTTTCATTGATCGAGTAAATTTTGCATTCGATTCTTCAGTCAAAAGCATAAACATGTATTCTATAACAGTATTGTATCAAATAATTTTAAATTTAATTATATTTTATAGAAAGCATGAGATAATGGTGTTATTAAGAGCCTCTTATAATTTTAACCGCACCGCATCCACTTTATTTTATGTGCTAGACAAAATTATTGACCATTTAAAAAATTACTAAAGAAAGCAAGGGCATACCCCTTGCTTTCTTTAGTATTTTTTAACAAATGGGTGACGAACGAGCACACAGTCAGTCCTTAACCTGATAATAAATGAATGCTGAGGCCTATAGACATACACGTCTATCCTCAATTAAGAATCATTGTCACTGTTACCCCTAAAGACTAGGATAGAATGGCTCGTTTCCAGTAAAAAAATGTTCTCTACACTCACCATACAAAACACAGCAACATTAAGCTGCTATTTTACGCGGATTTTCAGTCAGAGCGTGGTCCTATCTCAGTCCAGCCAATCTATTCGTGTTTCTACTGTACAGCTCCAGCATGGCTCTACCACGTATGAAAATGTATTGTTATTTCCCCCCTCCAATATATTGTACATATTACTTTGTACTTCGGGATAAGCAGGCAAAGAATGCCAAATGGCTTTAAGTTTATATATACATTCTTAATGTGATTTCAATAAGTTTTTTTCCGTTTTATGACGGTGTAAGAATGTGTACTCTATATCCATCTCTATTTTGTCCTACGGGTATCCGTAAGAGGTGACAGAGGGAAAGAATCATTTTCCTAATAACAACCAGAAAATAAAAATTTCGGATAGCAACCCGCTTGCCAAGCATGGCAATTACAGCAAATATCCCTTTTATAAGACTATGTAAGGGTAGGTCTATCATCATCATCATCATCATTACAGCCCTTCACAAATCCACTGCTGAACATAGGCCTCCACCAAGTAATGCCACAAAGCACGGTCCTGAGCCAAGTGCATCCATCGACTTCCTGCATGTCTTACCAGGTCGTCACTCCATCTAGTGCGGCGTCGCCCTACACTACGCCTACCGGTACGAGGCTGCCACTCGAGAACCTTTCTTCCCCATCGGTTATCGGTTCTTCGAGCTATACGGCCGGCCCATTGCCACTTCAGCTTACTAATCCGTTGGGCTATATCGGTCACTCTGGTTTTACTGTGGATATCCTCATTTCTGAGTCTATCACGCAGAGAAACTCCGAGCATAACCCTCTCCATAGCTCGCTGAGCGACCTTGAGCGTCCTCATACGGCCAGCAGTGAAGTACCACGTCTCAGATCCGTAAGTCATCACTGGCAACACGCACTGGTTGTACACTTTAGTTTTCAGAGATTGAGGTATACCTGACGAGAAGATGTGTCGTAATTTCCCGAACGCTGCCCAACCGAGTTGAATCCGTCGATTGATTGACGTCGGTCGACTTACCTAGTCGGACTATTTGTCCCAGGTAAACGTATTCGTCAACAACTTCGAGCATATTACTCCCAACAACTACCGACATAGGTGTGACATGGACATTAAACATGATCTTTGTTTTGTCCATGTTCATCTTAAGACCTATCAGTTGGGAGACACCATTGAGGTCATTGAGCATAGTGCTTAGATGCTCCAGCGATTCTGCCATAAGGACTATATCGTCGGCAAATCGAAGGTGAGTGATGTACTCGCCATTGATGTTAATACCGTATCCTTTTCAGTCCAGTAGCTTGAAAACGTAGGTAGTTAGGTCTAGGCTGTTATAAATTTATTGAAAAAAAGGTCTTTCATTTTACAAATAAAAAATATATGTACCAAAGGACTTGGTTCGTTTTACATTTTCTTGTGAACATAATACGTAACTAAGCAGGCACTTTCGCCGCGTTCACGCGTTCACATACTATAAATCTTAATTCAAAAGGCATACGAATCAGAGCGATTCACAATAAATTAGACCAATTAGAAGCGATTGGAAGTCTAAACGGTGAGAAAAACAATCTCCGACACCCGCAATTACACGTTAACTATTCCTCTAGCTTTACCGAAGTATTCCCGGTTGTGTGCCCTGTTGGAATTTGGTCGTCTACATTTATCCTTTTTTTATAGTTGCAATGCACCGGTTTAGGTATCTCGAGACAATTAGTGCGGATAGAAGTGGATTCCTTGAGGGGATCAATGCAATCCAATTGGCAATGACATGGTGCATTACTGTCTAGTATTCATTACAAGAAAATAATGATGATTGTTAAAGAATATCTCGGTGTAAGATCACAGTCGAATATAATAAGTCTTGACTTATTAAAAATATTAAAGTGGAGAATCCTGCTAAATTAATGATGTCCTGTTATTAAACATTAGTTATTTTATATCGTGTAAGAGTGGTAAGAGCAGGTACTTGTCTCAATTTTAAATACTAAAGCTTCCTAAAAAGAAAATACAGTATTTGCACGTCTTTCTTAGTAAATTCATGGACTCCAATAAAGCTTCCGGAATTGTGGGATGGTAAATTCGCATTTAAAAAAAAAAGAAACAAGTACGTACATGCGCTTCACCTTATAGCATAGAATAAATAATAGTACTGCTTATAGTAAGTGATTGCGGCCGCTTACGGACAGCTGCAACACCAAAGGAATCACAAGAGCGCGGCTGGTTTGGAAGAAGTTGTGGGCTATTTTCTTTAAGGTTTCCAAGTCGTATCAGTCCGTAAAATGGTATCTGTGCGACGTAATTTCATAAATTTCAAACTATTTTTGCAAGGTAATTCTAAAAGTATTAATACTTATTTTATATTTTTAAAATTACATAATTAATACTAATTCCTCATTTTTAATTAGATTTAACGAACATACATCAAAACACAAAAACGTATAATTTTTTCTTAAAAAATATTATTATCACACTAGATTTTCTCTATCTTATAGGCGTTTTGCATACCTAAAGTGCACACGGTCGTCCAGACCTAGAACAAATATTTTCGTACAAGTAAATAAAAATATTTCGAACCTGCGTTCGTCAGCGCTGCAACTTAACTTTTAGGTATTACGCGACTGAGCCATCAAATTGAGCATTGCATGAATTAAATTTAAAAAGCGCATTTATTTTGATTTCACTGAAATTTCTAAGCGAAAATATTAAAATAATACCAATGCTTGTTACAAATGGGCTTAAATAATTATAAATATCATCATAAAAAGTTAAATAATCACTTTTTAATTCTTAGTTATTTTTTGACACGTACCAACTATACTAATGAGGTTAGTGAGCACTTAAAAGTTTGCAATGAATCCCCTAAAAATTACAAAGGCATGCGCTGGCTTCATGCAAACATCTGTCAACATATACACAAGCACGGAGTTTACGTACAGTAGCAAACTGAGAAAAACCAAGTATATGTATGTCGAAATGAATCTCCATATAAATTGTATAAGAATATAAGTGAATGACGTCATCTATTATAGAAGTACGGTTGACAACCGAGCATATTATCCACCTGATGATAAGGTGCCACTACATGTAATGCCTTTGTACCAGTAAAAAGACTCACTGATCAGATGCGGATTAAACGTCGACAGCGCCCTATGCTAGCACCTCTCAATCTGGCGGCTGTGTGTTATAAATTATGACATTTTTGGCAAATAAACGATATTATGTTTTATAATATTGTTTAGTCGCAAAATAGTAAGACACGTAGCAGGAGAGCATGAATGCAAAATATGATGAAATAATGAGGGCGATTTAGGAGTGTACAAGTAGACAGGGTGTGCTTTGGAAACTTTCTTTACATCTCTATAGATTTTTTTTAATTTTATGCAAGTACGTACTTACTTATTTTATATTTACATTTCTTTTCGTTTAAAAACTTCCTTGGGCCCCAAGGCACGTACCTAGTTTCCATTTAAATTAATTCGCCAGTCTCTGGTACTCGTCACTCACCATAAGCAACACAGCAACGATATCGTGCTATTTACGCAGGTATTGGACATAAAGACATATGTTAGCGTGGTTCTACCCAGGTTGGATCCATCCATTCGTTTCTGCAAAATCGTTCGTGCAAAATCATTATTTCTAATAGACAAAAAACATCTCATTTTTATTTATTTTTTAATTTATGCTTAAACAAGTCTTATGAACGTCAAATCTACACTGGTTCGCAAAACAAAACCGTATCGGATAAAAACCATCAAGAATCTCTAAGATATTTATTAATGACGGTTTCAACTATCCGATTAAAATTTATCGTCATAAAACCGATATCAGGGATATCAACAATTTATACTTGCAACACACTGAGGCTAGCAAAGTATAAATCGATAATACTTTTAACAGGTTATTAAAACGAAATAAAATTAAATGTGTTATTTTTATTACAGAAAATAAGTATTATTTTAATGCATTTAAAGAAGAAAGAAAAGAAGAAAGAAGAAGAAAAGAAAGAGAGAAAGATGTAATGCTTTTTTTTAATAAAAATTTTGGAAGAATCTAGTCTTCTATCAATCTTATACTCAGAAATAAAAGAAACTCACATTGAAAATTAAAAAGGTTTTGTAGTAATGAAATTAAAATGTCATGGCAACTCGGTAACATTCAGTGTCATGAATTAAGTATTTGGAATTCCGATGTGTTTTTCATGTTGTGATCAATAAGAAGAATCGCTTGGTACGTCTATAATCCATTCTTCGATAACATCGATTCAGAAACATCTTTAGTTAACATATCCGTGGTAGAGCCACACTGCGGCTGTATTATAGTTGTAGCACGAGTGGGTCGGCTCGACCGGGGTAGAACCACTCACTCACAGAATACCAGCGTGAAATGGCAGCTTGCTGTTGTTCGTATAGTGAGTGTAGAGAACTGGAGACCCTTTTTACTGAAGACGAGGCGTTCCATCTAAGTCCTCAGGGGTGACAACATATGTGTATTTTATTTCTTTTATAGATCTGTTGGCCAAAGCATCCACTTACCATCAGGTGGACTGCGTGCTCGTAAGCAAAGTCCTTTGTGGCAATACTATGGCTTTTTCTTTAGGTAGTATTTTCATAATGCGCAATAATAATTGAGATGATTTCAGTATGATAAAAAAACAAACTTTTCTATAATTTATATAATCAGGCGTTACTTCGTGGAATTATTTAACTTACATAATTTGAAGGGCATGCTTTGAAGACAACTTTTTTATTTTTATTTTTACGCGGATGTTAGCCTATACTATAGTCATCGGCAAACATGGCGTTCATATGAATTCCATGTTTTGTCCGGTTGAATGAAGTTTTGCATTAAAATTGATTATATCAATCGATTAAAGAAATACATAAAATGAAAACATATTTTACGGATTTAAAATTTATAACCGTAAATGAATGTAGGGCACTCGTGGCAGCGATATACATCTAGGTTTAAAAGTGACCCCATTAGCTGACCCACAGTCTATTCGCGTGTATTCGTTTGTTGCATTTCCCTCTACTCCAACTTTTTGTTAAAGCTATTCTCATGTCAAAGGATTGATAATCGTTGATTAAAATAATTTTTTTATAGGATGACAAACGAACCTGATGGGAAGTGGTTGCTGGGGCCCATAGACATCTACATCTGTCCTCGATTACAAATCAAAATGCAGATACGTTGTCACCCGTGAGGACTTCATAACGAACAATTTATACATTCACGAAATTAAATCAGGTGCATCATTAGTTCGTAGGCGTTGCTGATTAATGATAAATGTGATTTTGTATTACTAATAGAAGAATAGTATTCAGGCGTGGGGTTAGAAGTTTAGCATTCGCCATTATTTCAAAAACGAGCAACACGGCTTGGACTCCAGCCAATATCAGTGACATTGCAAATTGCGTTCTTAATTGCTGACTTACCACGTGCTCAATCCAAAGAGTATATAATCATTACATTTTAAGAGTCGCCAACATAGAGACACGGTAGTATTACTATACGTGTCAATGGAAAAAAAACAGTCTTGTCAAGTAAATTCGAGGATGATACTTGCATATCTTTTTATATATAAAAATTTGTGTCACATTGTTTGTCCGCGATGAACTCCGAAACCACTCAACAGATTTTAATGAAATTTTGCAAATATGTAACGCTTGCTCCAACTTGAGAGATAGAATAAGTACTTTATATCCCAATAAGTGACCCACAATATTTTTATTGCGAATTTAAAGATTTTTATATGACAAAGGGTCGTCGGAATGGGTAGGACACAGTCTGCCTGGCCAGCTAATTTCAAATAGACGCGAATGAAAATTCTTACGTTACTAATGTGTGCGTTTCAGCGCATCGCGTCTACAGAACACAGAACAACTAATAAATCAAATAAATTAATGTTATGCCGTTACAGTATGATATCACTAAAGGCTGACAAACATAAAAACCGCTGCATAATATGTTATGTTGTACATATATAATGTTATTGTACTAAGGTATGTTTTGACATATATCAAAAGTCACGTTTCAAATTAATTTCTACTTACAATGTATATCGTTTAACAAACTATGGCGTAAAGTATACTTTTGTTTAAGTGTACAGCAGCCTATAAAGTAAAATTATGTTGCAGAAACACGGTAATTCATCATTTGCTAAGCGTAATTAAGAACAATCTAATTAGAACGGTATTTTTACACATAACACGTTTTAAATCCCTTAAAATATTAATGGATAAACACTAGTAATATACAAGTCAATGTGGATAACAGGCTTACCTGGATGGTGCAGCTGATTTTCTAACTAGGTATTGATCTGGGTTGATAGTTATACCAACCACCTGGGACTTCGTGTTTCGATAGTTGTGCGGCATTTTCTACCGCACTAGACTTCGTGTTTCGATAGTTGTGCGGCATTTTCTACCGCACTGACAACAGGCCATACAAACTGAACGTTTTGCCTTTTATGCCCACCGACAGAGCAACCACTTCCATGTGAACTCCTGCAGTATCCGCTTGGTCAGACAAGCCGATAATAAGCGACGGGTTTAACCAGAAGAGCTGATAATAGAGACAACCCATTCAGCACATTTGAGACTCAATCTGAATAATTTCACAATAAATTCAACATAAATTTATTTAAAAAAATATTACGTCAAATATACAGGTCTATTAAATGTATATCAAATATAAATTTAATAGACTTGGAAATCGCGCATGTTTGACTTTTATAAATGATCGTAATTGTTAAGCAAATAACTGCAGCGGACGAATTGATACTAGGTTTTTTTTTCAGACGCCAGCCTTGCGTTCATCCTTGTACGGCCTCTGTATTTGTACTTACCTCGACAAGACCATTGTCACTTGATACTTTAACATTTACCAAAGCAAATAATTATCACGGCACCATGTGATTTCTGAAAATAAACATTTTAGAAATGACAATATTTTTCATCAGTCATAGGATATAATGACTATTCATCGTGTTAAATTTACTTATTTTTAATTTATTACGTTTCGGGTGCTTTACATGGTCAAACGGAACTCAGGTGTTTGACATCCCGTTATAGCCTAGCCTGGCTACCTTTAGGTTTTGAATATTAAATTTTGGTCCGATCTACGCAGAACGAGCTTAGAGTATCTTGAAGTCTTGCAGTGATATGCAGTGGATTCAATTTTGTTAATTATAGGATACCAAGCAAATCGCAGCACCCACCTATCTTGGCTGTTGACATTAGGATGTCTTTTAATTTCAATAGCCTCGCGTATTATCCTTGGTAGGAATCGGTGTTCTTTTGGGACGAGTTGTGGTCTACCAAATCTTATGTAATGGCGAGGATGGTCTTCAACATGTTAACAGATTGCAGACTTCTCGGAGAGTCAGTGCTCCACGTCACATATATGTTATTTCACACAGATTTTTATAGACAGTTTTAAGTTTGTATACTCCTGCATATTGTAGAGGGATATTACAATTGACAGATAGTAAAAATTTACTAATCTTCTTCGCCGGCTTGTAGCGGCCATGAAATAAAGCAGTACAGCAGTCACATACTCAACTGTGACCTGTTTCACTCCTCCACTGAGACACAGGCGTGGGACTCGAAGTTTGTTGTCTTGCAATTCTTGTTTTACGTGCTTAAGTTCGGCGGCCAGATATTTTTTGCCACAGATCTCTCATATTCTCTGAAACAAGGGTTTAAAGTAAGCTGAAGTGGCAATGGGTGGTTTTCAAGCTCAGGTTCTGGGCCACGTACCGGTTAGCGAAGTGTAGGTTGGTTCCCCACTAGATGAAGTGAGAACCTGTTAAGAAATGCAGTGAGAAATCAATGGATGCAAGTTCTTAGTCTGAAGTCGGCTGCAGGTGTCTACGGACTGCAATGGTCACTTAACATCAGCACAAAATAAATGATAAGTTAAAAGTCAATATAAAATAAGTTATAAGTCAACTAATAGAATCTACGTAGTAGAGCCATGCTGCAGTTATACTAGTAGTATAGGGGAGCGAGGGGCTTGTTGTAACAGGGGCAAGTAGTAACAGGCTCTTTTCACTCTGTTGTTTCACTCACACGGATCTTAAACGCTATTAACGTATTTCTTTGACTAGATTTGACCTATAAAGCGCGCCGCATCATGTTACCATAGCCAGTGTCCCACCGACACGCGCAGTGAGCCGAAGTGTGCACGCGCTTCATTTCTGCCTGGTAATATAAAATTGAACTGTCGTAAAATTTCGGTTTGCGTTTTTGAATTGACTAATTTCAAATTTTCTATATCTTATTTCCATTCAAATTTATCTATCTCTGATAATGTGTAACAGTTTTTATGATTGCTAAATTGTTTAAATAGCTATCCTGATAAATGTTAAAAATCATACCATAGGGTTAGTTGTAACAAAATCCCGGGGTTTGTTGTAACGTGTTACAACATGCCCCAAGTTATGATGTAGATACCTACTTTTTCCTTTGTTTTAGAATGAGGGTGTATTAAAGAAAGTCAGAGCGGTCAACACAAAGCCAAGAAGTGTATGAGTTAGCGGCAGCTAAAGTTTTAGAAAAAAATACAGTATTCGGAAAGCTAGTCAGACTTTCAGATTATGTCACGTCTCTCTTTATAGATACATAGAGAAAAAGAAGAATAATGAAAGTCTACAAAAACTTTCTCGCCATCGAAGATTAGACCTTTACCAAAGGCGCCACCAAGAAAAACTAATACAAATAGCAGACGCAAAAGAAAATCTACAGTATTGAGGGACACTCCTGAAAAGGAAGCTTTACAAAAGGAATGTGAAGAAAAAATTAAGAAAAAACAGAAAAAAGATGATAAAATTAAAGGAAAAGGGGAAGGGAAAAGCCAAAGGCAAATCAACAAATAATAAAATCAGAGTGGGCAGAGCTAAAAAGAAGATTTTATGTTCAGATTCAGAATCTGAATCAGAAGAGTGGTATTGTCTGGTATGTGGTGAAGCTTACGCAGATACAAATAAAGAAGATTGGATAGAGTGTATAATTTGTAAGGTGTAGGCACATGTAGGATGTGTTACAGGAGACATTATATCTTTTATTTGTATTAATTGTAGCTCAGATGAAGACTGAATTTAATTATAACGAAACCCACAAAACGTTGATTCTTACATAAGTATAATACTTTGTTAGATAGCTATTAAGAAGAGATAATTACGAAGCATACCTTAGATATAAATAATTTAATTACTTACTGTGATTTAAAAGTGCCATGATGGTTATAAGAGGTGTTTAACTAAATAAAACTGTTAATTACTTAATTTTTAAGTGTTGAGTACTAAAAAAGTGTATTTGAGTTGATTTTTGATAAGAATTACATATTACTTACCTAAGGAAGATGTCAATGTTGTTAAAAATAAACAAAGAATAAATGATTAGAGGTATTATTGTCGTTTTTTTTGTCGTTACTACTTGCCCCGGTAGACGTTACAACTTGCCCCAAGCACGATGTAAGTTGTAACACCGCACTTCTTCTAGAAAATAATTGTAAAATAATGACCAATAGTTATGGTATTATTTTTACTTGATTTGGTAGAGGAAGAGTTACAGTATCCATCCATCTTTATTTAGTAGATTTTTAATCAATAGATCTCAAGATATATTAGTTTTAATGAAAACTGTTACAACAAGCCCCTCGCTCCCCTAGTTATAGCACGAATGGGTCGACTCGACCAGGGAAGGACCAGGCTCACACAGAATACCAGCGTCAAATAGTAGCTTAATGCTGCTGTGTTTCGTATGGCGAGTGTAGAGAACCGGAGACCCTTTTTAGCGGAAACGAGGCATTCCACCTAAGTCTTCACGAGTGACAACGCATCTGCATTTTGATTCGTAATCGAGGATAGATGTAGATGTTTATAGGCCACAGCAACCACTTACCATCAGGTGGAATGTGTGCTCCTTTGTCACCCTATCATATAAAAAAAAGAAAAAAAAGAATCAGGCGTAACTTTGCGGAAATTCATTATATTAACCATATGTAGTCCAGTATATTAAAAAAATACAATCAGCTGGGATCCGTGTAATAAAATAAAATGATTTGTCACTCGAACTTCTTGTAGAAATAGTAAATTAAAAAATTTGAATCCTTTCTTAGATGAAAACAATATTCTCAGGATGGACGGAAGGCTTAGACTTGCTAATTTAGCAGAATGTAGTAAACATCCCACAATTTTAAGCAATAGGAACTGTCTTACACGTTTAATTACAGGTAATGCACACAAAAGGACATAGTACGGAGGTGTACAGTTGATGTTGTGTTACATAAGATCAAGGTATTGGTTAGTGAAAGCAAAGGGCTTAGTCACGAAACACATTCATAAATGTTAAATATACGCTAGACAAAGCGCCTCTACCAGAACCCAAATAATGGGAGATCTACCACAAGTGCGAGTGACTCCTAGCCACTTTGAAGAGCACCTTTCACTCTCTGTCAATTGCATGCACTATCCTCGTCACCACTAGTCTCAGTACCACTACTCCCAACAACACTAATTCTTTTTATGGAAGTTGGGGCAAACGAATATTCAGATGACCTGATGTTAGGGAACTGCCGTCACCCATAGACAACTGCAACAACAAAGCAATTACAGCAGACTTTTTTAAAAAGAAAAGGCTCTTTTTAAAGTACCTGATTCGTATTATACAAAAATAGTATAGGTACATACATCTTATGAAAGGAATTATTCTGTACTGTAGAAACTATTCCCATAAATTTCACATCGATAAACGACCGAGTAGATGTCTAAGGAGTAATCATCAGATTATCTTATACAGCGATTCTTATGATACTCAAAACTAGTTTGGTACCATGCGGGAATTTAATTCGATGTTCACAAAACCGTAGATACAATATTTATATATTGATATACTAGATATGATAATGACATTAACACAAGATATAAACAATGCAAGTTTAAAAGGAAAGCAGAAAATTATTTGTGCAGTTTCACGCTAACCCTTTATGTATCAAGATTACTACGGCGCAGTTATCAGCGTACGATGTACGAGTATACGAGGCGCGCAACTATGGTGTGGCGTGTGGCTAAGAAACAATAACCGGGCCGAAAATAAATCGACACTCTCTCTAACGTGGGCGCCTACCGGTAGTATAGAAGCGAAAGTCTCCTTCGGTTCTCGCCGCATTACGCAACCCACAATAAATATATAGCATCTGTATAAATTAATATGGTCTATTCGACCGGTTTGGGCGGTGCTATTTTTCACGGTTGCTATTATGTGTTAAGATATTAAAACGTGTGAGTGTAAAATAATTCCCTCAAGCATGTTAGTTTAACTACGATAACGAACGGCATACGACGTTTTAAACGAACATTGGGAAGTTTAAAAATCGCTCTATTCCAATTTCGGGTTGCCTATCAAAATCTACGTTTGAATGGATTATTTGGTAACATTTGGTGAAAATTCAGTAAATAACTTTCTTTCATTTCTTTGCTTTTTCTTTTTATATGTTGAAATTATGGAATCCGTCACTATCTGATACGGTACGTTGACAACGACAGTGTGTGAGTTTGTTGAAGTGAAACCGGAACATATTTGACCATATCTTGCAGGTGAGAAACGTGTGTCAATGTCATGTTAAACAAAATACAAGTATTTTACTCTTAATGTATTATTGGTTGAAAAAAAGTTAGTTGAAATGAAATTTTTAATGATATTAAAAAACTATTCTGTTGTTATCGGCTAAATTGTCTCCAATAATTTTATATTATCGGATGAATATAGCATCGCATTAATAAACTTTTGTATTTAATTATACTGCACATAATTATGTTTAAAATTTTGATAAAATAATAACTAGTAATAACGTTGCGTGCCACAACAAATTACAAAACAAATCGTTTTGAAATCAATATCGGGTACATAAGCTACTTATTAGTTTTTATAAAGGAAGGTACCTAATAAGTCTACTATATTAGTAAACAAAAAGTAGTGATAAATGCGCCCGGGATTTATCGGTATAAAGTTAAGTTGAAGTTGCACTCTATATACGTCCCACTGCTGGGTACAGGCATCCTCTCATTCCCTTGAGTTTTGGGGCAAGGAAATGTTCGCCGTGCTGCCACAATACGTATTGGCAAACTTCATTTATCTTCGAAATATTTTTTTCTTGTTTTTAGATACGCAGGTTTCCTCACGATGTTTTCCGTGGTAACTCAGGGGCTAAACGCTTGCTAAAAATTTCACAGTACCCGAGCAACCCGAGTTCGATCGCCGACGCCAGCAATGAAATTGTTAATTGCAATTTAAGTGCTGATCTACCAATGTCTCGGCAATGAAGGAAAACATCTATCAGTATACTGAGATTTAATATATTGCGATTACCCTACAAGCATCAAAAGAGTTAAAATTGTACGTTGTTAACGACGGATCGATATCTAGCGAACATTCTATGACTCACGACAAAATATGACGCCAATGATAAATAGTTATGAAGCGATGTACTGTGACATAATAACACAGATTATATAATAGCATAATAGAATGACTTAAATTCTTACGCCTGGCCAGAAGGGTAGGCAGAGATCACGCACTTCCATTTGGCACGATCCTGACACACCTCTTTCGCTTCTTTACATCTATATATCTACGCATACATGCTGGTCGATTAATGGTACACTTAATTTGGCCCATCCATACTTTTTACTTACTAATATTATAAATGCGAAAGTGTGTTTGTTTGTTTGTTTGTCCTTCTTTCACGTTGCAACAGAGCGTCGGCATGGAATGATTTTTTGTATGGGGATAGTTAGGTGGCTGTAGAGTGACATAGGCTACTTTTTCCTCGGAAAAACATCTCATTCCCGTGGGAAAATAGAATATGTTGCAAAAGTTTGTCCTTTTTTCACGTCGGCATGGCATGAATTTTGGTATAGGGATAGTTCGGTGGCTGTAGAGTGACATAGGCTACTTTTTCCGTGGAAAAACATCTCATTCCCGTTCCCGTGGGAAATATTCTATATTCCCACGGGAATGAGATGTTTTTCCGCAGAAAAAAGTAGCCTATGTCACTCTACAGCCTCATTCCCGTGGGAAAATAGAATATGTTGCAAAAGTTTGTGCTTCTTTCACGTTGCAACAGAGCGTCGGCATGGCATGAATTTTGGTATGGGGATAGGTAGGTGGCTGTAGAGTGACATAGGCTACTTTTTCCGCGGAAAAACATCTCATTCCCGTGGGAAAATCGAATATATTGCACAAGTTTGTCCTTCTTTCGCGTTGCAACAGAGAGTCGGCATGGCATGATTTTGTGTATGGGGATAGTTCGGTGGCTGTAGAGTGACATAGGCTACTTTTTTCAGCGGAAAAATATATCATTCCCGTGGAAAAATAGAATATGTTGCAAAAGTTTGTCCTTCTTTCACGTCGCAACAGAGCGTCGGCATTGCATGAATTTTGGTATGGGGATAGTTAGGTGGCTGTAGAGTGACATAGGCTACTTTTTTCAGCGGAAAAATATATCATTCCCGTGGGAAAATCGAATATGTTGCAAAATTAAATTCAGCTAGGTGGCGCCACCGTGGTTCTACAAGACGCACGACGGTACGATGGACGAAAACAGAAGGTCAGAATATCTGGATTATTATGTCTTTTTACCAAAATTAAGATAAAAAATGTATGGATCTGTATTTTTCCACGCAGGACCGGGAAGAGAGCGATAAAAAACATAAAATTCACCAGCTGATTTTCTTCAAACGTTTTGGTGCATTGTAATTCACAGAATAGGCGATAACCTCGCAGATGATATTAAGTAATCCGTTGATGCTCTGCCTACCCCGCAAGGGTTACAGGCGTGATTATAAGTATGGATCAGAAATACTATCACAAACTTCACCGTAACGCTTTCATCCTTAACTATTACTTAACAGTGGTAGAAACAGTTCTTAGTAAGCCTTATTAATAAGCCTTAGTAATATTTATTGAACGGAAATGAATACGGTTCTTATATGTGAAAATATTTTTGAGAGTTCTTATTAACTAACGTATACATAGTTTAAATTGATTCCACTAGATGTCTTTACTAGGTTTTTAAAACGCGGTAACGACATGTTTCCTGACATGTACTTAACTCCCGCCGTTGAGCCGCGGGTCAACTTATAGTGCATACGGTACCTATACGCTTAAATTGTTTCTATTTCGTAGCTTATTCGACTACCTGCTTTCGATTTCGGTTGTTTGTTATTTGCTTTGTGATTTGGTTAAGGTTGAATGGATTTATATTGGCTTTCATTTTCGGATTTGTGTATTTTCTTGGATCGGTTTTGTTGATTTGGTTGGTATTCCTTTATATATATTTAGACTCTGGCTTTGATTTTGGATTTTGTTTATTTAGAATCGTGAATTGGTTTTCGTTGTTTTAGGTTTTTTAACAATTTTTCAAAGGAAAATTAATAGTATAGATAGTGTATACGGTACCTATACACTTACTTCTTTTTTTGTTGGTTATATTTATATTGACTACTGCTTTCGATTTCGGTTTTCTGCAATTTGTTTTGTGATTTGGTTTAAGTTGATTCGATTTTTTTTGGCTATCGTTTTCGGATTCGTGTTGTGTCTTGAATTGGTTTTGTTGTTTTGCTTTTAAAAAAATATTTAAAAGGAAATTTAATTCCTTTTAGGTATTTTAACGTTTTTTTATAAATAGGTTTTTTGTTACTTCATAATGCCTCGCAAACATAAGTCCAGCCTTTCAAGAGTATTTTCTCAAAGACAAGCGAAAAGATTAGCTCGATCGCTAGAATCTTTAGAAGATGCTGAACTGAGAAGGCAAGAACAAACAGAGCGTCAGGCTGCTTTTAGAGCATCTGAGACACCTTCTCAAAGTCAGGAAAGGCGTCTTGAACAGGCAGAGCGTCAAGCTACTTTAAGAGCTTCTGAAACACCTTCTCAAAGTCAGCGAAGGCGTCTTGAACAGGCAGAGCGTCAAGCTACTTTAAGAGCTACTGAAGCACCTGCTCAAAGTCAGCAAAGGCTATTCGAACAAGCGGATTGGCAGGCCGCCTTAAGAGCCGCGGAAACACCTGATGAAACTCAACACAGACTCATTGAACAAGCTGAACGTCAATTTACTATAAGGGCATCTGAAACACCAGAACAGACACAGGTGCGCAGAGATGCAAGTGCACAGCTCCAAGCAGAACGTCGACAAAATTTTCAAAGAAAAAATTGGTCGGTTTTTAATGACGCAGCATTCAATTATGATCCGTTGATTGATTATAAAAATCACAGGTTAGTTGTTATCGGACTGATGGACAAGGCGTGTCGATTTTGCAGCGCTTTAAAATGGAAAGACGAGACCGCACGCATGTGCTGTTCCAATGGCAAAGTATCTCTTCCGTTACTTGGGGAACCAGAAGAACCTTTGAAAACTCTCTTTTTATATGATGCTAATGAATTACGGCGCTTTTTAAACAGGATCCGGAAATATAACTCATGCTTTCAAATGACGTCCTTCGGAGTTGACCGGGAAATAATAATGCCGGGATTTTCGCCTACATTTACGGTGCAAGGGCAAATTTATCATAGAATAGGTTCACTTTTTTCAGCTGAAAACGAACAGCATAAATTTTTACAAGTATATTTTATGGGTGACGAAAAATTGAGGTAGACCGTCGCTGCCAATTTATCCAGGGAGTTTATAGAGACACAGTTTACAAAATTCAAAGATTCTTGCATTAACGTAACAAACATTTAAAACTGCTTTAGAAAACCTACCTGAAGAGGATTATAAAGTCGTCATTCACGCAGATCGGACCTCTCGAGGAGAGCATGAAAGGTGCTACAATGCACCTTTGATAAACGAAATAGCAGCCGTAATTAGTGGTGATCAATTTTCTTCACGAGACATTGTCTTGCGAGTACACAATGATAAGTTGCAACGGGTAGCCGATACACACAAGTTTTATGAAGCTCTGCAATACCCATTGATTTATTGCATAGGACAAGAGGGTTATCATTTTCAAGTGCCACTCATTAACCCGGTCACAAAGGAGCCTACTCCGAACAAAAAAGTATCATGTATGGATTTTTATGCGTATCATATGATGTTGCGAGAAAATGATTTTAACCTCTTAGCCCGGTGTAGACAATTATTTCATCAATTTTTGATAGACATGTATGTGAAGGTAGAAATGAACGTCTCCGTTATATATCTTTAAATGAAAAAAGCTGTGCGTTGAGAATTATATACTTTTACAAGATGCAGTTTCTAGCAATGTAAACCCCAGAAATTTAGGTAAAATGGCAATTCTGCCCTCATCATTCATTAACAGTCCCCGCTACCTACATGAGTACACACAAGACGCATTCGCCTATGTACGAACTTACGGAAGACCTGATCTTTTTGTTATTTTTACTTGCAATCCCACATGGAAAGAAATAACCGAGGAGCTAATGCGGGACCAAAAAAGTACTGACAGACACGATTTAGTTGCTAGAGTATTTAGATTAAAAGTACAAAAATTTATGTATGTAATTAACAAAGGGAAAATTTTCGGAGAGGTGCAGTGCTACATGTATTCAATTGAATGGCAAAAATTACCTCATGCCCACATTTTAATATGGCTTAAAGAGAAGTTGTGGCCCAGCCAAATAGACGACATAGTAAGATTCGCCGAGGTTCCAGATCCTGAGCAAGATAAAGAATTGTATGTTACCATCGTCCGAAATATGATTCACGGTCCATGTGGAGCACGAAATTTAATATCGCCATGTATGAAAGAAGGAAAATGTACAAATAAATTGCCTAAACAGCTATTAAAAGAAACAGTGCACTATGACAATGGCTACCCTTTATACAGACGCATAGCTCCCGAACATGGTGGCAGGAAAGTTACAATCAAATCTCGCTCTGGAGCGTTCGAAACCTTAGATAACAGCTGGATTGTTCCGTATTCGCCCATTCTATGCAAAATGTTTAATGCCCACATTAATGTAGAAGCATGTAACTCTGTCCGCGCAATCAAGTATATCTGTAAGTACATAAATAAAGGAAGCGACCAAGCAATATTTAATCTCAGGAGTGAAGGTGAAGCAAATCCCGTTAATGAAGTACAGATCTTTCAAGCAGGGCGTTATGTCAGCAGTAACGAGGCAGCGTGGCGTCTCCTTGGCTTCCCTTTACACGAAAGGCACCCAACAACTACTCACCTTGCTGTGCACTTAGAAAATGGAGAGCGTGTATATTTCACCGAAAGAAATTTCCAAGAACGAATTGCATCACCGCCAAAAACCACACCAACAGCCTTCTTTCAACTTTGTCAAACCGACCCCTTTGCAAAAACGTTGTTATATTCCCCCGCTATTATACTTGGAACACATCTAGGAAGGAGTGGAAAATATTCAAGGCGCGCCTGTTGCAAATTGGCACGGTGTAAAGTCATCAGATTGGTCGTGTGTATACCGTCCATGTAACTAATTTTGAATGTTTCTGTTCACGATTGCTGCTGCACCATGTTCGGGGTCCTAGAGGATATAAAGACCTTAAAACTGTCAACGGTCAGGAATGCGCAACTTATAGAGAAGCATGTGAAGCTCTACATCTTTTAGAAAACGATAATCACTGGGATGAAACCATGGAGGAAGCTGTGCAGTGCCAGTCACCAGCCAAAATTAGGGATCTTTAAGCAATTCTCATATTATCTTGCGGGCTATCTAATGCACATGAATTGTGGGACAAATATAAAGAGTACATGGCGGAAGATATTTTGCGAAGGTTACAGCAGACACACGCGAACATGACATACAATGAACGCATTTATAATGAAGCACTTGGAAAAATTGAAAATAATATAAAGTAATGGCAATGGTAGGTAAAAAATTAAGCGACTTTGGAATGATAAGCCCTCAGCGAACAACCAAAAATGAACTAAGTGATGAAATTATACGTGAAACAAACTACGATATACCAGCTTTGCAGCAGCAAGTAGCCGAATTTGTACCCCGCTTGCTTCCCGAACAAAAACGAGTTTTTGACAAAGTATTAGGACAAATTGAATCTGGAAATGTTGCACTTTTCTTTTCAGATGCCCCTGGAGGAACTGGGAAGACATTTTTGTTAAATTTATTATTAGCGCAAGTACGGACAAAAACATTGCTGTGGCCTTAGCTTCCTCCGGTATAGCCGCCACGCTGCTAAGCGGGGGCCGTACTGCACATTCTGTTTTAAAACTCCCTCTAAATCTAGCCCAGGAAGAATCGCCGATCTGCAACTTAAGCAAAAATAGTGCACGAGGTATAATGTTACGACAATACAAACTATTAGTGTGGGACGAAAGTACAATGTCGCATAAAAAAGCTGTAGAAGCACTAAATCAAACGCTCCAGGATTTGCGCAGCAATACCGATGTAATAGGAGGAATGGTGGGTTTACCTGTTATTCAAAACGGCACACCAGCAGATTTACAGCAGACTTAAAGCATGCCTCAAGTCGTCTATTTTATGGAACAAGGTGCCAAAATTCAGTTTAACTACGAGTATGAGAGTGCATTTGTATAATGATATCAATGCTGGAAACTATGCTGACACACTATTAAAATTTGGCGATGGGCGGTTGGAAACGGATGCTGAGGGCTGCGTTAAATTGACGAGAGATTTTTGTAATTTAGTACAGAGTCATTCCGAATTAATTGCGAGCATTTATTCAGATTGAACCAACAAAATGCATGAAGACAAATGGTTATGTGAAAGGCGATTCTTGCACCAAAAAAATGAGAGCGTTAACAAAATAAATTCAGATATATTAAGCAAAGTAGCAGGAGAAATAACAGAGTATTTGTCAGTAGACACAGTTATGGACACAGAACAGAGCACTTCATATCCCTTAGATTTTCTAAATTCTCTAGAGTTGTCACGTGTGAGGGCTCACATAAGCTTCAATTAAAATTAGGCATCCCAGTCATGCGAATGTGATGAAACCATGTGAGCAAATTGCTCGAAGAGGGGAAGGTCAAGAGTACTCGGATGCCCAGACGTGCATGTATGAAGAAGTTAATGAACCTGAAAGAAGCGAAAGAGGTATGTAAGGATCGTGACACTTGGCGTTCTGTTCTTTCTGGCTGCCCCGTTAGGGATTGTGCGTGAAGATAAGGAAGTAAGTAAGCGGTCATGCGAATGTGAAATTTAGATGCTCATCGGTTATGTAACGGGACAAGGCTGCTTGCGACACATCTTGGACGGAACATAATCGGTGCTACAATTTTGACAGGCGTAGGAAAAGGTGAAAATGTTATTATACCACGGATCCCTATAATTCCCACAGATCTTCCTTTTCAATTCAAAAGGTTGCAGTTCCCTATTAAGCTCAGGTTTGCAATGACAATTAACAAAGTGCAAGGGCAAACGTTACAGGTAGCGGGGTCAACTTAGAAAAACCGTGCTTCTCTCATGGTCAGCTGTATGTAGCATGTTCGCGTGTGTCAAATGCCCAGAATCTTCACATTCTTTCCCCGAATGGAAACACACATAACATTGTGTACGGGAGCGTCTTTAAATAGTGTTCAGTTTTTTTTCCAAAATTCCCACAATCAATTAATCAGAATTCCCACAGATCTTCACTTTCAATTCAAAATTTCCTATTTAGCTCAGTTTCTTCTCAAGTCCAAATGCTGCACCTCTGACGGACCTATTAAGCTCAGTTTCCTTTCAACTCAAAAGGCTGCATCTCTGACGGATCTTTTATTTGGCTCAGTTTCCTTTCAATTCAGAAAACTGCATCTCTGACGAATCAATTTAGCTCAGTTTCTTTTCAAAAGTCTGCATCCCTGACAGATAATTATGCTCAGTTTCCTTTAATTAAAAAAATATCCCCTATCTATTTGGAATAAACAGGCTATTTTAATGCTTTCCTATACGCTGCGTTTCAAAACATTTAAATAGGCTGACGAATCAATTTTGCTCAGTTTCCTTTTAATGGCTGCATCTCTGACAAATCTATAAAACTCAGTTTTCTTTCAATTCAAAAAACAATGGATAGTTCATTTCCCAGTGACCATGCGGACGAAGCCACGGGTAACAGCTAGTCTTCAATATAATCATCAATTTGGTCGATAAACTTCAGGCTAAGACACCTCTTACCGCCACTCACTTCTGCATCATCATAGTACATAGTAGTACAATATTAATATAACGTTATTCGTCACATCAGTAATATAACAGCCTGTCAACGCCCCACAGTTAGTCATAGGCCTTCTCTCATTTATGAAGTTTTAGAATAGGGCGGAGTCTGCCCCGCTACGCTGCCTCTTTACATGTCCATGAAATGTTTTAAAATCTCACACCTGAAAAATTTTCAGGGTATTTTTCCATTTGAACATTTATACATTTCATTGAGTACTTTTATATGAGCATGCAACTTTAATTTTAATTAACAATTTCATTGGTGCCGATGAGGATCGAACTCGTATAATACATATTAACGTATCTCAAATTATTTTATAATGAGGCATTAATTTAAACCATTGCCTCGTAGACTAGTGGTCGTTAAGCGGTTGTTGATCATATGGTTCCGCTTTAAAATCTCGTGTCGGGCCAATAAATATAAATCATGTTATATGCCTCTACACTATATAGTTTGTCGGCAAGTCATAAAGTCTATTCAAAAAAAGAATGTCATCGAAGTTACGTAATTTATAACACCGGGTTTATAATGCATTTGATCATCTTGACTTATCTTGATAAGACGTATCGTATCGAGTACTTGCATTTTACGTATACAATCCCATTTTATATCACTATCCGTATGGTGTCAAAAAAGTTATCCATCATGTTAAGAAATATATTAAAATATATGGATGTGTGTATTTTTTCTGAACCTAATCGGTCCGATTATCATTCAGTCATAGAGGTCAATCAGATATACAAGGTTTTATATGGATCGAGACGTATCAGATACGGTGTTACAACGGCGTAACACATGATTGCGTATAATTTTGTGTCCTAAGTAGCTATAATGACACACGTCTGCGCCACGCGACGAAGATACTATAGGTACACTGAGATGATTGTAGACCCGGCCTAAAATGTTTCCAATATTTACACGTTATTTTCGTTTATGTGATTTTGAACTTTGTTTATAAGGGTGGCAAGCGAGCACACAACCCACCTGATGATAAGTGGTTGCTGTGACATCTATAGTCTATATATATATAGACATCTAAATTGATTCTCAATAACGTTTCAAAATGTTGATGTGTTGTCAAACGTGAGTGATCTTAGACGTAATGCCTCGTTTTCAGTAAAATTAGTTTCCAGCAAAATAAACTCACCATACGAAACAGCAGCGTTGAGTGCTATTTTACGTTGGTATTCTATGAGAGCGTGGTCCTTCCCCGGTCGAGACAACCCACTCGTGCTCCAACTATACTACTAATATAACTGCAGCATGGCTCTACCACGTGAAAACTTCACTTAATTTTACTTGAACTTTCTATAATCATGATTTAAAACATTAATTATTATGAATAATATATTAAACAATTATAGACCAAAAATTCGAAGTAATAAAAACTGCTGTCAATGTGTTATAATAGTTAATCCATTTCAAAAATTAAAGGTTTAAATATTACCTTAGCAAAAAGTTACGGTAAAGGAATTACATTCAACATTCAGTAATTTATTAATTTTTTGCTAAAAGGTTAACTTGTAATATAGCCTTGAATTATGTCATAATGATTGCCTGGCTTGAAACATTACACTATATAATTATGTTTTCCTTTATATAAAATACTAATAATATTTGCTAAATTCATAAGTATTTTGCAAAATTAATTTTTTCCAATAATAAGCTTGCAATGCAATTTATATTAGCCAATGTAGGACGAGTACTTGAAACTCGTCAATCTCTAGTAATGAAATTACAAAAAAGGCAAGTTGTAAAATTAAAAATTTTGTACGACCGACTTCAATATAAATAAAATAAGAACATCATCAATGTAATCCTATTAAATACGCATTGTAAAGGATAAATCAAAAACAATTTGTCAGATTTTGATCGTATTTATATGAGACTACATTCAAATAAAAAAGAATCATCAAAATCGGTTCACCTAGAAAAGTTCTAAGGTAATACATATAAACAGTATAGTCGTATTGAGAACCTTTTTATTATTTTGAAGTTAGTTGAAGTCTTGATTAAAGTCGGACCCGGTTGAAATTTAAGAATCACTGCACTGTGACGGCATATTCTTTCGGCAAAAAAAAAAACCATCAAAATAGGTCTACAGCCTGTAAATATTCCTGCTGAATATTTTAAGAAATATAGTTGAACGAATATTTTTAACTGATACCTATTTATAAGTATACTAATAAAATGAATAAATAAATACCTACTACCTGAGTAATGAAATAATACTGAGAATAATAATGAGCTACTGTTTCTTTTTCTATTTTTTTTAGGTAAAACAAGCTTATATCTTATATGTCACATATCTTTGAGTCCGTTTAACATTAAAATTAAGAAAATTGGCAAACAACAGATACAGACATTATTTTCGTAACAATGTCTTCTGCCCAAAATCTCCTGGGCGCGCTTAGATCCAGTAGTAACCTTATCGGAGACCGAAGTATGATAGCGTTTTTATCTATCAATATTTTTTAATTTATTTTGAAAACACACAGTCTTTACAACATAATTACTCTTATTATTAAATACATAAAGACAAATCGTGCCAACACGTAATAACATAAGTCTCTTTCTTTTGTTAACCTTTTTATATGAGAGGAGGCAAATGAGCGTGAGGATCAACTGATGGTAAGTGATTACCGCCGCCCATGAACAACTACAACACCAGGGGAATCGCAGATGTATTGCCGGCCTTTTGAAAAAGAGTAGGTTTTTTCTTGAAGGTCCCTAAGTTGTATTGGTCTGGAAAATCGCTGGTGGTAGTCGATTCTACAAAGAAGTTGTGCGAGGAAGACAACTTCTTGTAAATCGCACAGTAGTGGACCGCCAATCATCCAGGTGGTAAGGATGGTATCTCGAGTTCTGCCGCGATGTGCGATGGTGAATTGAGGTGCTGGAATTAATCCAGACAATTCCTCTGAGTACTTCCCGTGGTGAATACTACTGAATACGCTAAGAGATGCAACATTTCGTCGCAGCGCCAATGAGTCAAGCCGATCAGAAAGTGCTCGGTCGCCGACGATTCGAACTCCTCTGCGCTGGATGCGATCAAATAGACGGAGCTGGCACTGGGAAGCCCTGACCCAGAGATAGTATTTAAGTAATAACCTAAATGCTACAACAGTTAAACATAATAATATAATGATTTTTTTATTCGATAACCACAACAAACTGTATTTCAGTTCAAGGAATTCATTGAGTCATTTCAAAATTAACGAGAAAATAAAAATGAAAATAATTTTTACAGAAATAAATATGATATAGACATTTAATGAGAGCCCAAACGTTTACAAACCAGATAACTTATTGTATGAGTTTAAAGAACGAGCTATGAAACTCGTATTTTGTTCTCGCGGAAATGAGGAGGTAGGAACGAAGATGTTTGTTGTTCGTGAAGGGCGAGCGGTTAGTTTGTGTGCTGTAAATGATGTGGGTAATAAATAAGAACGATATATTTCATTATTAAGAAATTTATCGAGGCATATCAAAGAATTTGGATTGATTTTATAAACTCATAAAATTAAAAAAAATAGTTTTAGTATTTTTTCTACTAGAAAACATAGTTATTTCTTTCAAAATTATTACAGAAAGTTTCACGCGTACAGTTCAAAATGTGTATAATTTTAAAAACTTTAATAAAATAATTAAATAGCAGTTCTATCTATAATATTATATAATACTTAAAAACCTTTTTTATAAGCTGTTTAAGAATATTTTACAGGATTCTTTGATTAGCGTAATATCTTTATTGAATCTAAAAGTTTTTAATTGCAAACAGTTTAAGACATTATGCCTAATAGCTGACGAAATAGAAACCTCGTCAGATGCAACACTATTAAGCCATTATTTATGATTACAATACAATTTACAGAACAAATAATCGTGTTTCAAGAAACTTAATTCATATACTTCCTATGGTAGTAAGGTAAAGAATTAAGGCCGTAATCACTCAGGGTTAGCTCCTGTACATACCTGTGCACTCGCTGATAATTTTGCAGTACGCTAGCACCGCGGGTTCGATCGTCGCGACGCCAAAGAAACTGTTAATTATAAATGCTGATTTAGCACGTCCTCGGCGGTGAAGAAAAATATCGTGAGGAGAAATCTGCATGTATGAAAAATAAAAATAAAATATTTCGAAAACATGTGAAGGGGACACATGTCTTTGAAACCGCATAAGAGACTTTTTTAACTTTTCTTTTTTGAATAAAACTATTTATACGGATTTTATCGCGTTTAATTAACTTATTTTAAATTCCCTACGTTTCATTTTCTTTTCTCCTTGATTGTCATTTCTACAGACTTGGGCTAACTCCCACATCTAAATCGTTTACTAATTTGAAATCTTTTTATGCTATTGCCAGACTAACCTAGGAAAATCTCATTTTTCACCCTAACGGATTTTTAATAAGCAAAAAAGTTATTTGGGCGAAGAAGAAAGTTAGTTTTGGTAAAAATAATATTTCATACGGAAACTGACGATACAACTACACAATAAACTTCACCGAGGAATCCCTTACCTATCTTTAATTTTCTTCTTTTTTTCTCTATCATAAACATCATTATCGTCATTTTCCTAGCACCTACATCTATCGACTTCCTGCGTCTCTTACTAGGCCGTCACTCCATTCATTGGACTAGCTTACGCTTCGCTTACTGGTACGAGGACTACGGTTTTTCTCTATATCTAATATTATTATATACTGATCAGTACGAAGACTATGGTTTTTCTATCTAATATTATTATATACTGATCAGGTCTATTGATCCGGTCTGAAATAAATAAGTAATATTCATTCATTCAAACTTTTTAAGTTTGAATGAATGAATATTAAAGTTTAAGTTACTTACCCATAATTTGTATTCTAGTCACGTTCAAAACTTTTTACAAACGTTTTACGCTATGTACGGGTAAATGACACCTGCTACATTCCATTCAAATCCTAGAATAGCACAACATAAACAGATCACAGAAATTATATTTGGCACGAATTCAAAAGATTCGATTGCAATCATCACACACAAAACGGGAAATGGTACTAGAAGTCGAAATCATATAATTTAAATTTATGGTTTCTATTAAAGAAAAAAAACTGTGGCTAGTTTCCAAGAGTCTGAATGTAATTTCTTTATTTTTAAAATATTCTTAATAGAAGTAATGGTGATAAATAAGCACACAATCCATTCGCTCTGGATATTATGTTCCCGTGGATGGATAGTATAGCTCTCGCTCGTGATCTTTTTTATTCTTCACTAATCTTTAGATAACATTTATATCCAGCACATCTTTATTCTTTTTTTTAAACTTTACTCCAACAATATTTTTCTCCAGTATCGTAGAAGCTATTTACATACATATATTTCACAAGGACAAACATCTAACGCTATGATCTCAAAACTGAAGCTACATCCTCCTTCTAAAATCTAGACGTCACTTATAGAACTACAGTATCGTATATTATTATGTATTTATAAAAAGTCAATTGCCCACCTTTATGAGAGTTGAATGCTACCTAAACCAGCCGGAGCTATGATAGGCACTCGTACAAATGAGTCGATATATCTGCACCATCCGCTCGCCCCTTTGTAAACGTTTACGTTGGTATTGATCAATCAGGAATTATTTTTTGCCGATCTATCGTAATTACTGCACCGATTACGGCATCGATGAAAAAAAACCGATGATATCGTCCTACAAAGTTGTTAGTCAAGGATGAGTTGAGAAACCTGTGATTGAATCATTTGAATAATAAAGGATTAATAAAAATTAAACATTGTTTGGTCGTTTTAAGTATTGAATGTAAGTACAGAGTTGCGCAATATCTATGTGTTCTACTAATTCAAAATAATTTAATATTTAATATACAAGTTGTCTTGATTTCTTTAATAAATTCTAACCGTCATTCACATTTTTAAATTACTATAATATATCCTAAGCCGGAGCAAATATATCTAATTTAATTAAATCAGGTTTTCTTCATTTCATCGGACTTCGATATCAAAAGGGAATGTTAAAATACAGTATCAGAAATAAGAAAATTAACATATCTGAAAGCCAGTATAAAAAAAATAAAACGCAACAATATGTGTGTTTGTAATGATATTTTTTCTGGTTATTGGCAACAGGAAAATAAAATAACATACGATTTTAATCAAATAATAAATAATTTATCATGTAACAATAATTTAAACTTAACATTTAATTGTAACAATTATAGTAATATAATTATTTTATAGACATAAATAATTGAATTAAGATTTTTTTGACTACAGATAAGTATTATCCATCCAAATATAATTTAAGACGGATAGCAAATATGCTATCTTATTTTTTATATATTAACTCAGCCAATGATTTATCTACCCAGACATCTGCTTCTATTGAGCAGCATAATATTTTGACATGCAAGTTGGAGTCAGTTCAAAGTGATTAAAATAAGAAAATGAAATAATAGAGGTAATATATAGCAGTAATAATAATTTAAATAATTTAGAATATTGCTTACAAATCCTTGTAATTGTACTCCACAAAATAATAATAAAAATTGTTTACACTTGTGTTTTAGAAATTGAATTGTTCTTAAGTAGCAACAACATTCATATTTTATGTATTACTGAACAATGGTTAAAAGCTTATTAATTAATGTATAACTTCAGTAATCACTAGGTGGTCAGTTCTTTCAATAGAGAAACGGTTTTAAGAGGTGGCTCCTTATTTTAGCTTGTAAATTATTATCATGTAAAGAACGTAAAGATATTGTGAGCATCTCTGTAGAGCGAAATGTAGAATTGGCATGTTTTGAGTTTGAGCACCCCATTGTTGTAAGTCCCTACAGAACCCCATGTTCTATATACGATACTTTTGAAAAAATATGGAGTAAGTTATTGTTAAACTTAATAAACAGAATAAATCTATTGTAATTTGTAGAGACTTTAATATCGATCTCCTAGATGCTTCCTCCACCCATATTAAATTTAGCTCATTGTTTAAATAATATGGTCTTTTTAATTTATTTTTGGTGCCAACGCGTATTGATGAATCTAGTGCAGCATGTATAGATAACTTTTTTACAAATATTAAAACGTTCCATAAAATTGAAAAATTGAGCTCTGATTACTCTGGACAATTAGTTTCGTTACCTTACGTTCACAAAAAGCAACTAGATGAAAAAGTTGTGTTTCCTTCAGTAAATGCACGTCGCTTGTAGAAGTTTAAAAGTATTGAATACTCACCTTTTGATATTTATTTTGTTTACGTCCCACTAACCGATATACGTAATACGGTTAACAAGCCTTATGTATAGAATTTATCATACATTAGTTATATTTCCATACATTACACTCTACCTGCCAGTGCCTGATCGAGCAAATAATCAATACGCTAAAAACTGACCGCGTGTTGAAACACGCTGCCGGTAAGTTTTTAGCGCACGTTTTATTACGTCCAGTAAGCCGGTAAAGTCATCTCCGACAATTTTTTAAAAGTGCGGGTGACAAATGGACACAGTTCACATGGTGGTCGATGAATTCTTGGTTATAGACTTATTTTTAAGATGAGAGTGGCAAGGGAACACACAGTCACCTGATGATGAGCATTTGCATTTTGATACTGAAGACTAGATTAAGTATCAAAATGCAAATGCGTTGTTACCGCTCAGTTTCTCCAATTCCTTGTTTACAGTAATTTTACGCTGAAATTCTGTGAGAGCATGGTCCTTTCCCGGTTGAGCCGACCCATTCGTGATACAACCATAATATAGTTGCAGCATGGCTCCACCACCTATAAAACGGCACTAACATCTATCCTCGATTAATAATCAAAACACAGACGCATTGTCACCACTGCTGGGTACTGAGTTATTAATGCCTCGCTAGAAATAGGCTAATTAAAAATTGCATGCATCACATCACAATTACGATATGACGTATTACAATATCTAAATCTGTTCGCCTTTTTTATTTTTCGTAGATTTCAGTCACTAACTTGTCTGTTTGTCGTTCCGGGTGAAATATAGTAATTGATTTTGAACAAACTTCCCGATAAGCTCAAAGCTTAACATTTTGAGTATAGCTTAAATACGGATGATAATGCAAGAATAATATAAAAAAAAACGTGTCAACGTTTTTGAAGATATTTTAAAAACAATTCTCTTGTGTATTATATTTGAAATGATAAAAGTGATAGAATCTACCAATACACGGGCGCGTGCAGTTTTAAATTATACTATCTCTTCTCCATTACTCTACCCTGACAACATATTATGCTTTCTTATGTAACTTTAACTATTAATTTACTAAATGCTCGGCGATGAGAGAAGGAAGGACATGTGATGACCGCTAATATTTAGGTGGCGCACTGGACCTAAAAGCTCTCCAGAAATGATAGACCTCTGATCAATAGTAGAAATTATAATTTGAAATTTAAGGCTAAAAGAAAATTATGGAAGTTGTTTTTTTTTGCCAAAATACGCTTGCTAATATCTGTCGCCCTCAATAATGGTATTAGTAATTTAATAATGGTCCTCTGATAAAAAGTTTTTATGCATATTATAAAAAACCGGCCAAAAGCGTGTCGGGCCACGCTCAGGGTAGGGTTCCGTAGTTTCCCGTCCGACACAATAAGTGTTCCCACTTATGAGTTTAAAGGTGGGTATCCATTATGTTCGCGCTCCAGCAGCGCTCCGCGCTCCTGCAACTGCTCCCGGTAGTGGGTATACTGTTGCTTCCATCCAAGTTCAAAATGATTTTCCTAGAATGTCCTTATAAAGTTCTACTTTTCAGATTTTTTTCATATTTTCTAAACTTATGGTTCAAAAGTTAGAGGGGGGGGGGACACACATTATTGTTTACTTTTGGAGCGATAATTCCGAAATTATTGACATTATGAAAAAATGATTTTAGTAAACCCCTATTCATTTTTAAATACCTTTCCAATAATATATCACACGTTAGGGTTAAAATCAAAAAAAAAATCACTTCCCACTTTACATATAGGGGGGCTACCCTAATAAAACATTTTTTTCCAATTTTTATTTACCACTTTGTCGGCGTGATTGATACACATATTGATACCAAATTTCAGCTTTCTAGTGCTAACGGTCACAGAGATTAAGCGAGGACGGACAGACGGACAGACAGACATGGCCAAACTATAAGGGTTCCTAGTTGACTACGGAACCCTAAAACGTTATGAACTATACCACGGATGCAAACAGTCTTTATCGAAACTTGCTTTTGAGAAAGAAATATGTCCAGTGGTCTACAAAGGACTCATAAAAGTTATTTCTACCATCGGTCCAGTCTGTTTATTATAATATTTTATACCACAAGTTTTTTTTAAATCTAAGGCCTAAATAATCTTTTATAGCAATGTTTTATTACCTTTGTTTCGAATGATGCATAATGCCCCTGCGTATTTTGTATTTAAGCTGTGTTAGCAACATAGATTGAAAATATCACGAAATTTTATAGATATCGTCTTATTAAAATAAACTTCGTTAACCAGATATGCTAATTTTATGCTCTCGCTCATACTGACGATCTCTAAAATGTCGTTTGGTAATGTTCCAAAGATTTAATTTAGTAAAAAATAAAGAGTTCTTATATTTACACGAACACTACACATTGAATAAAACTATTTATCATCCATCCGTTACAATCTATCAAAATCCACTGCAAAGTTCATCTGCAAACTCCACCCAATACAAAGTCCACTGCTGAAACAACATAATATGCCTCGTCATAGATCAGAGATTATCAAAATTATTTCTTTTACCACCCACTTTGAAAAACTATTATTTTTGAATGTCCCCAATTTTTTTAACACTCCTAAAACCTAACAACAACAATTTCATTACCTACTTTAATTAATTTAGTTATGGTGTTCCATGTTAGTCGGTTCTGGTGTTTGCCCTTACATTCTAAACTACACACTATTACCAGTGAGAGCTTTATAATATTAAGAAAATATTTTAAATCAAATTAAAAGAAACAATATAGACAGGTAATTAATTTTAATTGTAAACCTAATCTAATGAGATGGATGAATTTGATGATTTTTAACAAGTTAGTTTAGAATATATTAAATATGGATTTGAATCCATATTTAATATATTCTACATCTCTCCGTCTCTTCTTTTTGCTTCCAACGTAGATTTGTTTTTACAAATATTATAAAGTGTTGAACTTAAATACCTGTTTAAAAATTGTATGCGTAACCACTAATGAAAATATAAAAATGATTACGAGCTTTTATATGGGATTTATATACAGCACGCACCGACAGGAATAAGACAAACACGCACAAATTCGTTTATCTCTTTCGACGCTCAATCGTACTGAGCAAGTTAAGACAAGTATCGATGAACCAGCCGGTAGATACCGGATTGCTCCAATAGCGTTATTAAAATAACAAAAACTTGTTACAACTTGATTGTGTACGGGCGTACGGGCTATCCTAAAATCGAAACGAAATCTGTGGTAAGTCTAGTTTATATACCATCATACAGGGTAGAAATATAAACTAATTAGTACAGCCGGGGATCGAACTCGGACTGCTCGCGTATTATGTTATTTACGCCGACCAATAGAGCGCAGAACATGTTATCAATTTAGGTTTTTAGGTGCATTCTAAGTCACGAGACTGTAAAGGACATCTGGACTGCAAGAGCTAAATTAAAATGTTCAAACGAAACATTTAACGAAATTGCTGTCAGCATTACACTATCCCACAAAAGATGGCACTATTCAAAGTTTAGATGAAAGTTAATAGGCAAAAAAGTATTAATTTACGCATTGAAGCCGAAATTAGTTTTGAAACTGATAATTTAGTTTTTATTAAATATTTAAATGTTATTATACTTTATTTAAATGCAATTATAAACCTTGATTCTTAAAAAGCTTTATTTACTGCAACTACAAACGTAGTCAGTGCTTACTAGGTGCCGCTATAAGTAGGTAATGAATTACCAAACTTGTATATCTTGGTGTTCTGTGACAATAGATGGCGGTTTAGCTAAATATTATTTTTTTCATGCTTATTGCAAATATGTACCGAATTAGGCTTCAATTAATTTTAGAAGAGGGACGAACACTTTTGTTGTATAATAAATACTGTTTTGCTTTTTAATATATCTTTTTAATTCAAACTAAGAAACAAAAAATATTTTACTTTTTGTACCTGTAACTGTAAAGTCTTTAAAAGTGAACCTTCAAAAGTGAGCGCAGGTCTCCGTTGATTTCTAAGTGTTTTTAGTCCAAGGAAGAGTTCGAAGATATTTAAAAAGAAAATGTTGCTGAGCCTATAGGAAATAGGAAAGCGTTTTATTTTACCTCAAAATATTTATTATATTAATTAAGGTTGTGGATGCGAATTGAACTAAGATCGAATCTTTCAAAACACCAGCTTGTGAAATCCGCACCACCATTTAATACCATTTCATTCTCGTAGATTAGTGTAAGAGAACTTTAGTAAATCTATAATAATATCCTCTATAATGTTATTTTCGATTAATTTTTTTGTGGTATCCAAACCACGTCCTGTTGTTACTAGTAAATCCGAAAAATGTTGGGTAGCCCAGGAGAGATTCTCGGTACTGATTGAGAGCCGTTACTGCGCAATCGAGATAAAGCTTTTAAATTCTCATAATCACGATCACCGTCATGCATATTGTGACGTCACAACATTGTATTCATAGTGTTAACATGTTCATTATGTTTGCACGTTATCAATTGTATATCGAAAACTAAAACATACATTTTTCATTTTTTTTAACGTCAGGTGAGCCGCATGCACGTTTGCCCCCTCTTCTATATAAAAAAATTATACCTTAAAAAAGTTTTCACCGTGTAGTGGCGGTATAAGACTACCTATGCACGATCTCATATTGGACTGGGTTTCGTAAGAGGTTACAGAAGGAAATTGAAACAAAAAGTGGACAGTATCTTCCTGATTAAAACTCAAAATATTTATAAAAAGCTTACCTTTAAAAAAACTTACACATTTTTATATTAACACTTTATTCAGATGAATTAATTTCATCAATTCTCTTTCATAACTCAAAGAACCAGGAAGCTGTAGTGGGCAAAGGACCGGCCACAAATACAATAAAGATATTGTATTAATTCAGACATCAAAGAATTAAAAATATATAACATTTGCTCATATCAAATGAAAACAAAAATATTAAATAGTGTTATGTTTTTGTATTGTTTGGGAACTTTCTTCTTTGGCACGTCCCTGTAACGGCTATTCTCTACCTCAGAGAATTAGAAGTTATGAGAGAGGTTTTTGATATGAACCTGGAGTATTTAGGATTTAATTCATTGACCTATTGGATTTCATAAAGATCCTCTATGCGGCATCGTTCTTCCACGATGCGCAAAAGGTCTCCTCCTGCCGGGCTAGCATGAGCAGGGGATAAAAATTTTATCCACCGATTATATCCACTGACAAGGGACAAAATTGTCTTATCCCTATGTCAAAGCTTTATCCACCCTGCGAGCATGGGCCTATGGTGGATATAATATCGATAGTAGATAAACTTATCCCCGCGCATAGATAATATACGATAGCAAAGATGTTTTATAAAACATACGTACGATAGTATAAAGCTATAAACTATACTAGCTATAAACTTGTTTTAAGATTAAGTAGATTTACATTAACTTATATTTTCTTTTACCTTTTGTTTATTATATTGCTAAACTGTTAATAATTTTTGTCAAACAATATGTCATTTATAATATTTGTTATATTTATTTTAAGCGTATTTCTGCCTTGTTTTTTTTCTATTCACTAATTCTTTCTTTTGTATAATACTTAAGTTAAGTATACATTGCTTGTATCAAATCGCAGGTATTACTTCGCTTGTGATAGCATTTATTAAAAAAATATGTGTCTATAATTAAGCCAATTGCGAAACTGGACAATACAGACCCTTTGGAGGTGGTGTAGGTTACACCACCAACCTTGAGGAAATTAAAAAAAAATTATCCCCGCAATTACTGCCATTATAAGAAAATTACAAAATACATCAAAATTGATGTCTACTCTAAGTCATAAAGATTTAATTTTAATTGAAAATGATGAAGCATGAAGAATAAAAATGTAATGATTTCAAACAAAAAAAGGAATAAATAATTTTATAATCATGAGTATTGTGTTATTTGTATTCCTAATATTATGTATATTAGTCTTTAAATTTGTATTTACCTACACAAGAGGCTAATTAAAGTATATTGCTCCACACATTCTAATGATGGCCCCAATAATTTAGGTCAAGTATTTGCTGATTATTTGTTGTTTGAACAACAGCCTTGCCATGGTCTTGAATCGTACCTCTCTAGTAGGTACGATTCAAGTCTACCATCTGCTAAGAGACTGAAAGATGTAAACTACCTACCTAGAAAAAATATTAAGATAAGTTACATAAGCCACATGTATTGATTGCAAATATACGATGTTTTTGGACAAGGTGGTTGTAATAGATGCTTACTTCAATATGCACTGGTAGTCCATCCACAGAATTAATAGGCTTTAAAGCCTCATAGAGTTCTTTACACAAATACAAAACAATCTTTGAGCATCCAAAACCGGCGTAGAAATTCGTTGTCGGAGAATTCCAATAGATTAAGTATTCTGATCATGTATCGATCGCTGGTGTAATTTTCTTTCTTGTTTTTCAATTTCTGACACGAAAATGTAGTTGCAATAGGCTCGAGACATCTTTTTCGTATTAAAATGGTTTGAAGATAAACTTAAACCCACGTCCGCGAAAGAGGATAAAATTGTCCCTTTCAAATGTCAAAAAGGGATAATTTTTTCTCTTTCCCTTGGCCTCATGCTACGGACGGGGAGATATATGTCTACTCGTTATGTCAAACGGGGATATACTATAGAGATAAGATAATTTTATCTCTTGTCAGTGGATATAATCGGGGGATATAATTTTTGTCTCTTGCCCATGCTCGCAGGGTGGATAAAATTAAGCAAGGCATAAAAATTGTATCCTCTCCCCGGGGATATATTGTCCCCCGCCCATGCTAGCCCGGCTGACGTCCTTTTGTCAAAACAAAGCTGTACTCCGGGCTCCACAACGCCCATAGTTGCATTTGCTTATATTTTGGCTATTCCACTCTCGGTTACAGACGGGTTTCGACCGATGTCTCTTCTCATCAAAAACATAAAGCCCACCAACAACAGATGGGGAAGAAAGGTTTTCGAGAGCACCTTGCATATGTAAGTGTAAGGTAGTGCGCATCCCAATGTAGTAGATAGAGTGACAACTTGGTAAGACACGCGGAACCGATTGATGCAGGTAGCTTAGGACCATGTTTTGTAGCATTTCGTTTGAAAGGCATATGTTTATTAGCTGATTTTTAAAGGGCGATCCTTATTTTGATGATGATCCTTATTTTTCAATTACACTGCAAAGCTAGTTTTTAAAATTAAATAAACAACTAAAACTTATGTTTCATTAATTAATAATCATATGGTCAATTTTAAAATAATGTGTGCAAATACACACGCGGTAGAAGTGAAACATTCAGAAAATGAGACCGAGATATTGGGAAATACTATAATATACTGTAGTCGCTTTTTCGTTTCATCGAGCTTCAAATCACAAATTTTTCAATCACAGAATTTTTTACTTAAAAAAACATAAAGTGTTCAGTTAAAATACACTAGATTGCGGCAACACTATTGCGTCCATACGTGATTCTGTGAAGTGACGTGCGCGTGTGCGACGTCATGTCACTGTGACGCACGATGACGCGGCACAGACAGCAGACACCACGCCGCGACAAGGTCACAACTCAGTAAACGGAAAGTATTATAAAATAGTCCGATAATACCATGTTACATAACAATTCCCACCCACTCATGTTTATGCAAAGATGTATTAGAATACGAACGTAAGCTTTTGAGTTGCACGCTTCTCTGCGGTTTAAGCTTTTAGAAACTAGCGTCAATTGAAATACGGAAAACGCGATTATAACAATCTTGTTGGCTCAGATAGAAAATACGTAATGATAGTGACTTCATCCGTCACGTTTAAATTCTCAATGACGTTTTAGATTGTTTCTTGCAACATTGATAGCGTAACAGTTTCTTGAAAGCGTCGGTGTGTTGGGATTTTACACATGTGTTCATGATGTTTTATCTGTACAAAACGCATGACACGGATACATTTTAATTACCTGATTGTGACTTTTTGATTGGTCAGATTTATAAATTTTCTATATTATATTAAACAAATTCCATAATACAAATAGATGTGAAATTAAACATTTTTATTTTCTATTTAGTCTCCATAGAAATATAAAAAAACTTAGTCTCTAATTTGTTTAACCAAAAATAAAATATTGAATTGAAAAAAAAAATGTATTTTATTGAAAATTTTATTAAATTATTTTTCAGAAAGGGTCAGAGAAGTGCAAATAGATCCAAAAAATATTTTTTTTATCCTAACTTGCGCTATTATCTGGTGCTGACTGAGCAGATTACAAATATATTTTTTATTCTATTTTATGTTTAAAAATAAAGAAATTGGGAGCATATATATATATATATATATATATATATATATATATATATATATATATATATACTGTATTTTACTCGCAATAACAAATACTGAAAACTTTTTCATAAGGCAGTTTGTAAATTGAGAATAAAACAAATAAACATTCTTTTACCAAGTTAAATATTTAGTTTCAAAATGTCTACATAATGTTTGCGGACCCCAACTAGATCGACGGCCCGACTCGGACTTGGACGGTTTTATATTTATATTCCCAGCCGTTATCTCTATGTAACCAATGCCTGAGTGACAATTAAAGACAAAAAGTAAATAAACAAAGTGGCGAACAAGATCTATTTATATAAAATACGCAGCGGTCAATGGCCAGCGTACGGTACTGAGGAAAAATGCGTTACCATAAATAGACGGGTGTTGGTTTTCCTTCATCGGGTAATTATTAAATGTCGAATGTCGGTTTCTGTAATTAATTAGCCTTATATGGGGATAATCAATTATGAAATAATCACTAAGTTAAAACACACCTTTATTTTGTTGAAATATTTTATTTAAAAAATCGGTCAGTAGCGTGTTGGGCTACACGTAAGCTTAGGTTTCGCTGCAAAATAAGAACTTTTTGACTATATCGTTGCTTGGTCCGTGGAGGCGGTTTACATATATAAATTGCACAAGAAGAAATATCTTTCGGAACAATTATTTGTAGGTTATACAAATACTTGTTCTATGTGGAATTCAAACCGCTGCCCTCAGCTCCGTAACTCATTGCTAAGCCACTATGAAAAGCCGTTGTGAAAAATTATTTACATTGTCAACTGATATTCTTAGTTCTTTTAAAATGGTTTTAAATTTTTTAAAGCTAAATTTTTTTCATTTATGTACGTGCGTATGTCTTTTATCATGTCGTCCGTAGATATAATAAAGAAGATGTCTCTCGACAACCTGGTAAGAGTTGCAGACATTCGATGGAAGTAGGTGGATCAGGACTGGGGAATATATTTAAATATATTATGGAATTAGTAGTACTTTTGCACAAACTGTGTCTTGTCTTTTAGCGTGTACAAAAATAAATAAAAATATAAAAGTAGTAAGCAAAGGAATCCATTTAAAGACAGTTAATAAGGAAGATCAAGTACAACTTGCAATCAAGTAACATGAGTCATACCACAGAGTTAATTGTGCATTAAAATGCGTCTGAAGTCATGAATAGTTCTTTTTTTGCCTTCACTTTTCCACTGGGATCACGGAACGTTTTATTTGGATTTTCCATTGACTCCACCTTTCAGAGTTTAGGTACTAAATATTTCCATTACAATGGAAGTAAATACGGATGGGAAACATTAGTCACCACATTTCCTGCGTAAAAATAAAATTTTCGCCTTTAATGTTAACTCCACGTGGTATTTTTCCAAATTCAAATTCTTGGATAAACTATGACCTAGGTCACACCTGGGTTTGCGCTCTATCTATGCGTGAAATTTATTTTTATGCAATGTACACCCGGTTACAGCTATTCTAAGCATTTTGTTCAAAAGATAATACCATACATCATTCTCGCTTAATAACTATTTTGACTACTAATACTTATTTAATTTCATCAATAAATATGTTACTGTTCTTGACGTAGATGTATATATTGATTCTGTTTTTGTTTTAATACGTAGTCCATTTGTATTTGCGATTTGCGTTCTTCCATTTATATAAAATTTCTCAAGACATAGATTTTTTTATCTTTAATACTTTAAATCATATGCCTTGTAATGTACGTAATTATATATTAAATTATAAACAATATTAGCTTCTTTGAGTATTAACTGTAATACAAAATGTGATCAATAATATAATTATATAACATATTTACCTTTTATTTTATTTCACCAAATTAATGTTTTCTTTTTAATCTAGAAAGCGAAATCTACAATCACCGTTAAAATTGATTTTCGTAGCGTGCGCTGCGTAATGTTTATTACAGAGAACTATAAAATATAATGTAAGACTTCTTACCAATAGCTTCAATAAAAGGCATGATATATAAAAAATATATTTGTAAAATCTTTTAGGTATCTGTCTATCTTCTTTTTTTACAAAAATAAAAGAATATTGATACTATTTCTAGGATGATAACTTCTTATAAAATGTATCTATATCGCGACGAGTATTTTTTAAAGTTATTTAGTCTACAAATTATCGAAATTGGATTTTTCGTTTAGGCAACATTAAGAAATAAAAATAAGTTAAGCAAAAATACCGGTGTAATGCGTTTTAAGGAACTCGTACTCGATCGCTTTCAGTGTATCTAAATAATTATAGTTCATGCCACACAGTAGCAGCTTGATAGGAACGCTTACGGGACCGGAAGGAACGGGAGCGGAAATTTTTGCAATTAGAGCTTACATAACCAACCGGAAACGCTACGATATAGTACCAATACCGGAGCGAACACAATGACATGGAGGTGAATGCCAAGCTGTTGGCGCAGGCTCTGTGTTCCTTTGTAGTTAAAACAACTGGTAACATCGGGAGCGATGCGACGCGGGCCGGATGCGGGCCGAACTTGCAAATTGTATTTTTTTTACAACTTTTGAGTGCGTCCTTTAGCTTTAGTAAGAAAACATTAAAAACAACTTTAATTAGTTTTATTTAATAAAAGTATAAGAACAATGTTCTGTTATTGCTATTTTTAAAAAATCAAAATTATTGTTGGTTAATATTAAGTGCTCGTAGGTTAATAGTGATCAGTGTAAATATACATTAAAATTTTAACTTTACACAAAAAGACTCGCAGCTTATGAGCCGCCTTCAATTTGAATATATTCATAATATTTCATACATATATATTTTTAATATTTTTGACTGCAAAATTTCATGCAAATACTCTAATTTACTTCTATTTACGTCGTAATAAGTTAAAAAAACGGTATTTCTTGGAGGTCCTAGTAAGAATGGAGTTCGTACTCTTCAAACAGTACTCTTTATGTATTTACGACTATCGTGTACACAATTCCGTTTGTGTTCTGCATTGGCTATTAAACTAACAAAAGCAAAAGTTCCTCAAGAGAAAAATGAGGCTTGGTTCACCTTGCAATATACATGGAAAACAAAACTTAGCCGCGTTTGCTGTCACACCGGTCACCGACCGCTCTTCCGCTGCGTACTCCGAGCGGTACTTTTGTATTGCACGCACCGGAATGCATTCATTCCCGTGCACAGGTCCGCTTCTGGACCGCTTTTCTATCTATACGGCCTGAGTTGTAAGATTTGGTTGTAAATGTTATTCCTGGAGGAACGAAATATAAAATTTCAAAAAAAAAATAACGAAAGCATTGTGGCATCTACTCCAATAACTATAATAGATAAATCTATAACAATAACTTATTAACAATAACAGTTAACAAATCTCAGGAATTTACGTGGATTTACGTGGAAGAGCCATACTGCAGCTATATTAGTAGTATAGCTGTAGCACGAACGGTTCGGCTCAATCGGGGAAGGACCACGCTCTCACAGAATTCCAGCGTACAATCGCAGCTTAACGCTGCTGTATTTCGTATGGTGAGAGTAGAGAAGCCCTCTTAACCGGAAAGGAGGCATTCCAACTTAATCCTCGGACACGGGTGACAACGCATTTGCATTTTGATTCTAGTCGAGGATAGATGTAAATGCCTATGGGCCACAGCAACCACTTACCATCAGGTGGAATATGTGCTCGTTTGTCACCCTTCTTCTATAAAAAAAGGAAAATCTTACCTTGAATGTGTTTCTAGAACCCGAAATCTGCGCGGTTACGGTGACTGTCATTATTTATAAATTGTGATCTATACAAATATAAGTGTAATGCGGTAGAGCATTCTGCAACTTTGGTCACAATAGAATATCTTCGGCCCATATTTAAACGCAAGCGGAGTCGTGGGTAAAAGCTAGTAGCAAATAACACCAATTACAATTACCACAGAATTAAGAATTTGATGTGATTTAATGATTTCTTATATTTACGCGAACACTACACATGATTAAAACTACTTTTACGGACTTTATCGCGTTTATTTTTACTTCTTATTTTTAATTCCCGACGTTTCGGGCGCTTTCCAGCACCCATGGTCACGGGGGACTGAGATGACTGACGTCCCGATGTCATTGTTAAACCCGGAGTACCTTCAGCTTTTTAATTATTGTTTATGGTCCGATCTATGCAAAATGAACTGACTATGTCCTGAGGTCTTGCAGTGGTATGCTTGGGTTTAGTTTTAATTTTATTGATTATAGGATCCCAAGCAGGTGGTATTACCCAGCCTCCTTCTCTGTTGAAATTAGGATGTTTTTTAATTTTAATAGCCTCACGTATCATCCTTGGTAGGAATCGGTGTTCTTTGGCGAGGATTTGTGGTCTATCAAATCTGATGTAATGGTTGGGGCCGTCTAGGATATGATCACAAACTGCAGACTTCCCGGAACGTTGATGCTTCACATCAGCTATATGTTCTTTTACGCGGGTCCTAATTGATCTTTTGGTTTGTCCTATATAAGAGAGACCACATTCACAATCAAGCTTGTACACTCCTGCATCTTGTAGAGGAATATGACACTTGACGGATGGTAGGAACTGACTGATCTTCTTCGGCGGCTTGTAGAATGTTCTAATAGAAGCTCGCTTCAAGATATAGCCAATCTTGTCTGTGACACCTCTGACATATGGTAGTACAGCAGGAACACGCTCGACTGTGGCCGGCTTCACTCGGTCACTGTGACGTAGGCGCGGGACCCGAAGCTTGTTGTCGTGCAGAACTTGCTTGACGTGCTGAAGCTCGGCGGCCAGGTGTTTGCTGTCACAGATCCCTCGTGCTCTCTGTAACAAAGATTTGCCCACGGTAGCTAACTGTGAAGGATGGTGGTGAGATTCACCGTTTAAATATCGGTTTGTATAGGTCTTTTTCCTATACACAGTGTGACCAATGGTTTTATTAGGATTTCGGATGACTAACACATCTAGGAAAGGTAAGGAATTATTTGCCTCTAACTCCATAGTAAATTGAATTTTAGAATTTATGGAATTAAGATGTTCTAAAAATGCAGTTATTTTGTCTGATGGTAAAATTGTGAAAGTATCGTCTACGTACCGCTTGTAGATCCTTGGTGTAACAGGTGCAGTAAGGAGGGCTTTCTTCTCAAAGTCTTCCATGAATATATCGGCGACAATGGAAGATACAGGTGAGCCCATCGCCACACCATCTACTTGCTTGTAGAACTCCTCCTTCCACAATAGATGGCCAGATGTAAGGCAATGTCTTAGTAATACTTTAGGTGTTGTGAATGAGTAGAGTAGAAATGCCTTCCTTTTTTACTAGTTCCTTTTTTATACGTGGTAGAGCCATGCTGCAGTTATATTAGAAGTATAGTTGTGGCACAAATGGGTCGGCTCGATCGGGGAAGGACCACGCTCTCACAGAATACCAGCGTAAAATAGTAGCTTAATTCTGCTGTGTTTCGTATGGTGAGTGTAGAGAACTGGACACCTATTTTACTGGGAATAAGGCATTCCATCGTAGTCCTCACGGTTGACAACACATCTGCATTTTGATTTGTAATCGAGGACAGATGTAGATGTCACTTACTATCAGGTGGACTGTGTGCTTGTTTGTCACCCTATCATATAAAAAAGTTATCGTTAAAGAATAATAAAATGCATTCGATTCCACTATCATCTCAATAGTAGTTAGAAAACGGTTAAAAGAGCGTGACAACAATAGCATTTTTTTATTATAAACAGATAACCTCATATGCAAGACATTTGTCATAGTTGCTACGCCAGACCAGCGGGTTAGCAACCGCATTTATGAGCTAAACTACGTGGAGATCTATGGTCAGCAAAGGACTTTGGTACGCTGTAATAAATGAACCGTTAACCGTACCGTTACAGAAGAAGCACGAGAGTAGAATGATCGCAGTAGAAATGCGGTCGTTAAGGAGTATGTTAGGGCTGAATATGAATGACAGGGTAAGAAATTCTGTAATAAGAGAAGAGTGTGGCTTGCAAGATGATGTTGTGACCAGGATTAAGAAAGGAATGCTTCGGTGGTTTGGTCATGTGGAAAGAATGGATGAGGAAAGAGTGACAAAGAAAATTTGTGATGCAGAAGTGAATGGCAGAGTCGGAAAGGGACGTCCTAGGCGAAAATTTATTGAAAACGGGCCAAATTAGGAGTACCTTAACCAACGAGCATGTATGCGTAGGTGTATGGATGTGAATGAGGCGAGAGAGGTGTGTCAGGATCGTGCCAAATGGAAGTCTGTAGTCTCTGCCTACCCCTCTGGGGGTGACAGGCGTGAGTGTTTATGTATATGTATGTGCGTTAACCGTGTAGTGGCATTGTGAGAATATCCACTGCCCCATATCATCACGTGTGTATCTTAAGAGTCGACATAAAGAAACAAAGCAGGAGAGCGCCAGCAGTATCTTTCTAATAACAATAAAAAATTAAACAGCTGTAGTTACCAACCCAAGCGTGGTAACTATGGCAAACATCCCCCTTGTGAGGCAATATATGGGTAGGTCTATATTTAGCAGTGAACCGTAGACAGGCTGTAAGAAGAATGAATGGAATGAATTGATGACTGAATGGAATAGATATTTACGTCAGTCGTTATACCTATAAATTAAAACAATAATTACTTGATAATGAGTCAGTAGATTTTTTCATCGATTGGCCTGAATGTTTTTTTTAAGTCGTGACCATTTCAGCATTGGTGTGCTCTGTGGTTTTTCCGAGTCTTGCACTTGAACGGATTTGAGAGAGTCCGTTTAGAAATCATTGAGTCAGGCCGTATGAGTCATTTTCATCTCGTATCTTGTAAGGCTATATTAATATCGAGTCTATAAGGGTTTGTAAAAAGTCAAATAAATATATATCGTTAATTATTATATAAATGGTAAATAGCATAACATAAAGGCTGCTCTATATGTAATAACTTCTTCTTCGTTCTTCTCTTTTTAGTGATTTTCAAGACAATATGAATCTTAAGTTATTAAATTAATAATAAAAAATTAAATTTTATGAAAATGTCGAATACGATAATCTTTTCAAATATTGCAAATATATGACTTAATATTTATAAACTGCATTTTAAAAACTCGCTTAATAGTATAATTTATATATAATAGAATTATTTTTTTAAACCGAAATTTATACTAGCCTGAATATAACATCAAATTGAACGTTATCACAAGAACGTTGACAAGAACGTTGACATGCGAATGAACAGTCCTTGAGAAGATGGAGTCATAACTAGGCAAAGGTGACAAATATTTTATTTATTTTGTGAGTAATATTAACACAACGGTATGGGCGGCAATAAGACATGCAAATAGCTAGGTTATACGTTTTTTGTTTTTAATATATATATATATATATATATATATATATATATATATATATATATATATATATATATATATATATATATATATATATATTGGGGTTTTCGCCTTTTGAATATGATGGCTAAATAGAAATCATTTTGGTTCATACTTTATATCATTCGATAATAACTTGACTACAGCACCACCTAAGGGTATATATATAAATACCACACCAATCGATCGATCGTCGATCGATGGTGGAATGGATTGGTGGAAGTCGATTGATAGTTTCTACTACACCGATCGATCGATGCTAGAATGAATCGATCGATGTCGATCAAGGTGCTTGAGTATTCGCGAACCCACCCCGCTCCACCAATCGCTCACTACTGTCCCCCACTTTATATTTAGTAAATTGATTTTCTGTAATTAGTATCCAATTTCGCAATAGAGGGAGCCACCACGTTTAAGAGACTTTCAATATCACTGCTATGTCGTCTAGATGAAACAAGCGATCGCTCGGATTAAAAACGATCACAATACCGATTCTTCTGCTTTTGCGTATCCGTAATAATCCGATCAAGAGCATACTAGCCAACGATAGCACGTTCCCTTCTGAATACATTTTGAAAGATACTGATTATGAGCCCACGACCACATAGATCAATTGTTGATCGATCTATTGAACAACATTTATCGACTAGTATCTCTCGATTTTCACACCAAACGATCGATATCGATCAATAGCATTGATTGACGATCGACAGATTGGTGTGGTAACACCCTACCTGATCCTTAATTGCTATTAACAACTGTAGATTTGACGAAGGTCGTTATGTGCTTTCCGAGACACAGGAGTGAAACATTGCCAACTTTCTGACTCCGGGGTACTACTGAAAATTATTGACGGAAAAACTCGATAACAATTTTTTTAATCACTATCAATCATAATATGAAGATGAAGGAATTTCGTTTTACTATTCTTAAGGGAATGTTTTAGCTCTGATTCAATTCTAATGCTTAAAATTTCTCGGCATGGACCAAACAAAAAGCGATTTTCTGTCACTTAGTCATGATGGAAATACCACATTTTAGATTTCGTCAAAATTATCAAACTACCTTACTTATTCCAGGATCTTAACCTTATGAACAATACTTTATTTACATTGGTGTTTATGTAAACTTCTGTCTTCTATTATTATACGACAAGGGATATTTGTAGGTTTTTAAAAAAAATGATGACATAAAATCTACTGTAATAATTTTTACAAAATTGAGCTCAGCGGGAAGTTATGCACTAATATATTCAACATTGATGCAACAGGATAAACATTATGAATAACGTTTAAATAATCTTTTCAACTTCCACTGAAAATTTGAAAGTTGAGAGAGTTTTTTTTTCAATAGATATTAGTTGTAATATGTAATTGAATAATTTTTTGTAATATTTGTTTATTTTTAATATTTATTTTAATTTATACGTTTCCATAAATTAACTATCCATTAAAGCAAATGAACAATCTTTAGACCCTAGAATGTTTACTATAAACCCACTAAGCATATTCTTTGTGGAGGCTCAGTTGGCTGCAAGACACGACTCTGAGCCACTTGCAACTCTCGACTTCCTGCATTTCTTACCAGATCTTCACTCCAACAAGTCGGAGGCAGCCCTGCAATACGCCTACCGGCACGAGGCTGTCAATAGAGCACCTTTCTTTTCCATCTGTTGTCAATCTTTAGAGCTATTAGGTCCATTGTCACTTCAGCTCACTGATTCTTTAAGCTAATATTAGTACCTCTGGTTCAACTGCGGACATTCTCATTACGAAAAATTCTTTATGGCTCGCTAAGATATAAAATTGAGGAATAAGAGCTTAAAAAATTCTGCCAATCACCAATCAAATCATCGATGATGGCCGAAACCTCTTTAGCAGATTGGCACTTAAACAAAAATAGCTGCATTTGCTTTAGGGAGTAAATCTAATGTACCGACTTATTCCACCAAGTAGCAAGTGCCTTTTAGTTATACTGAAAAATTAAAAACACCTCATTTGTTATCATAATAAATCGTATCAGTTCTTTCCCGTTATATTAGCCCGTAAATGTCTGCTCTTGGACACGTACCTCTTTTCAAGGTAAATTGGCCTTAGTCGTCATGATGAAGCATTACCTTGGCGACCGCAATACCAGACGTACTGCTGCTGTTAAGCTGCTGCCCGTCGCTGGTCTGATTATACCACTTATTTACGCCATTTGTTTGATTTTTCTAGTATTTCTGTGTGAAAGTGATGGATTCTTTTACGCCGCCATCACACGACAACATCAGAGACGGTGATGCGGATTTCCTTCTGTCGCCTATTTGTTCGCGTATTTTTCCTTCTGTCGCCTTTTACGACACCCACGGGATGATATTTTTTTTATAGGATACACAGTCCACCTGATGGTAAATGGTTGCTGTGGCCCATAGACATCTGTCCTCGATTACGAATCAAGATGCAGATGCGTTGTCACCCGTGAGGACTAAGATGGAATGCCTCGTTTCCAGTAAAAAGGGTCTCCGGTTCTCTACACTCACCATACGAAACACAGTAGCATAAAGCTACTATTTGACGCTGGTATTCTGTGAGAGCGTGGTCCCTCCCCGGTCGAGCCGACCCATATATGGGGCAGCGAATATTCTTACACCGCCACTTCACGGAACTCCACATTATTAGATCCTATTTGGGCTAAGCCTAGCTAAGGGCTAAGTAGGCTAGTACTCTAAAATTTAAAATTTATTACTGTATACGAGTATGATCATTTGATTTTGTTGAAATTATTTATTTAATTTGCTGTCTTAAAATTTTACTATTTTTCGCGTATGAACGTGATAACAGTTTAAATTGAATGTTTTGTTCAAAGAGAATATAATTCCAACGTTTAGTTTTAATATATGATTATAACATTTTATTCGTTAACAAAGAGCTTGAACTAACTTGAAGGACAAGCATCCAAGCCAAAAATCTTATTTGAAAAAAATGCCATTTTTTATAATATTCATTATTTCATAAACATGAATACGTGGTTAATAATAGCACCTGGAAATGAGGTAGTTTCTTACTAAAGAAGTTTTGAAAGTCGTTTGTGCAACCTGTGTTCTTATTTTATAATTTACTTTGAAAAAAGTCCCGCTGGGTTTCTTGCTGGTTCTTCCAAGGACAGAGGTTTTTCTTCCGAACCAGTGGTAAAAGTGAAAAATGACTTTCAATTTTGAATAAAAAATTACTTTCAATTATATTCTAGTCAACTTGAACGAAGCAGATAAACAGTTTTTTTTTTAATTTCTTTAACTGCTTAAAGAACTTCCACTACTACTTTATTTCATTGCTTCCCGTCGTTTTTTTCAATTTGAAATTTTCAGGCTAAAAAAGCGAATGTTTTACAACTACATGGATGTAATGCCATCTGTAATTCTCAGAAAAAAAACACAAAAGAAATAACGCCTTTTCGCAAATGAACAAACAGCAAATCAAAGCATCGGTCTTCACGGGCTTAACACCAAAAATTGTGATTTATTTAAAATTTTGAGTTTTTTGAGTTACAAGATTCCACCCAAAACCACAGACAGACGGACCGACAAGCAAGAAAGTGACTTAATAACAACGTGGTAAAAGCCCTTTCAATATAACTAAGTAACTATTATTTATGACTTATGTGAGTTATTAGGATTTAAATATTTTGATTTAAAAAAATTAATGCCTCATGACTGAATAAGACACAGATCCGGGTAAATTTCATAATGTTTACGCAATACGGCAGCTATCTCCAGGCGTTTCACCGGGATCCCATGGTGAATCACAAGGTGAAAGCGACCTTCACACTCGCCAGTCGCGCAACTGACAAAATAAACAATATTTTTGTATTACTACGTGACTCAGCGTGATGCTGGTCTGGATTCTGCGCTTGATGAGTGCACGAGTCATCCAAATGGTATGTCCAGTGTTATTAGTTCCCGGTCCCACTTCCGAAGCGTGGTAGTTCTGAGTGTTTGCTTCGATAAGTATCGAACACTCATGGCTGAAGCTTGTGAATGTGATGCAGATACAGGTATGATAATGGAATGCAAAAAATGAGTAGCCATTTTGTGGTTTGTCCTTAATAACTATTGCAAATGTTTATTGAATAGTTTCTAATATGAAAATAAAAATTCAGACAAACAATGCAATGCTGAGAAAGATAAACTTGTAATATAAAATTTATATAAAAAATAAGTTTCAATTATATAATTTAAACCCTTTGCTGCCTTCGTACATGTACCTGATTTCTAACCATTCAAAATGTATAATCAATGTTAAAAAGTTTACCGTGTTGATTGAAGTCAATAGTAGCCTTTCTCATTATCGCGAAATCGTAGCGAAATTCATTCAAAAATATCCTTTTGTCTTTTAGGTAATCTGAGATCACTGCCGGCACATACGTCGAACAAAAATACTATGGCTATGTGATTAAAATTAAATTTATATTTATAACAAAAAAATGTTCCGATATCATTTCTCGTTTAATATTGCCTTCCATCACCTGTTTGTGAGCATTCAGTTCGACATTAAGAATTAATATGGGCTTTGCCATACAAATAAGAATTGAATTTGTAAGAAATAACGGCTTATCGCAAATGAAAACTATTTAAGCGTATTAAGGCATCGGTTTTAATAGCCCTAACTAACAACATAACTAAGAAACTATTATTCATGAAAAAGTAATTAGTATAATACAATACATAAACTCTTACGCTTGCCATCTATAGGGGTAGGCGGAGAATACAAATTTCCATCTGGCCTGATTCTGTACACTTAATTTGGTTCTTATTCAATATGTCGCCGATTTAGTTAATAAAATCGTTACGTTACGTCTCTTGCAGACTCATTTATTCTGTGCGGACAAACCATCAAAGCATTCTTTTTGCTTAATCCCGGTCACAACATTTTGTTCCAAACCTAATTTTTTGTTATTACCTACATAATTTCTCATCCTATCATTCAAAGTCTAACCTAACATACTTCTTTAATGACTGTATATTACATTAAAGTAGGGACTGATACGGCATTATGAATTGCCAGACGTGCATTTTTTCGATATATTCTTACTTCCGATAATTCGGTTTAGGCAGTGGAAAGCTCCATTCACTCTGTGCCTTGCATTCCTCTTCGTTCTATATCCGTATCATATCTATCGTCCCTGCTTAGCATACAGCCTACATACACAAACTTCTCCAATTGCTCCACCAACTCCTCTTTTATTATTATTATCTTTTATTATCACATACAGGTTTCTCTCTTCTTTTTACCAAAAATGTACCCTTTTGTCGTAATTGGGTCCACTTTCATTCTACTTTTTTTTACTGATTGATTCATAAATGAACTTGATATTTGTGACAAGAAACATTTGACAGCCATACAGTAGTAACGTTAATAATTATATTGAAAGAGTATTACTATAGTTGCCACAACTGGCAAGGCAGTGGCCGCAGGTTTTAATTAGAGAAATGCGACACGCTACCTCACACGACTCCCTATTTGATGGGATTATCACAACTTGACCATGCATGACTTAACAACAATTAATAAAGACGAAAAGTTTTTAACTGTTCTATGTACTGAAGCTGAGGAGAGACCTAAGTACCAGAAGTATAGTATTAAAGTAAGGATTACAACAAGCACTTCGTTTACTTTATTTTAAGTTGATACTGTAACTCATAGACACCTTTCATCTGATAAGAATAAACACGCCGCAATATAACCATAATTACCGACATAGCCCTACGCATAAGTAAGCATAAGATAACTTCAAGCAAAATCAGTATGTCACCAACTGCTTGAAAAAATTTCAATGACGCTATAATTTCAACAATGCAACAATCTAACGACTGTGACAAATTTGGACAGTGATTGTTCCGGGGGAATTTCTGCCATAGATTTCCATCGTGCGATTTCATGGAACAAAAGTAAGTTTGAACAAATTTGATCCAGTGTTTGCATTTGTGATATTTACACACAAAACACACCTAATTCTAAATTGATACTTAGTAAGTTGAATCATTGATGATTACATACGTTTTCTTGATGCATGCTCTATTTAAATAGTATCCCAGGCTCAGCCCGATAAGGTGATCTTATTGCAATATCTTTGGCAAAAGCAAATGTTTATTTTCTATCCATTACAGCTAATAAAAATCCAAGTCTACTTTACATAGGTCTCCTCCAGATGTTAGCTAATACGGAGGATTTCATTATATTTATACCTGGTAGAGCCATGTTGTAGCTATATTAGTAGTTTAGTTGTAGTACCAATGGGTCAACTCGATCGGTAAAGGACCACGTTCTCACAGAATACCCGCGTGAAATATTAGCTTAACGCTACTGTGTTTCGTATGGTGAGTGTAGAGAACCGGAGACCCTTTTTACTGAAAACGCGGCATTCCGTATTAGTTCTCAGGGGTGACAACGCATCTGCATTTTGATTTGTAATCGAGGATAGATGTAGATGTCTATGGGCCACAGCAACCACTTACCATCAGGCGGACTGTGTGCTCGCTTGTCACTCTTATCCTATATAAAAAAAACCCGTAGTGGCCACGCATAACCATTCACTCATGGCATGTTGGTAACCGCAGGTTTTTTAATATTTTTGAGTTGTTATCAGGAGATTGCTGCTGCCGATCTCCCGTTGTATTATCCCCTATCGCTACACTCAATCGGTATTAGTGGCTACTCTTTTTTAGGGTTCCGTAGTCAACTAGGAACCCTTATAGTTTTGCCATGTCTGTCTGTCCGTCTGTCCGTCCTCGCTTAATCTCTGTGACCGTTAGCACTAGAAAGCTGAAATTTGGTACCAATATGTGTATTAATCACACCGACAAAGTGGTAAAATATAAATTGGAAAAAAATGTTTTATTAGGGTAGCCCCCCTATATGTAAAGTGGGAAGTGTTTTTTTTTAATTTCAACGCTAACGTGTGGTATATTGTTGGAAAGGTATTTAAAAATGAATAGGGGTTTACTAAAATCATTTTTTGATAATGTTAATAATCGCTCCAAAAGTAAAAAACAATGTGTGTCCCCCTCTAACTTTTGAACCATAAGTTTAGAAAATATGAAAAAAATCTGAAAAGTAGAACTTTATTCGGACTTTCTAGCAAAATCATTTTGAACTTGGATGGAAACAACAGTACCCACTACCGGGAGCAGTTGCAGCAGCGCGGAGCGCTGCTGGAGCGCGAACATAATGGATACACACCTTTAAACTCATAAGTGGGAACACTTATTGTGACGGACGGGAAACTACGGAACCCTACCCTACCCTACACTGAGCGTGGCCCGACACGCTCTTGGCCGGTTTTTTCTATATAAGACAGAAGTACAGAGGAGCTGGAGAGGTACTCGATTCGAATAAGACAGTAGTCTTATTCGAATCGAGTACCTCTTCTAGTCGTCTTATCAAATTTTGGTGCCACTGAAAAACATACAGGCGAATTTTAAACCTTCTTCTTTTTTTGAGTCGGCTAAATTTTTGGGTGACAAACGAAATTACAGTCCACTAAGGCGATCAAATTTAAATCAAGAACACCACAAATGCATTATCACCTCCGAGGACTGAGTTGAATCTCCTCACTGCTTGTATCATTGCTGGCTCTCTATACATTTTAGACCGGAACGAAGCAATACAAGCATTGCTATACTATGTACAACGGCAGATATAGTTAAGTAAGTGGTTATTACCCAAATGGACTCTTAGGCAAGAAAGAAGTTCTGCCACCTAGAAAATAATATATTTGCATAATATTATTCTGCTTGTCTCCGAATATTAGTACTATATATTGGTAATTGTAGTAAAAGATGTTACATAGTAGTAGTGGTTAAACATTTTATTTTATCCCTGGTGATCACCAAATTAAAAGAAAAATGGACATTGTACCGTAGTCATAACAAAAGTTTTGTAAAATTAGACAAGCCCGAGACCGTGTTTCATTGACATCACTGTCTAAAAATATTAGTAAACATCGCTGACTGAGAGCCTATTGACATAACTTAATATGGCGTTAACACTAGCGTAGAACTGTTAGCAGAATTACGTGTTGGGTACACAGCGAATATACGCGGGGCAAACCTAGCGGATTTAGATCGCGGAACCGCCGAAAGGAACTAGTGAAACATTGCGTCATTTCCGAATCACCAGCATAGCTATTATGAAACGCACGCCACGACAAGCTTGTTTTCGCAAGCGTACTCTCCAGTGATCAGCGTTCAAATTTTTGGCAGGTGAATGTCGAAATTATTTCTAGGTTACGAATTGAGATGCCGATTCAATGAACGCGTTCGGTCGCCATCTCTCCACGCGGTAACTGTGTGAGTCACACATTGGTTTTATTTACTATATTTATTTACGATACATTAACAGTGCGTAATTATCTTCAGTTATTATTACAATTTCAAATGTAGGTTTGTGAACGAGATCGTTTCTTAATAGAGTTCATTGCTCTATCGTCAACATAGAATACTCGAGAAACAACCTCACTCAAGGTCTCCATTCATTGAGCGATACGTCAAGTTCATTGATGGCTCCGCGCGTGTTATGACCGTAGATATACGCTCGCAGCTCATCGTATCGATAGCGGTGACGATTGCACTGTGTGCGTTGGCATGTAAATGAATGGAGTGCGCTTCAATTTCTACAATTTATATGCGTGTGTGAGTGTACGCATGCATATTTGTGACAGGACGCTCAACAATAGCCGGAATAGGAAGCGACAACGGCAAAATGGGCGTGCAGACTGACTCTCCAGACAAGTTCCGTAAGCGGGTTCTTGGCACAGGTTCTCAGATAGCTCATAACTCTGAAAACAATACTGTGATGAGGAAACACTAATTTGAACGTACTTTTCTGTGGTTGTTAAGTACAGTATTAAATAGGTAATCATAGGGAACCATAGTAATAGTCGTTTTAGAGGTTTAAAGCAAGATGACGGGCTGCAGTAATAAGGTTGATAATTTTAATTATTAACAAATAGAATGAAAAAAAACGTACAAATATGATAAATTATATATATATATATATATATATATATATATATATATATATATATATATATATATATATATATATATATATATATATATATAATCGGAATCTCGGAAACGGCTCCAACGATTTTCTTAAAATTTAGTGTCCAGGGAGTTTCGGGGGCAATAAATCGATCTAGCAAGGATTTATTTTTAGAAAATGTTTTTTGTGCGTGTTTTCAGGCAATGAAAAACTGAAAACTGCTACAATATAAGAAGGTAAATTTTGATACTGTGTTAATGATCGTAATAGCTCAAGTGGATATCGCGCGGTCAAGAAACCGTAATGCCTTGGTTCGCGTCCTGTCTCCGGTCCGATTTTTTTCAAGTTACCTTCTTTTATGAGAAAATCTATTATTTCGTGCCCTTTTTTTTAGTATTTTTTAAAAATACGAAAATTTTAATTAAACTAATTGCACTCATGATTTTTTATTCAAATAACCAGTTCAGTTTTTTCTATTATGTCAATAAGATCAAAAAATGTTATTCATCAAAAAAACACCGAGCAAAGCTCAGTCATACGGGTACTATATATATATATATATATATATATATATATATATATATATATATATATATATATATATATATATGCCTGCCTCAACGGAGGCTAGCCATCGGCGCAGGACAGGATAATAGTGCCCAAGTGTATGCGCAAGCACAGGTGCACTCTCTATTCCCTCACTCTCATAATCCGATGGGACGGTAAACCGACACGACCGGAGAGAGATTAGGCGCAGGACAAACGGCTTTACGTGCTTTCCGAGGCACGGGGGTGAGACACCGTCAACTTCCTCACCCCGGGCAGCTACTAAGAATTTCTTGACGGAAAACTCAATAATTGATATTGTTGGCCCGACCTGGGATTTGAACCCAGGACCTCATGATCAGCAGTCGCACTGCTACAGCCATTAGACCAACGTTATATATATATATATATATATATATATATATATATATATATATATATATATATATAACGAAAACAACTGACGTATTAAAAAAAATTTTGGTAAATAATTACGACGTTAAAGTGTTTACGGAGACTTGGTTAAATCTGGATGTTGCTAGCAGTGAAATTTTCGATTCTAGATATAAGGTTTATCGTAGGGACCGTGTATGTTCCAAATCCACTAAAATGGACGGTGGAGGAGTATTAATAGCTGTATTGCGAAACATTCCATCCGCTCGTGTTGAGCGATGGGAAAGTAACTGTGAAGATTTATGGGTATCGGTACAAATAAAAATTGGCAATATTATCTCGGATATTGCCATTTGCGCGGTATATTTACCTCCACCAGTTAAATCAGATACTTTAACATATTTCCTTGACAAAGTTGATAACGTAACGAACCAACCCAATAACGTTCTAATTATGGGCGATTTTAATCTAGGATTCATTAACTGGAGTAGAGATCATGATCATATTGCTCAAATGGTTCCATCTAATTACAATAGTACCCTCGGATGCGGTCTTATTGATTTCATGTCTCTTAACAACTTTAGTCAATTTAACAACATACCAAACAGTGACGGCAGATACTTAGATCTCATTATGAGCAACTTTCCCGGTGTTGATGTCTCGGAGCCTCTAGAACTCTTGAGTAGGCTGGACTGTAAACATCCTAATCTTTTAGTAACGTTGCAAAAAACAAATTTTACTTATCTCCAGCCTAAGAAACGAACTGACCACAATTTCTATAGGGCAAATTACGAGGAAATTGCCTCGGACCTGGAGTGTATAGATTGGGTGGAGAGGTTTTCGAGCTGTAGCAACGTCAATGAAATGGTTACAAAATTCTATGATGAGCTAAGATTAATTATTGATAGATCTGTCCCCAAGCGCCGTCCTTCCAAGAGTAAATACCCCAAATGGTTTAGCCGCACCCTAATTAAACTTCTATCTGAGAAAAATAAGCTACGCAACAGATATCGGAAATATGGTAATCCACGTGACAAATTTGAACATGACCTCTTACGGAGCCGCTGTCACAAGCTTATTGACAAGTCTATAGTGACTATAAGACAAATATTGAGAATGGAATATCGCGTAATGTCAAATCTTTTTGGCAATACATAAAAGACAAAAATAGCAACCAGTCAACTCTTCCCTCAAAAATGCAATTAAACGATTTCATTGCAGAATCTTGTTCCGAAGTAGCCACTCTTTTCGCCAGACATTTTGCTTCCACGTTCAGTTCAAATTTTGAAAAAACAAATCACATCTTCGAGGATTTATCGCCACTTATTTTATCGAATATTCAATTTTCTGAAAATGATACCTTAAGAGCAATTAAACGATTAGACATACAGAAAGGAGCCGGTCCTGATAAAATACCTCCTCTATTTATAAAGACCTGTGGATCTCTTTTGTCTCAACCATTAACTATGATCTTCAATTGTTCGCTCAGAGATGGTGTGTTCCCCGAGGAATGGAAAAAAGCAAAAATAGTACCTGTATACAAAAAAGGTGAAACAAGCAACGTTAAAAACTACCGGCCGATTTCCATTTTATCCACATTTTCGAAATTGTTCGAGTCTCTGATTAATCCACAAATTATTAGCCACATAGATACTTCACTAACTGAGTACCAGCATGGGTTCCGCAGGGGCCGCTCAACACAGACTAATTTGGTCTCATTTATTTCTGAAATTGCACTGGAGGTTGATAGTGGAAGTCAAATTGATGCTGTATACACAGATTTTACCAGTGCTTTTGACAAAGTAAATCACGCACTACTTTTAACAAAATTGCAAATGAAAGGGATACATGGTAGTTTGCTTCACTGGTTTAGATCTTACCTTAGTATGAGACCCCAGGTTGTTGCTGTTGGGGGTTTTGAGTCAGATATATATTTTGCATCGTCAGGAGTCCCACAGGGATCTCACTTAGGCCCACTACTATTTCTTATATTTATTGACGATATAGCGGTGCACATAAAAAACTGTAAATTCAGCTTATTTGCAGATGATTTAAAAATTTACAGAGCAATCAATTCTTCCCATGACATAAAACTTATCCAGGAGGATTTAGACAGTATTCACACATGGTGTGAATCAAATGATATGACCCTAAACGTTGATAAATGCTACCATATCAAATTCACAAAAAAGAAAAATCATTTCCCATCAACTTATGAAATTAACGGCTCAACATTAACTGAAGTAGAAGAAACAAGAGATTTAGGTGTAACAGTAGACAAGCACCTTAAATTCACTTCACATATTAACAATATTGTGCATAAATCCTCGAAAATGCTTGGTTTTCTCAGGCGAAGTACTGCGGGTTTCCGTTTAAATTACACCCGAAAAATATTATATAATGCTTTGTTTCGGAGTAACTTGGAATACGCTAGCGTGGCATGGAACCCTGTATATGCTGTTCACTCTCAACGCTTGGAGGGTATTCACCGTAGATTCACTAGGCATTTGGCATTTATTACGCAGGGCGTGTCACACCGGTCACCATATGAGCATCGTCTTGTCTTTTTTAAAATGAAATCGTTGCGTAGCCGTCGAAGGAATCAGGATTTGGTGTTTTTGCACGGACTTGTCAACGGCAAAATAAAATGTAATGAGCTCCTAGAACGTGTTAAATTGACGGTGCCTGCTCGCATACCCCGACATCCTATCAAAAAAACTTTTGCCTTGCCTTCTGTGAGGACTAACCTTGGACGCCATTCTCCTCTCGTCAGATGTTGCGCACAGTACAACGAGATGAATATCGAAACATTTGACAAAATGCGTCCTTAATGCATGCGGAATAATAACAAAGTCTGTCAAAAATCCACTGTTACAATAGACATAAAGAAAACCTGTATAAACTGGTAGTGCATTAAAAAAGATCTAGGTCACGAATACTATTGCTCCCGGCCTCGGACGAAACATCGATCCTAAATACTAAATTAGCTAACGCAGACTAATCACTGGTCTTGGCTGCAAAAACAATTTTGAAATAATATAAGATTATCTGATTTTTAACCCGACCAAATTGCAAAATTCAAAGTCCATACCTCCGACGCCATATTGTTATCAAAACTCACGACGTATTTTAAATTTCAGGTCGTTGTAACGTCACTGCGGGTTTAAGTTAAGGTAAGTAAATTTGAAGTAATTTATTTTTAAATCTAGTTTTAGGCATCAGTTTATCAGTTTTAGTTGCAGACAATCGGTTAAAGTAGAATTCAGCATAGGTTACTTACATAGGTATATGTACTGGACGGTCTTCAGTTAATCTTGTTGATATGATGCTAAGCTTATAAATATGTCATTATTAAATTATTATTTATATATTTCGCCTTCAAATGTACCAATTGGCTTAAAAAGAAAACGATTCATAACATGAATTTAAATTCATTCATTACTATCAAAACATGGAATTCAACCAATCTATTCCATTCAAAAACATTCAAAACAATCAATTTCGCTTTACCAACTATTTACTATGTCGCATTTGGAGCATCAATAAGGACTTAGGCCCTTACCTAAGTTATGCCATGATACAAGTTAAATATTATTTATAGATAGGGCTAAGTAAACTAGCTTCTATAGAGAGTCATTGAAGCTAACTTATTGCAATTTGTGACATTAAAAAAACATTTAAGTTTAAAATTTTAACTGTAAAACTTCCAACCCACTAGATTATCTATGGAAACGGACCTCTTTTGATTCTGACACCTGGCATTGACATAAGCACATTCACATCATATCACTTTGTGTTAATGTGAAATTTCGAATTGATTTTTAAAATATTTTTCGTGTATCTATTTTTGAAGAAATTATTTATTTACGCTCGGTCATGGTAAAGTATTATGTGTTATAAATTGTTATCGAAGATAGTGAATATCGTGTCATTGGTTAAGAACGTAAGAAAAGAAGCTTTGGGGTGTTCATCATGTTGAACGAATGGTGTCATCGGAGAGAAAATTGTGTAAAAAGAATTCAGGTAGATTATAATACAGTTTTATGTTGCTCGTATTAAGTTCATCCGGACATTAGGAACGTTATGTCATTAAATATAAACAAATAATCAATGCGTACAGCAAACAAAAATATTTTGTCCACAACTGCCCTTCCATATGATTATAATGTGGGTTTATTCAACGCAAAAGTAATTAGGCTTTTCTTAAGCTAAGTGCGTTTTACATCTTCGATTGCATCACCACTTACAATATGGTAGTATACAGCCACAGAATTTCCACAAGAGCAGCGTATCTGACTCTCTTCAACTTTATTTTTCCTTTATTTTTTATAGCTCGTCAACTAATGATTATGCCTAGCAATTGAATGTAGCTATTAAATATTTATCGTTAATAAAAGTGATATATAAAGATATTTATCGTTTTTTACATTGCAAATCAGAATAATATACGCATAATTAAAAAATCTTTTACGCTAATTTAACTTTCATGTTTTGTAATATACTTTTTACAATATATACCCAACGAAATATTAAAGCTGACACAATAAATATTTCATCAACGTTATATACGTTTGTTGAATATATCCTCTTTCTATGCCCTTAAATAACCAAATTGCGATTTTTGCGAAAATTTTTAAATAATTTAGTTGCAAAACTACAAATATATTTGTAATTTATTTTTTATATTCTGAACCTTTATATATATTCTTAACTAGTTCTTACTTTCTTGACGATATCGATATATGTAGTTTATAATTTTCACAAAGCTCTGTTATAATTAAATCAAATAATATGTTTTAGTTTTTACTATCATATATTCTTATCGATCTTATGCTGGGATGAAGTTCATTTTTTTACATATCAAAGGCGTCTTCTAATGTTAAATTGCACCTTGTAAAACATGTCTTCCTTCAACTATCTGTTTTGTATTATTTAATTAATAAACATTGTGACAATATCAATATCTATTTGTGGTTACTCAGACTTGAATAATTTTTTTATAGAATAGGGTGACAAACGAGCACACAGTCCACCTGATGGTAAGTGGTAGCTGTGGCCTGTGTGTGGCCTGTGTGGATAGGATGGGTGCTATCATCTGCTTAGGATCCTATAATAAATAAAATTAAATCTCAACTCAAGCATACAACTGCAAGACTTCATGATACCATAAGTTCATACTGTATGGATCGGAACAAAAGTTAAATTTTAATCTGTGGTAACCGCGGTTAACTATAACATCTGAACGTTGAACATCTCAGTCCTTCCTGTGACCATGGGTGCTTTAAAGCTCTCGAAACGTCGGGTATTTGAAAAGTTAAATATACGCGATAAATTCCGTAAAAACTAGTATTATTTCAATCGATAACAGTATGTAAATACACATGACTGTTTGGAATTCGGTCACAGACGATAATTATTGAATTATTTATTGAGTTAATTTATTAGACATATATCTGAAGAAGACATTGTATTTAATTCCGTTTATCCTGTTTCACTCAAACCGTTACAGTAATTGTTGATAAGTATGACTCCTTGATGAGAATTTTCGCACGGTGGACTTTTATCCGCTACATAGACGTGGTCACTACCAGAAGGACCACTGCAATAAAGATAAAAATCTTAAAGGTTTTTTTTATTTATTTATTTATTTAACAATTCATGTACACACGAAGTATTTTACAATGAAAAATAAAAAGAAATTTTGTACAAAGGCTCTGCTTATTTCATAATGAAATTTCTTCCAGCAGGCCTGATACTGGACAGATTCAAAGAGAAGCAGATTTAGTGTGCACCCTCATAATAAATTTTAAAATAAACTTAATATAAAATAAAGATAATAAAAACATGTACATACATTCATACATACAAACATGCATATACCTAAATACTATGCTATATACATATATAAAATGAAATACAAGTAGATACACATATATTTACAAGTCATACATTGGATCATTGGGACGACAAAGAAAGATAGTGCTCTTTAACTCGCCTTTTAAACACTGAAACTGTTTGAGCCTCACGAATTGCAGTAGGAAGAGAATTCCATAACCTAACTGCATGTACTGTAAAAGAATGAGAATAGTACTTAGTTCTGAAGGAAGGGAAATTTAGGAGGGTTTTTAAATGTGATCTGCAAACTGCATCGGGAGAACGAGCAAAGCGGAATCGATCACGTAGATATGGTGGTGATGTTGGATCGTAGAGTATTTTAAAAAGGAGGCATAGGATTCGGGTATTCCTGCGAAGTCGGATTGGGAGCCACTTGAGCTGTTTGCGATAGGAAGAGACGTGGTCATACTTTTTTAGCCCAAAAATGTAACGGATACATAAGTTTTGCAAGCGCTCAAGCTTGTTTAATTGCTCCTCAGTCGCATCCAAATAACAGACATCAGCATAATCAAGAATCGGAAAAATAAGTGTTTGGACAAGAGAAATCTTCGTTGATAAAGGCAAAAAACTTTGAAGACATTTTAAAGAATGTAAAGTATAATTGATTTTCCAACTAACTTCTGTGATATGTGCATTCCATGTCAATTTGCAATCCATTATGATGCCCAGATTCTTAACAGTTTCTGAAATGCTTAGTGGAGTGCCATTAATTTGCAGTGCTGGAAGTGAAGTAAAATCAAGTAGGTTATGAGTAAACCTGGTGCCTATAATAATTGCTTGTGATTTTTTGGGATTTATAACAATTCCGTATGATCTGGACCACTCATAGATTTTATTAAGATCTTTATTTTATTTCAAATATTGCTGAATTTGCTTCAGTCGCTAGAAAATGAGATACAGCTGTAAATCGTCTGCGTAGAGATGAAAGTTTGAAGATATCACCTTGGAGATACAGTTAATAAATACAGAAAAGAGTAAAGGAGAAAGGACGCCACCTTGAGGAACACCCGTAGCTAGGTTGCACCACTTAGATAAAGTTTCATTTGAACGAATACACTGAGAACGACCACGGAGGTAGGAATCAAACCATTGAATAGTTGAAGGAGACACATTAATAGAATGAAGAATGCTAAGAAGTATATCGAAATCAATAGAATTGAAAGCACTACTAAAATCCAGCAGCACGAGTACCGTTAAGTAATTTTGGTCTATACCGCACCGGATATCATCCGTTACCTTGAGGAGAGCAGTAGTTGTACTGTGGCCAGGCCTAAAACCGGATTGAAAAGTACTTAAGATATTGTTACGGTTAAGAAACTTAGCTAATTGTGTGTGGACAATATGTTCAAGCACTTTTGAAAGAAATGGTAGAATAGAAATAGGCCGATAATGAGTTGTAGATGAAGGATTCGAAACTTTGGGTATAGGGATAATATGAGCTAATTTCCATGACGACGGAAAGCAACAAGAAGATAAAGAGAAATTAAAGATATGAGTAAGAATAGGGATGACAAAGGGAAGAATCAATGTAATCATTTTAGAGCAGATGTTATCATTTCCAATAGCAGTAGATGAAATTGCAAGCACGGATCGCTTGGTATCATCTTCAGTAATGGAAGTGAAATTAAACGAGGAATAATGAGGAATTGGGCATTTGGACATTTTGAGTAGAGTTCTGGCTTTAGTGAATGATGAGACTATGACAGGAGGGTTGGCAAAGTTTTCGTTGAGATTATCCAAGTCAATTTCACTTCCCACACTAGCAGAATATTTTCCGACACCGACAGATCTCAGAAAACTCCAGGCTTTTGCAGTATCGCAATTTGTGAGGGTATCATGAAAATAGCGCCTTTTAGCATCTCTACACAAACGATTGCAGCGATTTCGTAGAATTTTAAAGCTGATTAAATTGCGTTCAAGGGGATATCGCTTATATCTTCTTTTGGCTCTATCTCTACGCGCCATCAGGTCTTTTATATCAGCTGTGATCCAGGGAGCAGGATTGTATCTTATTTTCACACGTTTTACTGGTGCATGGTGATTATATAGATCTAAGATTAGAGAATTGAAGTTAATCACCTTATCCTCAATATTAGAACAATCAATTACCGGTGTCCAGTCGATTAAACTAGCATCACCCTTCAACATCTCCAAGTTTATGCCCTTATAACTTCTAAGATATCGAAAATGTGGCTTGCACTTAGGGGGACGTACACGGTAAGATAGGTAGATGAGATCGTGATATGAGAATGAAGCGCATATTTGTCCGTGATTAGCAACACTATTTAAAGACGATACGATAATCAGATCTAGAAGAGATGGTATACAATTGGGAAAGTGGTGGGTGGCAGATAGAGGCAAGATTTCTAGGTTATAAGAAGACACTAGAGATTGCAATTTATAAGTACGTAAAACATTTTTCAATAAACATGTGTTGAAATCCCCCATCAAGATTACATGGTTATATACAGGACAAAAAGTATTAAGAAGTATGTCTAATGTATCAAAGTAATTGATATTAAGGTTAGGACAATACAAGACTCCAAGGAAAATTTTTGTATGATGAAGTGTGATTTCAAGGAACAAATGTTCCGCAGATTCCGAGTAAGTTGATGGAGATACGCTAATAACCCTGTAAGAAATTTCTGAACGCAAATAGATAGCAACGCCTCCACCACCTTTGCCTACCCTATCATTACGAATAAGAACGTAACCAGGTAGTGAATATTGAATAGAAGGCAGGGAAGGCTTGAGAAAAGACTCAAAAATTAGAGGAGCATCAAGATGAGCACTGTCAATGGATGCGAGAAGGTCAGAATAATGGCAAGGAATACTTTGAGCGTTTATGTGAGCTATGTTAAGATTGTCAGGATATTGAGAAAAGAGGGTAGAAATGCGATCATGCAGATTAAGATCTACGGAAGGCTCTGAATCCATGCTTAAAAAGCTGTTAGATGAAGACGAACATGAGAAAAAGCTATCATTATTATCTGTGTCGTTATCTGTATACATATTATTAAAGAGGCACAATACTAATAAATTACTTAATAAAAAAAAATAAAAAGAAAATTAAATAAAGAAAAAAAATTAACTAAAACAATATTTAAAATTAAAAAAAAAATAAAAAAAATAAAAAAGTAACATTAAGTGCAACTCATCTTACTCACTGGCATGATGGAAGAAATTTATACTTAAAGCTAACATTAGTTACTAAACAATTAGTGTGTATAAAAAAAAGAGAAAAAAAAGAAAATGAAAAAGAAAGCTGGCCACAGTATACTGTACAAATCATTATAAACACATACCTACTGTATGATATAAAAGTAACATACATTATCACTTTCTAAAATTCATTTGTATTGCACGTCAGTCTAAGAATATTTATTTATACTTTATATCAAACTTTTAAGCTATGAATGTATTCAAAGTAAATATAATATACATATATACATATACATATATATATATACATATATATATACATATACATATATATACATACATATACATATACATACATATATAATACCTATTAAAGTTTATTAATCTGATCTTTTGAAAACAGTGTCATACGGTTGATAATGTACCTACTAAGAAAACTATATTTGTTGATTAAAGTATAAACAAAAACATTGATTACTGGCACAAAACATTATACATAATACGGCTAAATATGGGACGTTGTACAAATGCAATAATATGCAACTGCACAAAAACAGATATTAACGTCGGCGCGTTTTCTTAGGAACATTTGCACTATTCGTCGAAGATTTTATTGGACAAGTCATTGTTTCAGTTTGTGGCGCATTCTGCACATCTGTACTAGACGGATATTTAGCAGTGAGCAGTTCTAATTCTGCCATGCTTTCAATTTTCCTTCGAGATTTATCCGGAAGAATTATTATTATTTTGCCTTCGGACGACCAGCATTGTTTTATACCAAAATGTTTACGCGCTGAAGTGAATACTTGATGCCTACTCTTGGTCAAAAACTCGGAGATGGTTATACCGGAGCCTTTTAGTCCGGTTTTACTATCCCATACTAACTGTCTGTGTTCGGTATCACAAAATCTAACCAGCACAGGTCGGGTTTTATTCTGTGAGGCTCCCAATCGATGACAGACCTTCAAGCAATCTTTATTCACATCAGGCAACTGCAATTGGCTGGATATTAATTCATACACTACATTGATAAGGTTCTCATTTTGTTTTTCGGGCAGCCCATGAAATAAAAGCACTTTCCTTCTCATAGCCGTTTCATGCCTATCAAGCCCAAGGCAAAGTAATTGGATTTGAGTTTTCATTGCTGAGAGAGATTGCCAAACAAAGGATTTAAATTCAGCAAACTCACGTGCTAGTGATGATAAATCTGTATGTGAAGAATTGCCCTCCATGTTGACTTTTTGCAGCTTCTTTTCGTATTCACACATTCGGGATCCAAACATTTTTTCAAGTTCAGAGAGGTTATTTGCCAGTTGAACATCCATTGTTGACATAAAAATAAGTCTTCCAGATATCTTTTAATTAAGGAGAAGTAGTGAGCAGTGAGTATAGGTGAGTCTAGTTAATTCTTATAACATATATATATATTCACAATAAACATGTATAATGATTTTAATTAATTTAAAATTGAGCACACTAAATACGCGTCGTTACGGTACGACTACCCGCGAGTTTTATCTTTTTTATCTTTTTTTGTTACTTTGGCCTTTAAAGCTATTAATACTATTTCCTGAAATAACTCATTATTATATGCTACAACAGTTATTTTTTACAAATATTAAGTTATGACGTAGCAGAGTAGCTTAGCAAAAGAAAACTTGTGGATATTAGATAAAGAAACGTATATATGTAAGCTATTTTAACGCCGGCCGCTTGAAACATCTATAAACAAAAATATATTAATATTCAGATGTATTAAAGTCTAATCAAGGAATAAATAAGTTTTAGTCATCTGCAAAATAACAAATAATCTTAATCGTGAAATACGCAATCGTAGTCTGTCTTACTCTTCCGAATCTGCAACTTAACACATCCGGTGATGTGACACAAAAGCCCATAGCGCCCTAACAAGTTTTTTGGCTTCGATTTTAATTATTTTCGGGCTAATTACGACCCAATTTGACGTTGTGCAAGTAATGTTTTAATTGTACACCCCTTTCTCCGACTTTTCTTGCCAATTAGCACTGGTGATATAATCTTTATATTAGTCCAGAACGCGCAAAAAGTAAGGAAAATGATTTAATTAACAACGGTTCTTAAACATTTAATTCCCAAGTCTCGGCTTGCGTGCGACGGCGGCAAGGTAGTCGAACGGAGGCTAAGACGATCGCCGAGTACAAAATTTAAAATTCGAAAATGGAGAACAAAAAGCGGGGAAAAGGGCCAACCGATGCCGCGTGCCCACCCAGTCGGCTGGCAGCAACGGCTTGCTATGCCGCTCTATAGCGACCGCTAGCGAATACCGCCAATTCCTACGCTATACACGTTCCAGATCGTTCAGACTTATGGTCCTCTACGTCTCCATACAACTTCACACCCTTTGCTTTCTACAATTGAATCCAAATTTGGACGCAGTGGCCAGTGCTAATTTTCCAACAGAGATAATGATTAAATTGTTTCGGCATGTCAAATCAAACGAAATTATGCTGTTATATCTTGTTTAATAGCGGTACGTTTATGTTTGTTTCGTACATACCAACATGGATACCCCCAAGTGAGATTTCTCTTTTAATGGATTCTTCAAGAATTTTTCCATGGCTTTTATCCCAAGATGTATGAGCGTAATTGTAATTTTTATCTAGCGTTTATTTTTTGTGATCGGAGGATTAATATATAGATGATAAATTGGTTTCTGGTGGCTCTGCCTTGCATGATATTAATTAATGTTTTTTTTAAATTTATTTAAAGTGGCTCTAGTTACTTATAAAAAGTATTTAAAAAAAACTTACGAATTTCGTCCCATTCAATTTAAAATAATATTTCTGACGGTTTAATGTTTTGTAGCTCTCATGATCACGTCGAGATTAAGGTATTTAAGATTTATAATAGGTAATTATTCCGTAATGTGTTAACTCTAGGGCAACAACAACTTAAAATGAAATTAATAAAGTTAATTTTACTATGTAAAATCATAAATAGTTATAAGACTTGTTACTGATTCTGTCGCTGATGTGGTACTTCGGAGAGTTTAGAAGCTAGTTCGCCTTCCTACGAGAACCCGTGCATTGTGGTCTCTTGTCAAGGCTGTCTAAGGGAATTTTTGTCAGCCATCTCCTCCATCACTGTACAGGAAGGGTGACTCACTGGCCCATGCCGCAAAGGAGAAAGCCGATCTGTTACGCTCTCTCTTTGCGTTCGACTACACTCTATGTCGGGGGAACACACCGCCAACCATCCCGCGGTATGAGTGCTCCATGCCGGATGTGCACACACAGCGCTCGGTTCGCAAAAGACTCCTGTCTCTGGACGTCCACAAGTCGGGTGGGCCTGATTGAGTCCTTCCCATTGTGCTGAATAAGTGTGCTCTTGAGTTGGCACCGGTTTTAACGCGTCTTTTGCGGTACTCCTACTACTAAGGCGTAGCCCTGAATCCATGAAAGACAGCTTTGATCCACCCGATCCCCAAAAAAGGCGACCGCTCAGACCCGTGCTACTAGAAGCCTATCGACATCACCTCCTTGTTCTCCAAAATGATGTAAAACATTATAAACTGCCAGTTCATGAGGTACCTTGAGGATCACCAGCTGATAAGTTAACGCCAATACGGTTTTTGACGGGGTCGATCAGCTGGTGCTCTTCTGATTTACCTGATTCATATATGGGTGGAGGCAGTAGAGTTCATGAGGGAGGCATTGGCCGCAAGTCTGAACATTGCGACGGCCTTCGATCGGGTTTGGCAGAAAGCACTTTTATCAAAGATCCCTTCCTATGAGCTTTCCGAGAAATTGTGCAATAGGGTCACCAGTTTCCTTGCTAAACGGAGCATCAAGATCGTAGTGGAAGGTGCATGCTCGATTTACAAGTCTGTTAACGTTGGTGTTCCCAAGGTCGCGTGCTATCATCAACGCTATTTCTTCTGCATGTCAATGATATGTTGCAAACTCGTAACATTCATTGCTATGCGAACGACAGCACTGATGATACTTTATACACCGGCCACGCCAATATTTCTCGGGAAATCGTCGCCGAGCACCAGAACAAATTGTGTCTGAAGACAAGACTTTGTTGTACCAAGTATCAGACTCTAAATCTAATCCGGTTCAAACCCCAGACGACACAAGATGGCGCGTTTACCGCTAAAAAAACCCCTTTTTTAGCGGTAAACGCGCCACTCCTCTTGCTGCCTCAGCTAGCATCGAAATCATGTCATGTTCAGTTTCGTGGTCACTTGAAAGGGAAGGCCAAATTTGCTTCTAAAAAGCTTGGCGTGCTCAGCAAAGCGGGACAGTATTTCATGCCAGCACACCGCTTGCAACTTTATAAGGCGCAGGTGCGGGCTAAAATGGAATGGTGTTCTCATCTCATTGCCGGGACACCTCAGTGCCAGAACCTTCCACTTGACCGCATCCCGCGCAGAGCGGATCGAATCGTCAACGATTGAGTTATTTCTGATCGACTCGAATCACTGGCGCTGCGAAGGGATGTTGCATCCCTTTGCATTTTCTATCACGTTTACCACGAGAGTGCTCTGAAGAATTGTACGGATTAATTCCAGCTGCCGAATTTCACGAATGTAATATATCAACTTTTAAGTGAGTATGCGGGAAAATACATGACTTAATTCCATCCCCCTTTCATCGTTGGCCATCTTGATGTCAAGACTAGTGCTTTATTATTTAAGACAACATAAACATTTTCTATGATCTTAAAAATGTATAAGAAAAGTTTTAGTTTTTTAAGTGATGATTTCCCACGCGTTTTGCAGAAAAAGAAACCATTGTTTGAAAATCCGCGTATCTAACAAATTGAAAGTATTTTGAGTTCACATAAAACCCACACTAGATCAGAATGTATTTTTTTCTCCTTTACAACTCTCTGAAATAATGAGAGGAAGTCAGCTTTTATAGCCTTTATAGGTGGTTTATGATAGACCCATTTAGATTTCTCAGGCATTTCTTATAGTCTGACACTTACGGGACTCAATGTTGTGTTAGATTCTCTTATGCAGCCTTCGTAAGGTCCTTATTATTGTGTTTTATTTCAGTTGAGCAAAATCCGCATTTATGCGATATAAAAAATTCACAGGAATATCCCTTTTTTCAACAAGTACCTAAGAGTAACCGGCGGTCCACATGACGAGAAGGTGATTTTGTGGCCCATAGGCTATATATCATCGATATCAGATGCGTTGTCACCTCTGAGGAATGAGGTGAAATGCCAGTAAAAGGGTTTCCGTTCTCCACCATTCGAAAAATTGCAGCCTTATGTTTCTATCCTATGATGCATTTTATTTCTGTGCGAGCATGACCCTTTCCCGACTGAGCTAACCTATTTGTGCCACAGTCTTAATTACATCTGTAGCGAAGCGCCACTTTAATATTACCAAATGTTCAGCGCGTACTAGAAAATAACGTATCTATACTGTATGTGTGTTTATGCCCAGGGCTGTCGTATTATCGGAATTACCCGCGCTTTTTCTTTGCGCGCGTCCGGTTGGTATTTCTGAAAGTCGAATTCAACTTTCACTATATATTTTTTAAGATTCAAATTTTTCAGAAATATCAAGTAATAAGGATAATGCAGCAAGGTATTTTGTGGAATAAGCCGGACATTGATTACTATGGTTTGTTACTGGGATATCCAATTTCTTAAAAAAAGTTGATTTGTATTTTTACTCACTTTAACTCCGCTTATTTAAATATAATGCATTTTCCTGTAAACTGATCAAAAACAATTAAAAAGTAATTCGAAAAAAAAAACACTGACGTGACCAATTAATTTAAGCGCATAGATGTGCGTTAAATTTGTTTTCCTATTTTTTAAATCTAGATCCCCTAAGTTTTTAGTTTGTGATTTTATAAGGCTACTTAAAAGACATATTATTCAAATTATGAGTTAAATTGGTATCGGCTAAAAATTATCTCCGTTTCTTAACCCCATGTAATGCATACCAGTAGTCACATTCTTGAAAAGGCTTATGTCCATTAGTGGATGGAACACGTGATTTTTTCCGCCATATATCATTATCCGCAAGACTTTCATTAGTCAATACCTACTAATTTGTGAATAGCGGGCACTGCCTAGTAATATGTACATGCAAGCTAGTTGCCGCGCTTAGTCAGCGTCCAGACAGAAATTTTCCTCGGAAAGTTTTCACTTAATGCATAAAGCACAACTCCAAGTTAGTTCTCGTTAGTACTTGTTAAAAATCCCCTATATTCTTCAATATAAATGCCGCATTAATTTACGTCACAGCTGTAGGTCACGATGTTTCCCAATAAGTCAATTACTGCTATGCAAGCTCTCCATTGCGCGCTATATCTCATTGGCATTATTATTTGTCATTATAAGCCAGAAATGTTTAGATAACATTTATTAATGTATCTATATCACTACTTACACATCGATGTTAACGAGATGCAATACGTCACGCATTACGTTGTAATCTTCCACGCCGCTGCCGAATCCGGTCGCCGTGATGACTCATTAGACAAGGCTTTACGTCTGATAATAACGCAACGACCGAGGTCCATTTATTTCATTGATACTCGTTCAAATACTTTCTTTATAGAGCTAGTATACTTTTGATTTCGTTTATTTTTTGCGGTTAGTTTGTTTATACATACATGTATGAATGCTATAAGTTGGTAACAGGATATGTGCGACTTGATATTAGTTATTATTAGCGACCCGCCCTGGTTTCGCCTGGTGTGCATTAATGTGGCTTCATTTAGGATTAAGATAATCAATAAACCAAAGATAATTGAAGACCTTTTTTTGTGATCACAAAAAAATCCAGGTTTTTTTTTTGATAAATATAATCTAGATTAGTGATGCAACGAATACGAACACGAATATTCGTATTCGCCGAATAGTAGAAATTTTCGGCAAATACTATTCACGAATATTTAAAAACTAATGTTTTTGTACGCAACTCTAATTACTGGCATCGCGTTTCGTTGGCGCGTAAAAAATACGACGTTTGCGTAGGCCCTAAGCAGCAACGACGGCTACACAAGGGCAGGGGAGTTATTACTATTATTTTGACACTCAAACAACTGAAAGATTCTCAACAAGCTATATTGCTATACCGAAACATATTTTGTTTCAAGATGTTGAAACTAGACAGGACTCAACATATCAGATGTTGAAGAGATTACATGAACAACGCATAGCGATTCAAGATGTTTTACTAACTCTACCAAATTGTCGTCTTGAAATCAAAGCATGGCAATGGGCTCTTAAGAGCTAAATTATTGATATATTGGCTAATTTTAAAGAAGCTACTAAAGGGCAAAGCCAAAAATCAACGACATTATCTCAATTAACTCCAATAACACGAAGTCTTAAATCTTACCTCTGATCCAATGGCCTTTTATTTGGCGAAAAGATGTCCATTTTTCAAGGATAAAAAAACTCGCCCAAAATATTTTTCACTGAAACCATCTAGTCACCTCGGAAAGGCTTTTTTCAACGGCTGGGAACATCCAGACTGACAAAAAAATACGCCTAAAACCAGAAAATCTGCAAATTTTATGTTTTTGAAATAAAAATTTGCCTGATGTAAATTTTAATTATTAGAACAATAGAACATCATCAAATAGATTCGTTTTTCAGTACCTGTTGGCGACGCGCCTATAAGAATGTTTCAGTTTATTAAGTCAGCCGATGACGAATAACTTTTCAAAGACTTATTGTCCAATTTAAATGTTCTGATAAGAAAATGCTTAGTTAAATCTTAAAGAAATGTCGAATTAATGATAAGAAGGTCTTGGGTTCGACTCCCAGGCCAGACTAGTTTGTTCGTTTTCCTAAGTAATATCGCTAAATAAATTCATAAGGAATTTTATGTTATAAATTATATTACCGGATTTGTTCCCCGGTTGAAATCGTCTTTCCAATGATGTAAATTCAAAGGAATATTAAAGTGAAGTTAGAGATCGGATTGGTTCCCCGGTCGAGATGATCACTCTGTGCATAAACAGAATTAACGGAAATTAATTGCATAAGTATTGTCTTGTATAAGTATGATATGTTTGTACGAAAACAAATGCCTATTTGTTATGATTGATTAATGAAAACATTCACTTGTATTGTTATCTGATAAGAAGCATGATAACGAATAAGAGTCTTATCAGAAATAGTTTCCTACTGTTTGAAAATTATGTAGAAGCACTCGTTTATTTAATATTGTTAAAATTAAGTGTATTTCAGACTTTCATTTTTCTGATAGTCGAGAGCCGTGCAAAGTTAGTTGTTCAAATAGTGTGAGTTCACGGAAGCACGCTGGCCACGCCCTTAGGAGGCCGAATATGTAAAAATGTAAAATGTTTGTAATTTCAGCAATTTATGTAAAAATGACTTGTAAAACATTTCAGGTTGATTGTACGTGCTAAAAAGGTGAATTCTGTGTTATTTTTATGTGAAAATTCCTGTGCATAAGTGAAATAATGATAGTTTTGTATAAGAAATTTAAAAGTGTTTTAAATAGTGAAATAAATAGAGAAAATGTAAATTAAACTATTGTATTAGTTAACATATGTATAAATTCAAGTGGGAAACATTGTTTTAACTTTCTGTGTTAAATATTTAAGAAGTTTGGATTTTGGATTTGTGAGTAAAGTAGGCATATTTTGTTTTATAAATTAAAGGATTTTTGTAATACGGAAAAATAATGTATATCGTGGTGTAGATATTGTTTTGTGCTATCTAAATAGATAACTTGTGTTTATGTGTGATTTATGTGAATAAAGAAATTAAGTGAAACGTGAGAGAGTAATAGTACGAATTCATGTTGTTAAGTTGCGCAGGCACGCGAATGGCGCGGCTCACTTTCGCGTATAGCTCTGGGGGTAGCTTAGTGAACGGGTTTTATTGCAATTCGTTCGGGGTAATAGTTCGGAAAAACAAGAAAATCCTTCGGGAAAAGTGAAAACCAGCAGTCAAGAAGAAAAGTATAGGGAAAAGTGATTACTCTCTCACGGAACGGTTTGAAGATAATTGCTGTTTCATTCCCAAGATCCCTTAAGTTATACAGTCCACATCGAAGAATTAAGGCGTCGGGACCGGGACGACTTCGGAAGACCCGTAATCCCCGTCTGAACCTACTTGCTGAAAAGGAACGAGGTTATCGCCCTAGTGTGTTACTCCGTTGCGGAGATCACATACGTTGTTCCCGAACCCAACGTAGGCGTCGCAGGAGGCCGGATCGAGAGAAGCCTCGATTCCTCCCTTCTGTTTCTTAATCGAAAGTCGAGTTCCGTTTGGTTCCTTTTCAATTGGTCCTTCGAGCCGGATTAAAGACCACCCGAACCCCGCCAGCTGGATCAAGGAACCAGCTGTGGACTGCTGGTTGTGGAAAAAAGAAGACCTTCGGAGCCGAGTGAAGATCAGCAACCGAAGGAAGCCGGAGGTTTGAGCTGAAGCAATAGGACCAAAGGCCAGAAGACCAGGACGTCAGTGCTGAAGGACGGGACCTGGAACTACCGGAAGAAAGAAAACCGGGATTGCGGCCGGGGGCGTGTGCTCACATGGGGCACGTATCGCAGCCGGGCGCAGGTGTCTTGTGAAGGCACTCATCGTGACCAAGCAGGGCTTGGCATTTTTCCTGTCGGACGACCGTGTCTGGCATTTTCCTGTCGGGCAAGCGTGCTCGGCATTTCCTGTCGGACGACCGTATCCGGCATTTTCCTGTCGGATCATCAGGGTGCTGGAAGAAGCATCCACCGTTGCTGCTGCCGGGCGAGGGTGCGCGTGGGCACCTGACTGCATCGCGGCCGGAGGAGGGCGCTTGGACGAGGCGTCACCGGCAACTGGGCGGCGAGCACAGCATACATCCCGACCACCTAACGGTGCCAAACGGTTGGGCTCTGGCACAACACCTTCGGGTGGAGCAGTTCTCTCGAGCGAGACTGCGCTTGCACTACCGCTCGACTGTTTCGTCATATTCCTTGGCGGGACAGTTCCTAAACCTTTCCTCCATTCCATTCCTGCACGACTCCATCCCTGGACGGCTCACCTCGGTAGGCCCCGTCCAGGATTGATAGGGCTGATAGGGCTGTTAGGGTGGTAGTAGGGTTGTAGGTTGGGAGATAAAGGGGGGGGAGGGGTAGTGGTGTTAGGTTGGGGTGTAGAAGGGTTGTAGGTAAGGGGTTGTAGGGACCATAGGGACAGTTAGGGACCGTAGGCCAACAATCACCTTCCTGCAAGATGAAAAAGGCACAAGACCAGACAGGGAGAAGCGAAGGGAGCAGGACAAGGACAGGGCTCTCAAGAAAAGCTAAAGAAGCGGAACCATCTGGAGCGACCACAGCTACTGCGTCAAATGGAGCAACTCCTTCAAGTGGAGCCACCACCGACACGTCCACATGCACGTGGGACACAGGGACGTCCGTGGCAACGACAAGCAACAGGACGGACACCAGTGGTACGCAGGCCAGTACCGCACAACAATCCGTTTTATCCAGGAGTGAAACGGTGGTCGAAAAAGTAGGTCAAAGGACCGAAGAAGCGGCATCGTCAAGGACAGTAATCGGGCACACTAGTGATAAAGGGTCACAAAGAGGTAGTAGGTCATCGCGATCGGCGAGACTGAAAGCCGAATTAGAGGCGCGGATTAAATTCGAACGCTCAGAGCTCGAACGAGCACAGGCAGCTGCTGCCTTGGCCAAGTCTCAATTGGAGTTGGCACGACTCAACCGAGAAGAGGAGATCGACTCGAGTGAGGATGATGAAGAGCGGAATACTCAGGTGGAACCTTTCGTAAGGAGTTGGGTTCAGCAGACCATAATGAGCGCGCCGGTTAGTGTAGCACAACCCGATGTTACTGATAAGGAAGCGTGTAAAGGATCACGCCGCAAAGGGGCGGAGATCGAGCGCAACCAAGGAAATGCACAGAAAACACACGCGAGTGAGGTGTCAGAATTGACCGAAGCGATTGTGAGTGCAATAAAAATAGCTGGTAAAGATAAGTCTTCCCAGCTTCATTTCCTCCAGGAATTACCGGTGTTCGATGGAGACCCGGGTGAATGGATAATTTTCAAAACGGTGTTTGAAGACACGAAAAGCCAATTTTCAGGGGTGCAAAATGTCGCACGCCTTAGGAGGGCATTAAAGGGCACCGCTAAGGAAGCGGTTAAGTCGCTGTTATTTACTTTGTGTGAACCGGAAGAAATAATGAACGCTCTCGAAAGAAGATTCGGTAGGGTTGAGATGCTCATTCTAGCCGAAATCGAGAATGTAAAGCGTATGCCAAGATTGGCAGAAGATTGCCGGAATATAGGATCTTTTGCAAGTCGTATTACGAACGTGGTTGCCACGATACAAGCGTTGAATCAACCACAGTATTTGTACTCACCGGAGTTAGTGAGCCGCATAGTGGAGAAGCTCGGAACTATGATTAAATTTAAATGGTTTGAATATCGAGCTCAGTATCCTTTGGAGCCAGAGTTACAGAAGATGGCCAAGTTTTTAAATTTATTGAGTGAACAATTTGGAGCGTCCTTAAACAATGAAAATGCGCCTGAAAAAAGGAAGCGTCCTGAATTCAGGAAGCAAACTGTACACACTGCAAAGGGAGGTGTACGCAGATGTGCCGTGAGCGAGCGCTATATGCGCCGAAGTAAGTCGAGCGAGCGTCTAGAACGCCGAAATAGCAAAGGGCACAACCGACAGGTGGTTATGACAACCCAGGATAAGCCTGTAAGTCGGGTAACACATAAGTGTGTTATATGCAACAAGGAACACTCTATAGTGAGTTGTTACAAGTTTAAGGACATGAATATTCGCGAGAAATGGGAAGCGGTCAAAAAGGCGAAAGTATGTTTCCAATGTTTGTCACCTAACCATAGGAGGTTAGAGTGCAAAGCGAAAAAATGTGGTGTAGAGGGATGTAGAATGTCACATCATCGAATGCTACACCGATACCCCAAAGAAAAAACCTCGCCACAAGGGGACGAGGGGGGTAAGGATGCTCAAATTACAACTGTTAGTACAGTGAATGCACTGGCATGTGCATACTTAAAGATTATACCGGTCGAGTTGTATGGACCTAGAGGAAAGGTCAAGACAACAGCTCTTCTGGATGAGGGATCGACCATGACACTCATAGAGGAGTGTATGGCTCAGAAATTAGCGCCTCGCGGACGTAAAGAGGGATTACGTATCGAAGCCGTGGGAGGTAAGCGAATTAACGACGACAGTTCGTATCGCTTAAACATTAAGATAAAAGGCATTTACTCGAGCGACTTAGAAGAGATAAGTGTACAAACAATTAAGTCACTTAACCTTTCTCCGCAGTCGGTAAGCCGAAAATTATTGCAACGGTGTTCTCATTTGACACCGATTAAGGATGAGTTGATGTATGAGAGGTCCAAACCTACCATATTAATTGGTCAGGACAATTGGCATCTCATAGTTACTCGTGAATTAATTTCAGGAGGTAAGAACCTACCTGTAGCATCGCTCACCAAACTTGGATGGGTTTTACATGGTCACATATCGGGTGGTATTAAACCGATCAAGATCGTTAACCACATTTCCACCAAGAAGGAGGAAGATATGGATAAATTGATCAAGGATTATTTTAGTTTGGAATCTCTGGGAGTGTCGGCTAGAAAGCCCGTGAACGACCCAGAAGAACGAGCTTTAAGTATTTTGAACAAAACGGTACGTCGTATACCTAATAATAGGTACGAGACTGCTTTGTTATGGCGCACAGACAATGAGTGCATGCCGTCGAATAGAGCGCAGGTTGAAAGTCGCCTGTTGAATATTGAAAAAGAGCTCGACAAAAATAGCGAGTTGAAAAAGGAATATGAGAAGCAAGAATTCCTCAGGAAAAGTCCTGATTTATGGCCCAAACAAGTGGACACCATAAAAAGCTTAGAAACAGGTGAAGAAAAATCGCCAAAGGGCGTAAATGCGTTAAGAAAGCAAGAACCGTTAAGTCTACCCGACTACGGACGATTTAGCAGCTTTAAGAAATTCCTTGGGGCAACTGCACGCACCTTGCAAGCGGTAGAAAAATTCAAGAGTTTAAGAAAGTCGGTTAAAGGACCCGACGACGCAGCCGAAAAGTCGGTTATGTGTTCCAACAAAGTTTTAGCAAAGTCGGTTAAAGGACCCGATGGCGCGTTGGACATAGCGCTCTTGAAAAAAGCGGAATTATTAATTTGGAAGTTCGTTCAAGACGAGTGTTTTTATTCGGAAATAAAATGCTTGAAAGCAGGCAAAAGTGTTGAAAGAAGTTCACGCTTAAGTAAATTATCTATGGAAATAGGAGAGGATAACTTACTCCGTTTAAATGGACGTTTACCTTTCAAGTCTAATTTGACCGAGGAAAGTAGAAAACCTGTCATATTGGACGGTAAACACGAAATCGTTAAAATGATGATTAGAGAAGTTCATCATCATTTTGGACATGCCAATCACCAGACGGTGATGAATGAGGTGAACCAGAAATTGTATGTCTTGAACTTACGTAATGTAGTACGTAGTGTGTCACATCATTGCCAGTGGTGCAGGACATACAGATCCAAACCGCAGAACGTGCCACAAGGAAATATTCCTCTGGAGAGAATAGCTCATCATGAACCACCTTTTACATGCTCAGCTGTGGATTATTTCGGTCCTATGAGTGTAACTATAGGAAGGCGACACGAAAAACGTTGGGGTGTTTTATTCACGTGTCTGACTACCAGAGCAGTACATCTGGAATTAGCAGCCTCATTGACACCAGCGTCAATGATAATGGCGTTGAGGCGATTTATCGCCAGAAGAGGAAAACCGGCCGTTATATACAGCGATAACGGGACAAATTTCAAAGCTGCGAATAAGGAATTATTGAAAGCATGCGAAGAATGCCATGAAGGCATGAAAAATGAGTCATTTAAGAAATACATTAAATGGAAATTTATACCTCCGGGAGCACCGCACATGGGTGGCGCCTGGGAGAGGTTAGTAAGGTCGATTAAAATTGCGTTGACCGCTACGCTCAGAGAAAAGAGCCCACGAGAGGAGGTTCTACATACGTTACTTTTAGAAGCAGAGCACACAGTGAATTCCAGGCCTCTGGTAACATTCAGTATGGATAGTCCTGAAGAGGGTTTGACACCCAATCATTTTCTTCTGGGACGCTCATGTGGTGATCGACCACCTGGATTATTTCTAGAGCGGCATCTGACGGGTCAACTCAATTGGAAAGCTGCACAGAGGTTAGCCGACCATTTTTGGACAAGGTGGCTGAAGGAATACATGCCTACCTTAATACTGCGAACAGGTAATAACGGAAAGTTCATGGAACCTAAAGAAGGCGATATTGTTTTGATAATAGATCATTCGTTGCCACGAAATACGTGGCCGAAAGGCAAAATTAGTAGAACGTTACCGGGACCAGACGGTCACACCAGAGTGGTTGACGTCATTACTAGCACAGGTATCTTGAGGAGACCTACATCCAGAATAATAGTCCTGGTACCCGCGACGCCTCCCAAATGATGGTGCTAACGCACGGGGGGGAGATTGTTGGCGACGCGCCTATAAGAATGTTTCAGTTTATTAAGTCAGCCGATGACGAATAACTTTTCAAAGACTTATTGTCCAATTTAAATGTTCTGATAAGAAAATGCTTAGTTAAATCTTAAAGAAATGTCGAATTAATGATAAGAAGGTCTTGGGTTCGACTCCCAGGCCAGACTAGTTTGTTCGTTTTCCTAAGTAATATCGCTTAATAAATTCATAAGGAATTTTATGTTATAAATTATATTACCGGATTTGTTCCCCGGTTGAAATCGTCTTTCCAATGATGTAAATTCAAAGGAATATTAAAGTGAAGTTAGAGATCGGATTGGTTCCCCGGTCGAGATGATCACTCTGTGCATAAACAGAATTAACGGAAATTAATTGCATAAGTATTGTCTTGTATAAGTATGATATGTTTGTACGAAAACAAATGCCTATTTGTTATGATTGATTAATGAAAACATTCACTTGTATTGTTATCTGATAAGAAGCATGATAACGAATAAGAGTCTTATCAGAAATAGTTTCCTACTGTTTGAAAATTATGTAGAAGCACTCGTTTATTTAATATTGTTAAAATTAAGTGTATTTCAGACTTTCATTTTTCTGATAGTCGAGAGCCGTGCAAAGTTAGTTGTTCAAATAGTGTGAGTTCACGGAAGCACGCTGGCCACGCCCTTAGGAGGCCGAATATGTAAAAATGTAAAATGTTTGTAATTTCAGCAATTTATGTAAAAATGACTTGTAAAACATTTCAGGTTGATTGTACGTGCTAAAAAGGTGAATTCTGTGTTATTTTTATGTGAAAATTCCTGTGCATAAGTGAAATAATGATAGTTTTGTATAAGAAATTTAAAAGTGTTTTAAATAGTGAAATAAATAGAGAAAATGTAAATTAAACTATTGTATTAGTTAACATATGTATAAATTCAAGTGGGAAACATTGTTTTAACTTTCTGTGTTAAATATTTAAGAAGTTTGGATTTTGGATTTGTGAGTAAAGTAGGCATATTTTGTTTTATAAATTAAAGGATTTTTGTAATACGGAAAAATAATGTATATCGTGGTGTAGATATTGTTTTGTGCTATCTAAATAGATAACTTGTGTTTATGTGTGATTAATGTGAATAAAGAAATTAAGTGAAACGTGAGAGAGTAATAGTACAAATTCATGTTGTTAAGTTGCGCAGGCACGCGAATGGCGCGGCTCACTTTCGCGTATAGCTCTGGGGGTAGCTTAGTGAACGGGTTTTATTGCAATTCGTTACTCGACTCTCTAATCACATATAGAGAGGAGTTCTCTTGGAAGAGGTCGCCCGTCCGGTGGCCGGGTATGTAACGGCGCAAAGCCGTTAAGGTGTTCGTGTGGCCCGTTATCGGCACGGTCAAACATGCCGCGCGCTAACCGGGCCACAAAGTCGTAGATACTCTCGACCTTCAAGTCGGCCGCTATCACGTCATTCCGGACGTAGCGACCTGCTCCGACGATCGTTCTTAGAGTCAGATTCTGCTGGGCCTGTAGTCGCCGCCTCAGAGGGTCGCTCAGAAGTGCGTACCAGGCCGGTGCAGCGTAGGTGATGATGGTCCGGATATACATCTTGTATATCCGGAGCTTGATTCGAGTTGGCAACTTGGATGCCAGGACCGGTAAGAGCGTCGCCCGCGCACATCGGGCCCGGCGGACGACGAAGTCGACGTGCGCGGTCATGCGCAGCGTCCTGTCGATCCTGCACCCAAGGTAGGTTACAGCCTTCTGGTACGCAATCTCCTGGCCGTTGAGGGTCAGCGGAGGTGGAAAATTTCTGAGACGGCGAGTGAGCAGAGCGGTCGTCTTACCAACGTTGACGACCATCCTCCACTCATCCAGCCATGGTGGCAGCAGGTCCAGCAGACGCTGCATCTTGGCAGTGGCTATGTGGGCTCTTCTGGACGAGATGAAATAGGCGCTATCGTCCGCATATAGCGCCAGCTCGACGTCGTCCTCCCACTCTTGAAGCCTGCCTGCCAGTGTGGGTATGTCGTTGGTGTAAGCCGCGTACAGGACTGGTGACAAACAGCTGCCCTGTGGAACGCCGGCTCTGATAGTTCTAGTTGCGGACTCGGCGTCCTCTACGCAGACGTAGAACTTCCTGTCTTCCAGGAAAGACGCCATTAACCGCAACATAGCAAGAGGGACACTGGTCTGTTCTTTCAGTTTATATAGTAATCCTATGTGCCACACCCGGTCGAACGCCTTCTCGATGTCGAGAAAGACGCCCAACGATATGCGGCCACGATTGTACTCTGCCGCAAGCAGGTGCAGCACTCTAGTCAATTGTGTGACTGTAGAGTGACCCCTCCTGAATCCGTGCTGCTCCGCCCGAAGTTGGATGCACGGACGGAGACGTCTCAGCAGCAATCTTTCAAACAGTTTAGCTATGTGTGGTAATAGCGTGATCGGCCTGTAGCTGGCAGCTCTACGCCTGTCCTTCCCGGGTTTCGGCAATACGATAATTCTGCCTTTTTTCCAGTCCTCCGGGAAGTGGGATGTCCGCAATATCCCATTGTAGAGTCGACCAAGCTCTACTATGACTCTATTGGGCAACTGTCGGAGTGCAGCGTTGGTAATCCCGTCGTGCCCCGGCGCCTTCCTCGGTTGCAGGCGGGTTACTGTCCTCCGCAATTCAGCGGGGGAGATGAACCACTCTCCTGCAAGAGGCGGCGCGGGCGACGACAGGAACTCCTGTACGCGGCTTTCCTTCCTGGCATGAAGCTCCATGAACTCCGCACTTGCTGGGTTCGGCATAAATTGCTCCTCGAAGTGCTCGACTAGGATATCCGCTCTGCCCTTGGCATCGTAGCAACGTTTGCCTGTGTTGTCTATCAACGGGCAAACGGGAGGTTTGGTTCTGGTTAACTGCCGGTTCAGTTTATAGAGCGACGCATCTTGCTCTTCAGCCTTGCTGATGCGCCGATCCCAGGCGTCGCCTCTGAAGGCCTGGACTGCAACCGACAGTTCCTCCGAGATGGTATTGAGCTGGGTCTTTAATCTGGGGCAGCGAGTACGCGCCCAGAGCTTTCTCAACGCTCTCTTGCGCCTGATCTGCACGCATATATTAAGCGGCAGATCGTCTCGCCTGGCAGTGATCGGGACAACCGTAGAGGCCGCGTGGAGGGCCTCCTTGATGTTTTTGGTAATTCTAGTTGCAGCGGCCTCTACGTCGTCCGCTGTGCTTATCGGCTGGTGTGCTGGAGGTCTCTGCTGCAGGTGTTGACAGTAGAGCCTCCAGTCGACACGTGTCTTAAACGCTCTGGGCGGCGTAGTCACCGCCTTCAGGCCAAGGGTTATCAGTAACGGGAGGTGCTGTGATGAAAGGTCGTACAGCACTTCTACCACTATCGGATAGTTGACGTTCCTAGTGAGCACGATGTCTAATACATCCGGTTTCCTCCTTGGGTCAATAGGAACGTGAGTTGGTTCCTCGGGACCTAAAACGTCATACGAGTTCTTCTCCGCATCTTCATATAGTTCATGACCCGGCGGGGTGATCACTCTGGACCCCCACGCCGGGTGTTTAGCGTTTAGGTCCCCGGCGACAATTGTGGGTGTGTCGCCTTCCATCACCGTCCGGATGTCTGAGGAGCAAAATGGAGTCCCTGGCGGGCGGTATGCCGCGTAGATTCTAAGTTCCTCGCCCGCCGCCTCCATTTTTATGCCGATAGAGCGCATAGTCTGGTAAGGTGGTAATTCCAGCTCTTGATGGACGATGTCCCTCCTCACTAGAACCGCCGTTCCTCTATAGGCGGCCCCCTGAGCAGTGACCTCGTCCCTCCTGTAAATGTGATAATTCGGTAGCTTAATATGCGTCTTTGGATTCAACTTTGTCTCTCCCAGCAAGATGATGTGTAAATCCTGTTGCTGGGCGACTGTGCGGAGTTCATGCAGCTTCTGCTGTATTCCGTCCGGGTTCCAATAGAGGAGGCGCAGATTACTCTCCTCCGTAATGCCGGGCAAGAAGGTTTGCCAGCGCCTTCATTATCGCTGTCACTGGGTCTGTCCCGGCTCTTATGTCAGCCAGGACTTGCATGCCGACCTCGATGGCAATACCAACCAGACGTTGGATTGCATCTGCTGTTTCGAGGCCGGTGGAAGGTGTTCTCCTGTAAGAAGGCGTTGGCAATTGTCTCGGGTGTGGTTGCTCCTGGTCCTGCCCTCTTGGCTTGTGGGTTGAGCGCGCTCTAGATTTAGAGCGGGCCCTACGTTCTGGTAGGGCCCTTTCTGGCACTGTACCCACATTGGTTATCTCCCGAGTAATCTGCGCCTTTTGCGAGGCTACTGGTACTGTTGGTGTCGGGGTAGAGGTAACAGCCTGAGGAGGCTGCGCCTTCTTCCTACTTCTCTCCCGCCTCCTCTTCTTTGAGGGTTGCCGTTCTGTGGCAGGATTGGCGGGAGGCTGTAGAGTCGCCCCGGTGGTTGCCCTGGTCGTCGTGGGTTCCACCGTTTCCTGGGATGATACGGGTGGGGGGGGGGGCTGGTTGCCTGCCCTTCCCGGTAATGGTGGTCCACCCGTCCTGCTGGATGGTAACAGCTTTCGGGCGACTCTGGGGGGCCTTTTTTGGTGCCTCCGGGAGTAGTCCCGGTAAGGTTAACCCCTGCCTCCTAGCAGTCCTCCTCAGGACTGGGCATCGGCGGTCATTTGCCGTGTGGTTTTTGCCACAGTTGGCACATTTCGGTTCTTCTTCTCTACCCCGAGGGCAAAGGCTTGCTATGTGCTCCCCGGCACAGCGCACGCATCTTACTGGCCTGAAGCAGTTGGCAGAGGCGTGCCCGAAGGCCTGGCATCGGTGGCATTGAGCTGGTCCTGCTTTTCTTTGCCAGGCCTCGATGACGACCCCTCTCATATAGAGGAGTTCGTCGATGTTGTAAAGGTCCTGGAGCTGCTCCAGGCTCAAGTGGTCCAGTTGGGCAAAATAGATGCAGCCAGGTCTGCTTCTATGAGGAGGTATTGCCTTCACATATTTGATGGGGAAGCCTTTTGCCCTTATAGCCTCCTCTATGTCCTTGGTATCCGTGCCCATAGGTAGACCCCGGATGCCCACTTTAGTGGGCTTATCCTCCTCCGGGGTATAACAATACCACGACAGTGTTGGTGTTTTCTTCGTCAAATCCACCATGTACCGCTGTACTGTGCGGAATTCATTAGCACTCTGCGGTGTGAATCTGACGCCTTTCCCAAACGGACGGGCATTTATGGGGTGGCCCAACATTTTGTTGAGCTCCTTAAAATGCCTCGTCCAGTCTGGTAGGTATTCGGCCACTATAGGTGGGTAACGGCCCTTCTCCTGGTCGGCAGGTTTATCTGTAGGCGTTGCCGCCGGAGGTGGTCGTGGTACTGCAGGTGCAGCTACCATATGGGCATAACTGGTAGATGGCCGTTGGCCATCGTCCTGTGGGAGCCCGGACGGATTTATTGTTGCCACCGGCGATGATCGGCCGGCGGATGCAGCGAGGGTGGCATACGTGGTTGACCCCCAACTGAAGGATTCCTCGCCCCCCTGCTCGTACTGGGCCGAATCATGGCTTCGCCGATCCGGTGATATGGAGCGGGGGGGGGGGGGTTGCGGTGGAGAAGGTGACCTGGGTGGAGATCTCAGCACCTTCTTTGTGGTCGCTCTGTGGTAGTCTTCGTCTTCCTCTGATGAGGTTGGTGCTTCATCGGAAGACGGTTGGGAGCCAATCCGTTGCCTCTTCTCATACAAGGAGGCTTCCGTTTCCGGAGGAGTATGACGTCTCGCCGTTTTCTTCGCTCGCTGGGGCTGAGGCGACGGTTCCTGCCTAACCGTGTGCTCAGACACGGCCGGCGTGAGCGCGACGCCCGGTGCGGGGTCTTTCCGTGGCGAGACGGGTTTTCTTTGAGGGATCTGCGAAAAGGATGACACTATTCTAGTGCGCTCCGGGTTCGACAGATCCCTCACAGCCAGTGGTCGTTCCAACACACCTTTTCGGTCCGGTGGTTTTCTAGATGGGGGGGGGAGGTTCCCCCTTTTTCTTATCGGACATGTTGACCTACCTACGTCAGTCAGGTTATCTACTATACGGCCCTGTCTAATGAATGGTATGTGAAATGGTGACTTTCCACACTTGGGGCACTGCCTACCCCTTTTGTAATCAAAAGGGTTGGGGGAAGTGCTAAGGTGGCACTCTATGACGCGACTAGGCACTAGATGCACGCAACGCATAAAGTGCCAAGAATCACCTAGGGGCCGGTGACCTCGACGCCTCACGGAATCGCGGGACTCGACGTGGGCGGAGTTTGTCGTACCGGCGGTTATTTGCAGCCACTGTATACTGCAAGCAACACACACCTAGGAGATCCTTAGAGGATCCACAATGCCGCTGAAAGGCCAACTTCGACTATTACTGGACAACCTCTCCTTTTCCCGTAATTAACCAATTACGGGAAAAATATTACTAAGTACGGATCAACCCGGAAATAACCATACAATGCCTAAAAAGGCTAAAAGGACTGGCCCATAGTGATGGGCCATGAGGATCATCCGGGCAATGGGGTATACCCCGAGGCCCGATACCTGCATCGTCCCTCGGGACATGTAGACGACATCGTATTGGTTTTGCAATTCGTTCGGGGTAATAGTTCGGAAAAACAAGAAAATCCTTCGGGAAAAGTGAAAACCAGCAGTCAAGAAGAAAAGTATAGGGAAAAGTGATTACTCTCTCACGGAACGGTTTGAAGATAATTGCTGTTTCATTCCCAAGATCCCTTAAGTTATACAGTCCACATCGAAGAATTAAGGCGTCGGGACCGGGACGACTTCGGAAGACCCGTAATCCCCGTCTGAACCTACTTGCTGAAAAGGAACGAGGTTATCGCCCTAGTGTGTTACTCCGTTGCGGAGATCACATACGTTGTTCCCGAACCCAACGTAGGCGTCGCAGGAGGCCGGATCGAGAGAAGCCTCGATTCCTCCCTTCTGTTTCTTAATCGAAAGTCGAGTTCCGTTTGGTTCCTTTTCAGTACCATTGCGAGATATTCGTATTGGCCGAATAGTAGGTTTGATATTCGTATTCGTATTCGTAAAAGTAGTATTCGTTGCATCACTAATCTAGATCACTCCCGGCATTCCTTTCTTAATGGTAGTGAAGTTTCATAACAAACGGTTCACCCATACCGAAGATTAGCGCAGACCGACAAACATACAGGCAGAGATATTTTTGTTACAAATCGTTATTCATGTTCTAATGGGATGGAAATAATCCCTTGAGTTCAATAAAATGCAGTTATCTTGATATTACAGACAAACTCGTCAATTTTGTTTTATTCACCGCTGGTTATATTTATGAGAAATTGATTATATCGTCTCTATCTCACTGTTTTCCAACTCCGGTAGAGCCACGCTGCAGTTATATTATGGTTGCAGCAGGAATGAGTCGGCTCGACCGGGCAAGGACCACGCTCTCACAGAACACCAGCGTGAAATGGCAGCTTAATACTGCTGTGTTTCGTATGGTGAGTGTAGAGAACCAGAGACCCGTTTTGATGGATTTGAGAGATTCCATCTTAGACCTCAGGGGTGACAACGCATCTGCATTTTGATTCTTAATCGAGCTTAAATGTGGATATCAATGGGGCCCAGCATCCACTTACTATCAGGTGAACTGTGTGCTGTTTGTCACCCTTATTCTATAAAAAATATATATATGTATCCAAAGCTGGACCAATTTTTTTTTCAATAATAATATAAAAAGGTCTGTGGCTATGTCTACATACTTTTCTGTAATTTTTTATATTTATTAAATTGTGTTCCAGATTCTGTTTACGGTGGTATAGCTTAGCGATTTCAAAAGACCCCCGGGCGTGTATTAAATTGTGGGTGTAAATTTTCATTTTCTTTATCTTTTGTTACTTGGACTTATCGCACCTTTGATACTGGCTTTTACGTCTGGCTTAAACGATATTATTATAAATACGACTACATATCGGTATCCACGACATTTATCTGTCAGTTCCCACATTCGCCTAATACGACATCCATGGTACGAAATGGAGTGGTGAATATTATTACGACACTACCGTACGACTATAAATAGGTACTAATGACGGTATATTCTTGTGGTTAATTAATAAAATTTATCTTTAAAAAATGATAAAGCGACTTTGGTAAACTAAAAAGAACGAAATAGTTTTCACATAATTTAATATAAACTATTTCAGTTTTACCTTGTCTTTTTACTTTAATATTGGAATTAATTGACATTTTTAAGTGGACTAAGCGCGAATACTACACATTAAATGACACAAATTTTTACGGATTTAATCGCGTTTAATTAAAAATTTTAATTCTTGACGTTTCTAGTGCTTAACAGCACCCATGGTCACATGGGGGAGAGATTGAGTGTGCTCTGGTATGTCCTCTCAGTGGTAACAGTATTTTTGCCAAGTGTTGTGCCAATTTATCAGTTGGTGAATTGATCTAGCTTAACAGTCGCGTTAAACCAACTACAAGCCGTCGAAGAAGATTAGTCCATTTTTACCATCCTTTACAACAAGCTTGATTGTGAATGTGGTCTCTCGTACACAGGACAAAGAAAAAGTTCTGTAAGAGCCCGCGTGAAAGAACATACATGTATTATAGCTGATATGAAGCACCAACGATCTGGGAAGTCTGCAGTCTGTGAACATGTTCAAGATCGAGCCCGCCATTATATTAGATTTGATAAAAAACAAATATTCGCAAAAGAACACCGATTCTTACCTAGAATGATTCACGAGGCTATTGCAATTAAAAAAACATCCTAATTTCAATAGAGAAGATGGATGGGTAGGTACTTTTTTATAGGATAGGGTGACAAACGAGCACACAGTCCACCTGATGGTAAGTGGTTGCCGTGGCCCATAGACACCTACAGATATCCTCCATTACGAATCAAAATGCAGATTCATTTTCACCCGTGAGGACTAAGATGGAATGCCTCAATTCCAGTTAAAAGGATCTCCGGTTCTCTACACTCACCATACGAAACACAACAGCATTAAGTTACTATTTTGCACTGTTATTCTGTGAGAGCGTGGTCCTTCCCCGGTCGAGTCGACCCATTCGTGCTAGAACTATACTACTTCTATATTTGCAGCATGGTTCTACCACGTATGAAGTACTACCACCTGCTTGGGGTTCTATAGGTTTTAAAATTAAATCCAAACCCAAGCATACCACTGCAAGACTTCAAGATACTGTAAGCTCATTCTGCGTAGATCGGACCAAAAATTAATATTCAAAAACTGAAGGTAGCCGGGCTAACGATGACATCGGGGCGTCAAACACCTCAGTCTCTCCCGTGACCATGGCTGGGTGCTGTAAAGCATCTGAAAAGCCAATTCATAAATATCAGTTTCATTTAATAGACTAAACAGCTCAAGGTAACAACTAGGTGGTCTTACAAATAATGTAATAATTTCAAGACTATTTTTTCCTTTAGGAGTGAAATTTTTCCTCTAATATAAATAGAACTTTCCTTGGGATATAAGCTATATACTTATAGAAAAGAATTATTAAAATAAGTTAAAAATGGCCAAGAACGGTACCTACATACCAAAAAAATTATATTCATTCGAAAACCTTATCTTTGAAGTGTGCTAAAAATATTTAAAAATTTCAGTGGCGCTTGCATTATTTAAAGTTTATCTAATAGTGGCATTCGGAATTCCTTGTCACCATAATATTACAGTTAGATCGCATCGGTTACCGTTACACCATATTAAATTCTACTGCTGAAAATAGGCCTGTTCCCATGTTGCCCCATAGGAGGATGCTTGCCACAGTTGTCATGTTAGGCAAGTGGTTTGCAACCAGAGTTTTTTTTATATTTAGTCGTTTCCTTCTCAAAGATATTATATATATATATCTCACGTAGATTCAATTTATACGGACGATAATTTACATAAAACAGGTAATTAATATGTCTCAAATGTCACACCTCGTACGAGATGAACCGGAAACATGGATATATTGTTTAAGTAAAATGTTTTACAAACAAATCTACTTAATGATACATCTATTCATTGCGTTTCTAAGCGAAATTTCACGGTCCCCGATTGTTATACGCTACAATTAAGTCGCGCTGGACCTTTATGAGCGCTTCGCGTTCGGTTGCCAAAGAAAAAAAAAACAATGCGACATTGAAATTTTCGGAGTCGCATGTTTGTTTTTTTAGGCAACACTATATAGACCTCCTCCTCGGTGTTATTCTACTACCGTTAAAATGTAAACAAAGCGGGTGTACAAGGTCTGGAAGAGTCCCAAAGCCGGACAATGAGACAATTTATTACGTCATATATAATGCAGTGAAAGTCAAAGCGGCTATTGTTTCTAGCGCTCATCTATTAACGGTAAACAAAACAAGCAGTGGTCTGAAAAGCCGCCTTTGGTCTTGACACAAGTTTACAAACTTACAATCGCCAATAAACATCTTGCGAAATTTTAAATGTTTCTTCAATAGTCTAATGTAAATTAAATTAAATTAACTTTAAGGTTAATTTTAAATTAACTTTAAGGGTAACTAAGATTGTTACTTATACTGTTAAACAGTGCGTTAGGCTCGAAATCCAGACGGAGAAGACATTTGTGTAACAAGTTTTATTTTTATGTGGTGTGGTGTTTGTGACAAACGAGCACACAGTCCACCTGATGGTAAATGATTGCTGTGGCCCATAGACATCTACATCTATCCTCGATTATGAATCAAAACGCAGATGCGTTGCCACCCCTGAGGACGAAGATGGAATGCCTCATTTCCAGTAAAAAGGGTCTCCGGTTCTCTACACTCACCATACGAAACACAGCAGCTAACCAGCATCAAATAGTAATTTGACGCTGGTATTATGTGAGAGCGTGGTCCGTCCAGTCCGTAGCATGGCTCTACCACGTATAAAAGTGTAATTTTATTAAAAAATAAAATAAAAAAAATATCACTTATTATCGTATTATTGGATTGTCATCCGAATTTAAGCTATATTCAAAATTTTAAGTTTCCATCTCATCGGGATGTTAGTTTAACATCAATTACTAAATTCCACCCGGAATGACAGACAAACAAGCAAGTGAAAAATTGTTTTTGGATCTCGTTTCGTTGTGAGTGTTCCGTGAAGGTAAAAAAGACTGTGTGCCTCTGTATTCTCGCGTAAATTTGTGGCACTAAAATATTTCTTAAGCTTTCGATAGCTTACAAATATTTGGAAGTTGGCGCCATGGTTAAACATCGGCTTGCGGAACAATAGATAGTATAAGAAATATTACGGCAGCTTAAAGCTATCATCATCTAATTATATCTATCATCCCATTTCGATTCCAGGCACTATGGAAAATGCCAGAAAATCTTTTGCCATACGATAGATGGCGATATACTACGAGTATTTCGTTTACACCATACTTACTGCCTATCACTGGAGCCCGCTTGTCGGATGTACTCTTTGAAGTTGGGAACAGAAATGACACGAAATATCTGATCTATACATTATAACAATATCCTTTCCGGATATTATTATAATGTACAGATCAGATATCGGTAAAAAGCTTATAGTGAGGTAAAGATACCTGTAACGACTATGACATTTAAATTGATAAATATTGTAGATTTATTATGTACCTTTATTTTTATATACATCGATAAATATAATCAAATGTCATACAAGAAGAGGGTTTCTAATTTATTTCGCACTATTTTTTGTACGCTTGGTCAATCACTGATGAACTCGCCGATTTGGTCCGAATACTTTTGTATTGTTATAAGCTGATCTGGGTAAAACCCCTAATTAGTACTGTAATGCAACGGAACTATGCCGTCTTTCGGTTAGATACGACTTGTTTCATTTAGATTGGAATAAATTGAAAATCAGATGTAGTCTTTGTCTACGTAACCCCAAGTATCACTGATGGAAAAGCCAAAAACTTAGTTTTATTGCCGTCAAAAGGTGTCGTGACATTATTGGAATCCAAGCTCCGATGTGCAAAATTGGGCTTTGCTCACTGTTGACTGAACGATAAGGCTAAGAACAGGATCGTAATTTTTGGCAATAGAATTAATTCTTTTACTTCACTAATATCTTTTTCATTTAGGTATAATATTGTTTTGACCAAACATTCATTTAAAATTATTTCGAAACCCTAGAATGTCATACTTCTAAAATGTCTAATGACCACCAAAACAACAATTTCAGGTCTTATAATTTGTGGCAAAAGGCATAACATTTTTCTCGACTTGTTGAAACCAATCTTGTTGACTTTACGCTTAACAATTGTAAATATAAAGATAGATGTCTTTATTCAAAGCGTCGGAACGGCTTCACAGCAGGTAGCATCTACCATTCATAGGGACAAAAGCACTTAATACCTTACCATATAGTTTTATAGATCCAAAATTTTGCTCAACTGCAGTTTACTGTTTTTATTCTATTGCCAGTTGTTGTCACACTTGTTTTAGCTAAATTGTACCTCCAATAATTTATTTGTAAAATATAATTTAACATTACATTCCTTCATATATAGTTTGTATGTATTTTTGTATTTACTTAGGTAAATGTATATTATCAATGTATTGTAATGTATTTTTTTATAAAACTCATGGGACAAACGAACTTACAGTATACCTGATGGTAAGTGGCTGCTACAGTAAGTACATCACGAAAACCTGCAACAAACTTCAAGCAAAGACGGTTATTGATGCGTTACCCTCTCTGAGGACTGAATGAGGAGATGGATGCCTTTAATTGTGCTGGAGTTCTATACCCTTCAGACCAGAAGAAGTATAAGCACAGCTTTTCGGTGACAGTAATATGTAAGAGGGGATAAGTGGCAGGAGGGACTCCTAGGTCGAAGCCACCTCCTAGTATTTTATAATTAAGCTAAATCCAGTAGAAGTAAAGTATCAAAATTGACATTTGACTGAAATCCAGGCATACATGTCATATTTTAGGTAAGTGTGAATATTATATAATGTACAATAGTATTAGATATAAACGTAACCTTGTAAAACTTCAAGCGAGAATAAAAACCGGCCAAGAGCGTATCGGGCCACGCTCAGTGTAGGGTTCCGTAGTTTCCCGTCCGTCACAATAAGTGTTCCCACTTATGAGTTTAAAGGTGGGTATCCCTTATGTTCGCGCTCTAGCAGCGCTCCGCGCTCCTGCAACTGCTCCCGGTTGTGGGTACTGTTGTTTCCATCCAAGTTCAAAATGATTTTCCTAGAAAGTCCTTATAAAGTTCTACTTTTCAGATTTTTTTCATATTTTCTAAACTTATGGTTCAAAAGTTAGAGGGGGGGGGGGGACACATTGTTTTTTACTTTTGGAGCGATTTTTTCCGAAATTACAGACATTATCAAAAAATGATTTTAGTAAACCCCTATTCATTTTTAAATACCTTTCCAACAATATATCACACGTTAGGGTTGAAATTAAAAAAATAATCACTTCCCACTTTACATATAGGGGGGCTACCCTAATAAAACATTTTTTCCAATTTTTATTTTACCACTTTGTCGGCGTAATTGATACACATATTGGTACCAAATTTCAGCTTTCTAGTGCTAACGGTCACGGAGATTAAGCGAGGACGGACAGACGGACAGACAGACATGGCGAAACTATAAGGGTTCCTAGTTGACTACGGAACCCTAAAAAAGCATAAAAATTCATAGAATATAACTTTACATTTAAAGACCATAGATATATATGTTACCTTAGAAGAGCCAAAGTTCCGCTTGTGCTATTTAAGTAGGTAATTTTCTTAATAAATATGTTAAAAGTTTAATAATAGCTAGATTAGCTATGAGCGAAAATGTTTGTGAAAATATAGCTGAAAAAATTGAAATTAAAAACTATATTATACTTATTTAAACTAAGTTAATGACAGACCAAATATTTTTTATAAAAATATAAATTATGAGCATTTTGGGATTTCTGCAGGCAGCTAAACTTAATAAAAGCTAATTAATAAAAACGCTTTTCTAACAAAACACTTATTGTTTGATTTTAAAGACAAAGAGGCCTGTAGATCAGAGTACTTGGCTGCTATTTTGCTGCTGCTGAATTATATTTGAATTAAAACAACACTAATTGTTGGTTTATAGGTCTGCATGTAAAACTGCAGTCAAGCATATGTTTTTGATTTATCGCCTATAGGTTATCAGGTACGGTAAGAAATTTAAAACCAGCGAGTTTTTGGTTTTAGAACAGCATCAATCTGCTACTATACTCTGGTTTTGTAGGAGTACATGTTTCTTCCCCGGTTGAGCTAACCCATTCGTGCTGCAGCCAAAAAGCTGCATCGATTTTCTACCACGTGATTTGATTAAACTTTAGTTGTATAAAAATAATTCCTCATAGTCTGTGTATATGTAATGTACAGCCTTATTGTTTATCAATTGAATGTCACATTTACAGTTAGCCGTCTATAATTGGTACTAAGTCACTGTTTCTAAGAAAACGCTGTTCTCTAAATAGCACAAATAATGTCTTTATTTTTGTAACGGATAATTATATCGAATTCTTCTCCCGTAATATCTGTGACTTGTTTCATTAATTATGAAATCGATATCTCATTAAACGGTGTGTCTGAAAAGATAAAACCTATATTACTAGATGACTTTTCATACGCCATGATAAATCTATCTCTAGATGTAACGGATGAAGATAATATTCGCGGCTGTCATATTCGTCACGAATAACTTTTGAATGTAACTTTATTTACTAAAAATGGTGACGAACATGATTTGGATACCAGAAACAAAAATAAACTTGTAACTCTATCATTCAGATTACGAAAACTTTATTTACGACATTACGAATTTTATTTAAAAACAGAATACCCATTTCAATTATTTTATTATTTATGTCTTTGCTTTGTGTGGATTTAGGTTTCGGGCCTTTGGCTCAAATGCAGTATCAAAGTGCATTTAAAAGATAACTAAACCCAAAAATAAACAATTTGTGGAGCACAATGTTCGTACTGGCTAAATACCTAACGTAGGAGTTACTCTGAATATTATTATTATTATTAATAATAATAATAGTTTTTCCATCGGCAAGAGTGAAATAGGAATTTGTTACGCTAAGTCATTGCAACTTATCATCACTACTTACCAACTTGGCTCAAACACTGGCTTACAATAATTTAAAAAGTAGGCCACGTGTATCGAGGCACGTGATTTTAATTTACTGGAGTTTTCGACAGATTGTTGACGGGCAAATACCATTTCGTAGGGCCTGTAAGGAATTTGTATGAGAACAGTTTTCTATAGAAATTTTCATCGACCAGCGGAATTTGTTATCTCAAATGCGCAAGAAATGAATTTGCTGTTTTGTAGTACATTAAAGGAGTTGCATAAAAATTAAATTAATACACTTATATGATGCAGACATAGTAACAAACGCTTCACAAAACTAAAACTGATTTTACTGCACTGTAATTTAGCATATTCTGTTCGTCAATTGTTGTAAACTTATTGCCTGTTAACGTGCAATATTTTTAATTATATATTTTTTATTTATTAATATTACTTACTATTAATTACTAGGTATTTACAAAGCATGAGTTCTTTTACTAATGGCTTTTGTTACGCTAAGTCTTCGCGACTTATCATATAAGGCTGCATCAAATACTTATCAATTAGTGGGGTTGTGACCAAACATTACCTTACAAAAAGTTTAAAAAATACTTGGCTACATGTCACAAGACACCTGACATCCCTTTGAGTTTTCTACCATATCTACCACGGAAAGCGTTCTGAGAAATTGTTCGGATTAGTTCCAGCCGCCAAATTTCACGAACGCATATCGCGTCAAAATTCACGATACCATTCTCACGATCTGGATACCTGGCGGTCCACCACTGTGCTTTACTAGGAGTTTTCTTCCTTGTTCAACTTCTCTGTGGAATTGTTTACTAAAGGCGATTTTTCCAGACCGATACGACTTAGGGACTTATATTAAAATGTTATATTAAATTTTGTACGATTATCACATACCTAGATATTTATATATTAATTGCATTTTTTTATTATTAATGTAATTAATTTGACGATGGTTTATAATAATTAAATAATAGTGACTATAATGTACCATTGACTTATTAACTTACATGTAATTTGAATATACATAATTGTTAATTTACTGTAATATTGTCTTGTGAATAACATATCTACGTAAATTGAAAAAAAAAAATAATTATGTGTTTTGTATGCCATCTGGTAAAATACGGTGGAATCTATACTATATATTTGTCACATTCTGTATTACCCATATTTGCAAAATAAAGAGATTTATTCACTCACTCTAAAAATACCGCCGTAAATTACTCGCTGGGATGGATAAATAGTAATCGCCATCCGTCCTGCTTATGAAGTATGAAACTTTAGAAGTTTTAACCCTTTATTGGTCAGAACCATCATACAACATCTGGTACATCATCATCGATTTGCTCTGTCTTGTCTTGTCTGTGTCATTGTTACGATGCCAATCGTTAAAGGATTGTCTAATGCCCACAGAATATGCATATAGTGATAACGTTTAGTAGTCTGCAGTCTGTAAACATGTTCAAGATCATAAACCCTAGCAAAAGAACACCGATTCCTACCAAAGATGATAAGCGAGGCTATTGAAATTAAAAAACATCCTAATTTCAATAGAGAAGATCGTCGTTTTGCGTAGATCGGACCAAAAATTAATATTAAAAAATTGAAGGTAGCCGGACTAACTATAGCAATGAGACGTCAAACATCACAGCCCCCCCCCCCTAACAATGGGTGCTGTAAAGCACCCGAAAAGTCGGTAATTAAAAATAAGTAAAAGTAGTTAATAAAACGCGATAAAATCCGTAAATTTAGTTTTATTCAATAATGTTTAGTATTTCATTATAATCGTGGCTCGGTAATACAACTCTAGAGGCAAGAGTTTGATTACGACATAAATTAGACTACCAATAAAACCTAAAATGCTGAGAATTTTTTTTAGGAAGAAGCGAGCCCAAAGTTTACAACAGTAATTAAAGAAAAACCTGCGTAAATATTTTGACAAAAAATGTATGCCCTGTGTGACTTCCACCTTCTCATATATTAAAATTCATTAAAAATAGGAATGTAACGCCTAACTAACCTACCTAACTAAAAAGTTTTTGTTATATACAATGCGCGGTATTCAGAAACAATCAGGAGTTTTAAACTTAAACTGCACACATGTTAAAATTTGTGTAGAGATCATCTAATCTAAAAACTACACGCGCCTCTGTTGTATTTTTGGTGAAATTTGCTAAAATCTACTATGATAACACTATGGAATTGAATTTTTAATTAAAGCACAGATTTAAGTTTTGTGATACTTACCTATTATGGTAAATTTGAAAAAATACAAAAATACGAGAGAGGCGCGTACGGTTTTAAAATAGACGATCTCTAACACAGTATATTCCAGATTTTAATAATACCTAGCAGGCTTATGACACACTTTTTATATTAAAAATTAGTCTCAAAGTCTAAACATGTTTTAAAATTGTAATACCATTTTGAATTTTACAATAGGAACGACTATGTGACGTAAATGTTTTTTGTAACCAACGTAAAAATAGTACGTATAGGTAGTTCAGGTAACTGTAGAGATAACCTGCGTATAAGATATACAGACCAGTGCCCTTTAAAGTTAATGTCAATATGTACAAACACAGGATGTACTGGCGCGTGGATCATGCCAAAATTCAGCTTAACATGACATAGCCGTGACGTATTTCATGATGAATGATCGCTAAAAGTGGACTTATTGCAGTTTTTTAGTGATTGTTGACGGGAAAGGCCATTTTGTGGGACCTGCTAGGAATTTGTATGACGACGGTTTTCCATAGAAATGTGTATGGATCAGCGGAATTTGTATTCTCAAATGCGCAAGCACTGAATTTACTTTGCAGTACATCAAAAGGGTTATCTAAAATTAATTTTGTATACTAATATTATAAAAATGTATTTAATAAAATGCTTAACGAAACCAAAACAGTTTTACTTAACTGTACTTTAGCATACTCTGTTAGTAAGTTGTTTTAAACCTATTGACTGTTAGTGTGTAATATTTTTTTTATAGAATAGGGGTGGCAAACGAACAATCTACCTGACGGCGTCTGTATATCCTTGATTAAGAATCAAACCGTAGAATGCGCTGCCACCCCTGGGACTTAGATGGAATGGCACGTTTTCAGTTCTCTACACTCACCATATGAAACACAGCAGCATTAAGCTGCTATTTCACGTTGATATAGTTGATAGAGTGTGTTCCTTCTCCGGTCGAGCCAATTCATCCCTGCTACAAGAAACAGTTCTTTTTTATTTACACATCAGGGTTTATATTTATTAAACTGGCTACCCGATATCGTTTCGCATAGATTAGCAATTTTATACGATGTTTTTATAGAGAAAAACCATAAAACAGGGTGGTACGAGTACGGTTTCGTCACCTTAAGAATGATCTGTTAATGTTAAGCATCTAAAACCTAATTATGCAACATTAAACTTTTTTCCTTCATGAAGTGTTTTATTCATGTTAGTACAAATTAGTACGAGTAAACGATGGATAAAAATACTTCGGATGTAGCAGACAGCGCGACGTCGAGTAGCGTTGTTATCAATTACATTACACCTTATTACGAGCTAAGCAATTTAATCAGTGGTACTATCAACAGGAAACTCCGAGCTGATACAGACGCAGGTGTCTCACTATGGCACGACATTGTTTCACAGAACTAATGTGACGTAATGAACCATCCGGTCTCCGTTTACCGAATCACGTATTAGCTAAACAAACTTAAGCGGGACGCTCCCATTCTACATACTAGGATCCTATTTCTAATCCTAAATCTAATGCAGTGACGCACTATTAGGATATATTCATACATGTCATAATTTCAGTTCAAGTCTCATACACGGAGCCACGCTGCAACTATGTTATGGTTGTAGCACGAATGTGTCGGCTCGACCGGGGATATAGTCTTACAGAATACCAGCGTGGACTATAGTAGCTTAGTATTATCATGTCTCGTATGGTGAGTACGGAGAACTGGAGTCCCTAATTAATAGAAATGAGGCATTCCATCTTAGTCCTCAAGGGTGACAACGTAGATGCCTATGGGTCACAGCATCCACTTACCATTGGGTGAACTGTGCGATCGTTTGTCACCCATATTCTATAAAAAAAATATTTCTCTGATTGATTTTAACTTTTACCAGTTTCATTTTATCTATGTAAATTAATATTTTAAGTCTTCGATTGCCCTTATATTTTATCATACAGTTTTATTGAATCTAAGAACGTCCACAATCTGATTGAGAAACTTTGCTGAGGTCAAGTTATCCCAAGTCTTTCATGTGCACTGTAATATGTACTAGTTTTCTATAACCTATCCAAAGGTAAAGGTAGGTAACAGTAAACTTACATAATTAAAATTTTTATTTTACTATAATCTGTAATTTTGGTTAGTCTCTTTGTTAGAAATCAAGTTAATTATGACCTACTTCCACATAATTCAGTAGCCTTGAGAAATTGAATACTTACGCAGTTTCAATCATACATTACATTAAAGATGGATGTACTAAACTATTATTTGTTTATTTTAGTTGATTGAGTTGTTAACCTTAATTTTTGTTTAATAAAAACCTAATGCTAAGTTCGTGTATAATTATTAATTACTCATCAATTGAAAGTTATTAAAAATGCTAAGCACAAGGTTCATGGGCTTAATTTTTAAAATTACTATCTAGATTCCTACTACGATAAGCCAAGTTAATAATGAAATATACCACTTATAGATTTGGTATGCCATTACAGGCGTTTTATTAATTGTAAATAAAATGTGGTATATATAGAATATGCTTTTCTACAATCATAGTCACCTTGTATTCTAGTATTACCTCTAAACATTATCAGTCCAATCTCGTTGTTTTTATTCTCGTGTTTATTTTCATCAGTGTGTTGCACCGAATTTGAATTATACCTAAATAAGCATATAAATATAGCACGGTAAAGCCATTTAGACTTGAGGGAAATTACCATAATAATAAAATAAATCAATAGATAGTGTAAATTGTATCAATATAGAATATCGCGAATATTTCATTATATGAAATGATAGTACGAAAAACTTTTACGTTATTCGGTACTCTAATGTGAAAAATAATTTTCATTGAACATTTACCCATAAGTATATATAATTCTAAAGATTTGCTTATTCAAAATATTTATAAAAGGTGAAAAACAATTTGTCCTTTATATTTTTATTGGTGATAAGACAAAATGTATGGTAGGCAGCAATTTATTCACTGCCGTGTTTAAGTAAGAGTGTATGTAGAACCTGTATAATTACACGCTGTGAAGCATTCCATGTTAGTTCTCAAAGGTGATGATGCATTCTTAGGCATTTGTAGCTGGTGTACAGAGGTTCAGGTGCCACTTATCATCAGCTCGTTTACGACTTCAATATTATAAAAAATCCTATTTCTATAACGTGTATGAAAGTTAAAATATTGGTAGTTTTCTCATTTAGAGAAAACAATATAGTAAAGTGTTGCAAAAAATGCATTACACAAGTTATTAGTATATATTCCAAATGAACGGTGAAATTGAATTACAGTAACACACATATCATTTATGTGATATGTGAGTCAACTGAAGTTTTCAGTGACTAACTGTTTTAGTTATGTGCTAAAGAAATGAGTCAAACTGAAATAAAATTACTCCCTGAATAGTTTTACCGGAGCCAAAAGATACATAATATGACCTTGGAATTTTTCGTAGTCGTATTTTATTCAATAATTGAATAAATTTATTTTTCAATAACGATCATAAAACACATTTTTATTGAATGCAAGGAATAAATAAAAAATAAAAAAATAAAATGTTTTGCTGTGACAAATGATTTCTTCGTTCTACGAGTAAGGTACTTACCTACATATCATTATAAGTACAAACCTAAGTATTAAAATTAGTTATTTCCGAGTTATTTAAATATCCTTCGTTAATATTTCTTTGCTTTTGTTTCAAAGACTAATTACTATAAAGATTAATAAGATTTATCAAAATTACTTTTTATATACAAGTTATCGCCAACCATTCACAAATTCAAACGTTAACGGTTTCATTACAAGAAGGAGTGGAGTGATACGTTAAAGAAAAATCCGCAGCAGTGGAACTACCTTACGTGGAAAACAATATTCTGAAAGCAAGTTCAAATCAGTCACATAAAACATAGTTCAGCCCGAAACTATTAATAAACCGCGTTTTGTAATAAAACAGCGTTCCGAAATCGCACCTTTCGACTTTTATGAAAGAAAAAAATTCAACTTTTATTATTTCATTCATTTATTCATTGCAGCCTATCATAAAAGCTCTTTGGCTCAAAGATAATATAATAATATAGAGAGAGTATATTTATCAAAGTTGCCGCGCTTAGTTGGTACGTTTGGCAACCGCTGTTTTTCACAATATGAATGGTAATCACAAATATGCTACTGCTCATCTACTGTTTCGGTTTCGTTTTCCCTCCGTTGCGACAGCCACGGGATATTACTACCTAGATACTTTTATAATTATTCCATTACAAATTCCAAAAAAAATACTAATATCCATATTTGATAATATGATTCACCAATACCTTAAATATTCGTGATTCTATATGATGTGCCTATATGTTAGTTTATCTAAGACTCCAAGAAATAAATATTTCATCATTAACCTAATTTCAGAATTTGTTTTCTACTTTCTGTAAAGCCTACGTCTTCCACCACTGTATCTTGTTTTATAAATTAATCGGGTTTTAGTAGTTCCTCGCTCAGTTTATTCAGAACTTATTCTTGTTTCCGCACATTTAGACTTAGTTATTTATTAAAGATGTTATACTTAAACATCACACTCTGTTGAAGTCGATGCATATTACCAAATGTCTTAGTAATAATGTTTTAGTAAAAACAATGTGTTTTGTAATAAATGCAATTTACATGCATTTTTATTACGGGGGTTATTTTATTACGAGGGGTAAAATATCGCCGATGCGGAATGAGCTTACTCAAATGATTCGCATAAACAAGAGTATTTTTTGCGCGTCAAAACGCTAACATTTGTATAATAAATAATGCATAAAACTTTATTTGAATGGAAACTTTCGAAAGCTATGCACTGGCTCAAAGTTCGTAGGAAAATTTGTGTCAAAAAACCGCAAAGCAAAAATTCCCAACCCCTATCTACCGAAGGTCCCGAGCCGGATCTGCTTACATAACGGCATCTCGGTGGGATGGGGGCTTGGCCCGCCCTCCGCCCACCATTGGTCGTCCGTCCACCGTCGCCGCTCGGTCATGGAGAATCCCACCGGCTATTCGTCACTCGGCGCCCCACTGCCTCCACCATGTGCTCCGTGTACACTAGGCTTTATTTTACGCGCCGTCACACCAATTCATTTAGTCGCTCACTCGACACGACGCGTGCGGCACCACTATAATTTGGGGGATGTCAATTGCGATCGATTGCTATGGATTGCTCTAATATACCGGCTTTCGCGTTGTTTAGACAAACCGGCACTGTGATTATTAGGCTGAAGATGGAACTGCCGGAACATTGCTGTCGGTCGTCGGTGTGTACGACCATGGACTACAGTCAGCTCGTGCACAGGCCATCAGGTTGTGAACAATGCTCTAGGACCAGGTCAAATAGCCGAAATAGTGACTGTGATAGTGATTTAGTGGAAAAATGTCGACCTTACAAATCAAGTGCGGCTAGAAGCAGTAAGCATCTTTTTATATGTTCATATTTTCATTCATGAAATATCCATTTTTCTGCAATTTTTTCATATTTAAAATATTATTCGATATACTTAGCTAAATAATATCTAATCTGCCAATCCAACTTCTTGAATTAAACCTATATTTATTGATGTGAAAATTTAATAAGACATAGAACTTGCATAATATAGGTACTTATATCATATTTATGGGACTTTCATATTATATATTTTAATAAAATATATAATATTTATCGTTTTTGTCTTATACAAATTTTATATGAATGGAAAACAAAAGAAGATTCACATACTTAATTAAAGTTTAAAAGATTTTTAATAGTACATTTCCTTCCTTCTTCCGCCCGGCCGAATTAATCATACAATATTTGCAACAAATCGATATTACTAAGCATTACGCTAACTAACTAAACATGACTCGGATTTATTATAGATAATAAAGTTAAAAATTATTAAACTACACTTTTACTGGCTGCAGTTTATAATGTAATTATGGTTAAAAACTGGACTCTATCTTGCCTCTACAATGTTAAATTTAATGTAAACTAACTGGGGCCTATACTGCAATTACTCGTATTTTAAATCAAGCAAATCCTTTAATAGCAGTACAGTTATGTCCGTTAGCAGGGAATTACATGGTTATTTGCGAGCACTAACGCAAATTTGTTCTATAAAGATATTCCAAGATAAGGCTTAGTTGGTTAGTTACATCCTATTATATTAATATTATAATGTGACTAAATTATAAAAGGTAAATTTTTAGACACAAGTATTGGTATTAATATAGTAGTAGGTACCATTATGCAATCTTTATCGTATGCTTAAATGAACATCGCAGTCTACTTAAGTACGACGATGTATTTAACGATCATGCAATTAGAAAAATAGGTAATAAATCTAATAGCAAATTTTAATTAGATACTGTACCTCAGGGTCTCGCTAACAAACTATTGTCGTTCAAAATTACGTACAAAAATATTCCCAAATTATTGATATGAAGTAAAACAATACCTTAAACAATGAATTTAGGTTAATTTATATGTATATATATAGTTATAGGTACTTTTAACCGCAATAGTTAAAAAAGGTAAAGTCACTTAGGCTGCAACTTTACCTTACGTCCAACTGCCTGCTCTCTTCTAATTTCTGGGAGAGTTAACCGCAATGATATAAATTATATAAAAATGAAATATTAACTATACGATTGTTTTCGTACCTTCATTAAAAAAAATCTAAATATGTGTTGGCAAACAATATCGAAACAATTATACATTTACCCGGAACTAATGAATTAACTTGTCTAAGAGTTTACAGTGACGGCATGAATTAATAATATCAAATGCATGCGAGTCGGAAAATATTCCGCAAACCCTCAAAAACCCCACGCTAGTTCCGCTAAAGGTAAAAAATATTCCAACTTGTAGGTGCAGCCCGTACCGAGATATTGAAGTCGTTTGCAATTTAAGGTTAATTACATAAAATTAGTGTACAATTTTACAACCGATAACGATCAACAATTAATTCTGCTTATGAGCGATCTGTGAATGAAACCTGGACTAGTTATGTTATTTATATACCCATTATGTCGTTTAAAATAACTTGGCTGTCTATAATGAAGAACTTTGACGAAGTTTATTGAACACATAAATTTAAAATGGTTTAATTAAAAAAATATCAGCTTTTCCTAAGTCAAATCGTGTTTAGTTTAATTGGATCATTTTTTCGGAGCTTACCGTTCTTAGTGTTTCAAGTGTGGGTGTTATATGTATCTTTTATTAGAAAAAGCTGTCCTAATTTAATCGCTCTAATTATAATAATTAGATATAAACTAAGGAAAATCTATCACGGCGACAGCTCACACAAACATTGTCGTCACTTATTTGGCCGTAAAGGTCGCTATATAAAAATGTATATTCATAAGCTATAAAAATTATATTTCCCCTAATACGCGAATATTTGTGAATTTTTCTCACAGTGTTGTTTATTCGAACTAGAATCGTGCCTTTAGGAAATTATTAACATAAAAATAGACTACCTTAATAATTATCAAGCGGTATGTTGCTCAGTTATTTGAAGTATGCTTGAGTTGTCAGGATCGCTGTCCTCTCTCCCATTAGCGACATTTTCACATAACAAGATGTTTGTCTCAAAGACGAATGGCTGAATACAGTCAATTATTAACAGTTAATTCAGTGAGCTGGAAATTATAATTCCAGTATCATGTCATTATATAAAAAGATTATTAGTCTTTATTTAAACTTTATAACGCTTTTCTCGAAGTTGTGTGCTTCTCCATATCAGAATACCTTCATGTCCTAAAATATGACCTCAAACCGTTATTATTGTAAGTATAATATCTCTTGTTATCTCATTAAATATAATTTGAGGAAAATTTGCACATGCATGTTTCAGTAATTTTAAAGCATACGGAATCACCGGTCGATTGACGTTAAAAATGATATTATCATTTGGAGTAATTTTCGGTAAATGAAGAATGTAGCACCACGTGGCTTGTTATACTTGCCTCTATTCACGTAATCAGCACGATAGTCGCCCTTATTATATGCACTCAAATTTTATGAATCTCCGGTTGATACCCGGTTATAAAAAATATTAAAACAACTCAAGGTTTGTTAGGATTAAATTATCGATACTTTTTACGTCATACTAATCGGAATCATTTTATTAATAGTAAAAGATTTCCTTAGTATTCGTTAATAGTAACAGATTTCCTTATTTTATATCATCTAATTTTTTACGTGGTAGAGCCGTGCTGCAGTTATATTAGTAGTATAGTTGTAGCACGAATGTGTCGGCTGGACCGGGGAAGGACCACGTCTCACAGAATACCAGCGTGAAATGGTAGCTTGATGCTGCTGTGTTTCGTATGGTGAGTGTAGAGAACCTCACGGGTGACAACGCATCTGCATTTTTTTTCGTAATCGGAGATAAATGTAGATATCTATGGGCCACAGCAACCACTGACGATTAGGTGAACTGTGTGCTCGTTTGTCACGCTATCCTATAAAAAAAGCTTCATTTCGATTCCTTCTAAACTCTTTTATCTGTTCATATTCAAAATTTACATAATCATTGCGCAGGCGCCGAACATTGAACGGAGCGAACTTTTCTTGGTTTTCGAGCCGAAATTCTAGTTAGCGGGCGCGCGATTTCTTTTTAAAAAGGTTAACAAGGTGCTCTCGTTTGGGTTGTTTTTCGTGGCGCGCAGCCTCCTTTTGTGTACGAGCGAGCTGTTAAAAAATAAACGAATTCTTTGTTTCTCGGGTAGTCGGACCGACCTCCGACGCGGTCCCTACTTTTTATGCCCCCTTATAACCTGTGTATTACCTACGTGTAGGTATCTACGGTTTTTATGGTCGCCCGGTCAGATCTTCAATGGGCTAAGGAATTCGATCGAGTCTCCACTTTGTCCATATTATAGTTTTTGTAAAGATTGTAATTACCGATCTTTTATGTACAACGCTTTATGAAATGGAGAGTCGATCTTTGATTATAAATTAGTTTCAGCCCCATTAAATTGAATTAATTCTCCGTTTTTGCTGATACGGTATTTGTTTTATATGGATACGTCATTGGCTCTTGAAAAATGAAACAATGTGGTTTTATTAAGTCTTAAATAGATATTTTGTTCCAATTTTGAATGAGGTTTAACTCCTTAAAGAATAAAGAAATTGTTGCGCGACTCATGGTGACTCTACAGTTTTTTTACGAGCTGACCTGTTATTTTTTTTTAGTTGAACTTTTGACGGCGGTCTCGCAGTTGCTTGCTTTTGACCGGCGCAATAATAAAATGTTATGATCGTGTGTTTAACGCGTGTTGTGTGTCGGACCTTCCTTTTGACATGATCGTTATTGCCCGACTCCGCCTTTGCGGTCGCCTTTTGTGTTCCAACTGTAACAGCGTTGTGATTGTGTCAATTAGACGATACAAACTCTACGACTAAATTACGTCTAGTTAAGTCGCCGCGTTTTATCCCTCCGATAGCCGTGATTAATTTATGCGAATGGTTGTGATTTTCTCATGTAGCTGAGGTGAGATAGATGATATCGATATCCTTATCCAACTTCAACGAGGGGCGTGAGATAATCGGGATCCGTTCACTGGCCTTAGTTAAATAATGAGCGGTACAGAACCCTATAACTATAGTATTTTATTTAAGGCGGCGTTGAGCCCCGGGCAAAAGAGCAAAATCACCACAAAACGGGCTAACGAGAGTTACCAGAGAAAAAATACACGCAAACAATTTTAACAATTTACGTACTGTAGACATAACAGGCAAAGTCTTATACGGCAACGACCAATAACATGTGCTTTAATTTTGTATGTTATCGTCACTTGATGTATAATATGATATCATCATTCCATCAACATTACAACCTATCAGTCTATCGTTGAATAAAGGATTTCCATAAATTGCTACGTAATTGCCATGGTATTTGCCATAGTTGCCACGCTTGGCAGGTGGATTGGCAACTACAGACTTTTATCTTCTAATTGTGGTTTGGAAGACATTGCTGCCCATCTTCTAGTTCCACCAGTTCAGACGTCAGCTCGATATATGGTAGCAGATATTATCACACCGCCACTATACGGTCTATGTGATGTACCTACATAATCATATTTGCCACACTAGTGTCGATTACTGTATATTCCCAGATTAACTGCGAAAAACATGATTTCACATTGAAACTAACTCAAGGATGCTGTAGTGAAATGATTGTAACGCTCTACCTACGTCCCAGCAAAATGGTGTAATTTTTTTTAAAATGTTAGTCACCGTATACCAGACATAATACACGTGATTCATACATTGAGTCAAAACAGAGTAAAGCGATCCATCCGTGAAAAATGTACTCGTAGTACTAAAAGACGGATTTATTATCTAATTGATACAGGTTCAACTTCATTACATCATTACGGTGGGAAGTAAGGTCAGTTACATTTCCACGTGCGTAAGCGTTAGTGTGTGGTATTTCCTTAATCGAATTGATCGTTTGATAGCTACTTTCTTTTTAATTTTCTTCTTTCTTATTTAGTTGCGAAAGAAAACCAAATTTCTGTATAATAATTATTTTAATTAAAATATGCAAGTCATCACCATCATCACAACCAGCAGTAGGGTTGTGTAACTCTGGTGGGAATAATTGTCAGTGGAAATCACTTCGCAAATATATCATATTTTTTCATTATGCATAACACTTTGTACTTTGTAGCCTAAAATAAGATATCAATATAAAAAAGTTTTTTTTTTCTAAAAGATATAAATAATACATCAACAAACGTCAATGCAAAATCACGATTTCCACTACAGTTAAACCATCGCACTGCTACTATAATATGAGTCTGTTGGAGGAATTTGTCTTCTTAATCGCCACGTAGTTGAATTGTTGATCAGAGTAGATACCAAAATTTCTTGTACTAATTATTGTTATGGCATCTTCTTTCTGATATTCCAAGATTTCATACTTTTATTTTAGTAGGATTGGAATCTCCAATTTAACTTACTACCATATAATAAATAGAAAATCGGAATTAATTTATATTTTAAGCTAGCTAGAGTTCGACATTATACGCGATGTCGGAAGAATGTCCGGTCGGTTACCTGCCACCGTTAAAATGTACGTCATTAGTGATTCACTTAGGTTCACTGGACAATTAGCAAAGGCTGTCCACCTCTGGGACGCGATGTATTTATTCATCGGATGTTCAATGATTACCATAATCGATAGCATGGCGCGCCCCGCATACGGAACAAGTGGTTCTTGGGCGTTTTCATTGACGAGATGCAATAGAAAGTAAACTCAATAGATTCATGCTTTTACAAACGTAACATACGTTTTCATAACATACGCTTTTTGTGATGGTCGTATTGCTTAAGGTTCGAACTGTTTCGTTATTCGAAGACAATAATAATACGTCCCAATATGAACACGGTTACAGCTTCGTGTAATATTTCTGTACAGTTGTTACGGTAAAATGACGAAAAACAAATTAAGTTTGACCCCATTAACTTTTTTTTCTGGGTACATTGCTATAACATTTGTATGTGATGGTATTTTATATTTCAACGATGCATATTGCTATATAAGCCATATCATAGCATATCTGATAAGGTTATTGGCCTAAGTGCTTAAAAAAGCAGAATAAAGAAAACGTTATTTTCCACTAGCTTTGTATTTACATGATATAACGCTATATTTTAATATAAATTCGATATAACATAAATAACCCTCCCAAATGTGATTCTAGAGTACATGCATCTCAAAACCTTACCTTATTGAAAGCCTGCCTTTTCCTTATGTATAAACAAGAGTTTCTCACAGTTATTATATCAACAGGATACGTCAACGTCTGCGCCGCCGTGTGCTTATTACTGCTGGTGGGTGGATTGTCACCTCAGTCTTCAGCGGCGCCACATCGGAGCCGCGGCATGGAGCGCCCGAGACGCTCCGCCGATTCCTCACAGGAGAATCGCCTATGGGCGAATCCCTGCGACTATAATAACTCTAATGTGAGTTGTATCTATATGTTATATCTCTATCTAATAATACTTAAATTATTATCTATTGTACAAGTACATAAATATTAATAGTATATTTCAACTTCATTCATAAATTATTTGCTTGATATTATTTCATAAATTATATTTAATAAAATTCTATAAGATAAACATTTAAAAATGATCTTTTTTCTGTCGTAATTAGAGTTCTGAAGACAGAAACAATTTTCGATTGTAATCTCTGTAATGATTACACGGATACCCCGGTCCAAACTTTAAACGAATTTTAATCGATCCTTTTCTTTTCTTTTCAGTCAAAATCAGCTTTAAAATACTCACCGAAACTTGCTAAGGATGTCGCTTCACAGGCAAGAAACGCACTTAAATCGACGGCGCAGTACAAAGATAAATTCGTAAGTCTCATTTTATTTCACTAACGTCGAGAATCTTTCTTTATTCGCTTTCATTGACGGAGCCGGGCTAATGCCGGGACAATCGCGACGTAGTATTCGCGTTCGCATCGATATGCCCGCCGCGTCGCTCTAAATGAACGGACGCGGCTTGCGACCGGCCAATACCAATAAAACTTTAAACTGAGGACATCGTTGCCTATCTTTAGGGTCTAATGTGATTTTATCAATTTATGAATGAAAGTACTACGTACACATAAAATAACGCATTTGCGTTATTTTAAGTGTACGTAGTACTTTCATAGTTACGTTCATAGTTACGTTCTGCTAATTTTCTTAACCACAAGCAAAAAGCGTTATTTTCTACCAACAAAAATCTATAAGCATTGGTAATATCCAAATATTCTCGCGAAATTTCATGCATTAAAGATTCACGGCGTGCACGTTTTAGCGCCGTTTTCTCACCGCGTCGTATAGCGTGGAAGAGAGATTGCATCAGCGCGGGCGCCGCCGGTTTCGCGGCTCCACGTCCGGCCACGGCTTCCTCCCTTTTAATTATAATTTTGCACTGCGTTTACGTGATGGCATCGATACATCGACGGGACCGCTTAAATCTTTCGAGTAACCCTCAATTATATATTTTTATATCACGAAAATATTCTCGTAAAAATAGCAAGAATCGAAAAGCCATAGTTTATGTAATACCAAAGAATCATTAACGCGTCCTGATCGCATATTCATAAGATAGAGATAGATTCGTACGAAACATCACCAAACAATTCTAACGTTTTAATCCTGAGAATATATTTCCGAATCGGAAGTAAGGTGGCCCGATCAACGGCCAATAATGCGATGTCGCTGTCGCGCCTCGAATCGTTTATCGATGACCCATTACTATTGTATTTAACTGTTGCATCGGACTAAGAACACAGGCTGGATTTTGTATACATTTCGGTTGTAGATGATGGTGTTAGTGAGGTGTGTAGAAGCGAAGAGACGATGGAAATGGAACATCGCTTGCGTCTCGTTGGAATTCGTGCATTGGTGCGTTGCGATGTTCGCGTATGAAGTATGGTGGTATTTGTAATAGGCTCGACGGTCGTAACGACGGCGACGTCCTGTCCGCTCACCGCTGCCTCCCCGTCGTAAAATGACATTATCGACGCACAGTAGCCGGAACGGAGTACAGGACGGTACGCATACGCATCGAATACTGATTGCGCATTAGTATTGCGCTACACACCTGCTCGATGATTTTTTCTGTCTCTCCCCTTAATGTCGGTCATTCGTTACTAATGTATCATATTTATTGCGATTTGGACGAAGCTCGCAGGCGATGAACTGTCATTGTGACACCAATATACTGGTCACCAAGGACGTTTAAGTCGCTTTTGTAACGTGTAACTTTTCACATAAAAATTAAAAACTGCGCGTAACTTCAAACATATTAACTTTACGGACAATTACTAGGCCCCTTTTTCAATGTAATGAGAACACACGCGTGTTTGTGCGAATAAAAAAAAAAACAAGATTTAAAAAATACAAATTCCAAAATGTTTGAGCTACTGTATCTGTGGGCAACTCATTCCTTATAAATAATAACTGGCCGCGCTGTACCAAGAACGCAATAACAAATTCAACGAACCCTACCGGTACTGTGTGACTCCGCACTGGCCACCGTGTGAATGCGTTGCCAGCTATGGCTCTTGGTCGCCGGTGTCAAAATATTATCGCATCACATTTTAAGTTTGGAATTACTCTGATATCCATCAAAAATGTTTCGTACGCTTCATTTCAAGAACCGACGCGTAGCTCCATCTGTGAGAGTTAGGTTCGCGCGACGGGCCTTGAATCGCTACCATGTCGCTTATCGTATCACAGCTAGGCACGATATATAAACTTTAAATTATACTATACTTATAATACGTCTGTAGGTACGTATTATGGGTATAGTATATATGTAGATATAGCGATAGCCTTGTTCACACGGGCGACAGGCTGTCTGCGATGTTGGAGTCAGTACACACGTGTGCTATAAATATATAAAGAAGCGCGTGTGTGTGAGTACATGTTTATTTGATAAGCTTCCGATGTTTCGAGCTAGGTATCCGGATGCAATGTCATCGAATGTCTAAGAAGACGGCCCACCCACGACATGTCCGAATGCGGAGTTGCCAATTCCTCGCTATGCTTACTTGTAGAAATTTAAGCTGTAATTCCGCTGGGAATATATTGTGAAAGTAGCCTATCTATAACTGTTCTCATTATATTAAATTATAAATTAAATAGTATATTTTATGAATAAAGATATTAATTACATATTAAAACTTGAAAATTAGTAATTGCTCTTTTTTAATATTTCGTTTAACTCTTTTGATTGTTAATTTATTACATAATACGAATATTAATCACAACCATATAATGTGACAAAAACTTATCATATTCTATCATGTGCATGCATAAAGTGAAAATAAATATATTGAAGATTTTAAATGAAATTATGTTATAAACAAACAGATACAAAAGAACTGTTTTTAGACGTTGTAATAAGACACGATCAAATACATAGTCTCTCGGATATGGTGTCGCGGGCCGGACGAACACCTGTGTATTTTTCACGTGGGCTACTAATGAGCGCCTACTAACACATTCCGTCTTAAAAATTAGATGATCTCTTGTATCTTTACAATCGCTTATGTACGTTCATTGGATATCGAAATGGCGTAGTCTTACTTTCTTCTTAGGACTGGAATTAGTAATTTCGTGAGTAAAGTTTTGGGAAATGTTTTGTCTACATTCTTCGCTTTCGTATTAATAACTTGGTACAGTCGTGCAAAAAAACCACTTACATCAAATGTTACCACTGACATGTATTGTAGTTTTGATTAAAAAAAATATAAAAGCCACTCTAGAACTTATATCAGATGAGTATATCTCTCTTTTTCATCATCTCCTTTTCTATTTAAGTTATTTCCGCATAAAAAGTTCCGATTTCGCACGTGGCTAATCAATTGACTGATGCGCTGTGGGTTCCGGATTCGATTTCCACATGGGACTAAGTAGTTGTTTATAACACTGCAAACAAGTTTGTGGTTTTTTGTCGATTGTGCGTTGGTCTTTTTCTGTTTTTGCATGGAATAAGCCTTCATAGAAAAATTCTGAGAGAGAATATTTAGAGATTTTATTTCACCCTTTTTGTGCTTTTCGCACAATATAAAATATTTTGATAACGGGTTGGACTGGTAGAGATTACCATAAGTTATCAAGTTCACCCATTATAACCTTCATTTATGATGACTTAAACTAGTGATTAAGTAAATAAAGTTTTGTATATATTATTTTACTTTAATGCTTATGGACACATTAATGTGTCACATATGAGGAATTACATAACTGGGACTCAATCAATTGGTATAAAAGCAAGTTATCAAGCATTTCAAAAGCTTCTTATTTCAAAGTTAATTTTGGCAATTGATTTTACCAAACGTTTCCAGTAATTCCTCTTATCGATCCCCCTTTTCGTAGATTTCACCATACTCAGTCAACTATTTAACAATGTTTGGATATAAATTTCAGCCGAATCACGAATATTGCGCCGATGCGCAGATAACAAAATTTCACAATGCGTAAATTTTCGGCTGTTTGTCACGGAAACGTTACACGGATTTAATTAGTCGCATTGTTATGTCACGACATTATGGCTGCCGTAATACGTATCGTCCCGTTCAAAAGGGACAATCTGTTGCATTTAAGTTGCATCTGCTACCGTCTGCTGTGTTTGTGCCACGATTTTATCTACCTTCAGTTTTGAGCTTTAAAAGTAATTTTTGAGTAACCGCCACCGGTCACGTGTAGTCTGGGCGTAGTGTCAAATTTTAATGTCGAAATTGTTTGTTACGTGACATGTCTCGGCGGCGACGGTCAGGCCTCTGGTTTCGATCTCATCTTTCACGCGACCTTGACTGACCAATAAAATTGTTTACTGATCGTAGTAACATAAAAATACAATGCATTCCCTATTATTTTGTCTATTTCATTTTATTTAAAATAATTACCGTTAATATATATATAAAGTTTGTTTAGTAAAAATTTACATTAAAAATCTCCCTAAAAGGTATTAAAATAATAGCATCAATACAAAAAACTTTAAAGCAAACAATTGAAGAAAACCCTGCTCGGTCCTTATTCATACTAGTACCTATGTGCGGAAAAGGAAATGGCCAGACTTCACCGCGACAAGTCTCATCCACAAAAATAGTAAATTGTTACGTCTCATCTTTCAATTCTACTTTGGTTCGTTTCTTTTGATAAAAACAAATTAACTCATTTCACGCTAGAACTATTTTCTACATTCAAAGAAATTAACGTGACAATTCGTACCAAAATGTAATTTATTATAGTTTCAGTTGTTTAAAATTAATAGTGTAAATAACTAAAAAAAGTCAAAACGAAGATAGTTATTATAGATTGGCTAATTATCTAAATATGCACTATCATTAAAAATGTTCGTTGACATATTATGCCTAAATTAGCAGAACGTTAGAAATATACCTATTTACTTTTAATAGCGGCAATATTAATTTTATACCGTCTTTTATTATTTGAGCTGAAGTTTAAACAAAACAATTAAAGCTTAGGATGTTTTTCTGCAGTCCTTTAAAATATCACTATCGGTTATGTGTAAATGGTATACCGTAATATTTTTTCTATGTTACAGGCGTTAAAGTTACACAGTTACCCGAGTTTCGACGAGCTGCTTCAAGCCTGGACCGGGTACGACTGGCTGCGAAAGTTCCCCTGGTTCCGTGAGGAAGTGCTGCCAAAGGAGAAAGTCCTCAACCAGTTAATGCCTGACGAGTACATGAACCAGTTGATGGTAAGTTACGCTTAATGCCTTCATTTTTTATGTTGTTGTAAAATTACCATTAAAAACATAATAAGTAGGGCCCGGATTAATATGTAAATCCATATTTTTAATTGAAATGGTTTTTGTTCTTGAATATGTTTTCTACATATATTATGATATTTTGATCAAGAAAATGCAATTTCTATTTTCCATATTTTTCCATATTTCAAGTATAAATCCATATTCCACAAGAAATTAAATAAATTTATCCATATCTTCATTATTTTATGTTAGGTTGATGAGAAGGTATGTGAAATGACTAAAAATTAGTTTTAGATGACGAAAATGCCAGCAAATCCTTTTTATTGGCGTGTGAAGAACTTCTTTAATGCAACCACCAAACGTCAGTAAAGCTTTTTAATGATGCAATGAGAGTTTTGTGGCCTTATGGAGTTAAACATGACCAAGTTGTCTTGCTACTTAGTGATGCTGCTCCTTGTATGGTAAAAGCTGTAGATTCCCTACAAGTTTTGTATCCAAAAATTATTCATATGAAGTGCTTGGCTCATGGTATGAATAGATTTGCTGAATGAATAAGGTCTCAGTTTAAAAAGGCTGACAGTTTAGTATGAAACGTAAAGAAAAAGTTTTTCAAAGCAGCAAGCAGGATCTTAAAATTTAAAGAGTTGGTATCCCGACATTTCTTTACCGCTAGAGCCAGTGCTGAACCGCTGGGGAACTTAGCTGAGAGCAAATGAATACTATGCCCAGTATTACACTGAAATCAAAATGATTATCTTTGAATTGGAGAATAAAGCTGCTGATATTTCAATCTCAAAAGAACTTCTCCAAGATTACCCTACGTAACTATTTGCTTTATGTACATAAACACTAATTATTGCTTTTTATCATACCATATAAAGGCACTCGAAAATTCTTCCACTTCTCTAAATGATAATTTGATGACTATCGAAAATATTTTTAGAATCAGAAGGTCCCGTTGCTGAAGTAGCGAGGCAAAAATTACTCTATGTACTGAAAAAAAAACAAAGGATTTCCACACAGCATGCTGTTGATTTTCTTTAGGAAAGGATCCTAAAGAAAATCAACAGCATGCTGTGTGGAACATTAGAAGGCACCATAGATGTGCCCTACTCACTTGCAGAATTATGCAAATTTAAATAAGCTCCAATCACATCCTATGATGAAAAATCATTCAGCTAGAATAAAGCATTATTTCGTCCAAACAGAAAATTTAAGGAAACACGTAATTATATACTGTAATTTAAATAATAATGAACCTAAGCTAAGTAAAATCGTATTTTTTTTGTTTTTTCTTAATAGGAAATCGTTTTAATGTACAATGTCGTTATCTTTTATTACACATATTTTTTCCATATTTTAGGATTTTAAGTCCATATTAAATGTACATATTTTGATATTATATATACATATTAATCCGGGCCCTAATAATAAGGTATTATGCCTGAAATGTGTGTGAATGTGATATTATTTATGATTATCTCTTAAAATAAATGATGCTTTAAATATAAAATTTTTAAAAGGATTTTCCTATTCAATGGACAGCCCGACTCAGCTGACTAAGATTTGGGCTGTGGCACTGAGAGTTGCAGGTTCGATTCCCGCCCGAGACAAATATTTGTATCGCTTACAAATAGTTGTAATATAATCATGTACAATTTATGTTTCCTGTAAAACATCTCCACTAAAACGGAGACTCTCTTGCAGTGAAACTATTACACAGCTTAAAAAATAAAAAATAGTAAACAGTTACGATGTATTTCAATAAATGAACCAAAATGGTGTTTAAGTCTACATTATTTAATTAAAGGTACTCTTAGATATGTTACTTAACCCAATCACTTTTTTATCAATCAAATGACGACGTATTTGCTGATGCCAAAACGTGCATCCTCATAAGTTTTTCAATCGATTTCAAAGAATCAACATCGTCGGTGGCACTCATTGTTGTTAGCCGACAGCCTTTACGTGAGAACACAATGGTTTTGCAATATTGAGGTTTCAATCACAAAATTTATCTTTCAAATTTAATAAATATAATATATCGATTAAATAGCCTTCTCGATTCCCGTACGGACTGCACTTAATTATATTGGTTTTAATATATATCTTTCCTCGTATCTACAGGACCATATTGACGAAATTCTACCATCAATGTATAAGGGATTAAAAATGGTTGTCGCCGGCTTGTACGCGATCAGCAATGAAGGGCTTAACGACAACATTATTTCCGATGAAACTCTAAAAGGAAGCATCAACCTGACCATGCATGATGTACGGGCAGTTCTTTGCTTATTTAATGTAAGTATTATATATCAATTAAGGAAATTTAAAGGATACTTCTAACTGTTAAAAATTATCATATTAAACATACCATCAATATATTTTTACTGTCGTTTTGCAGGACATAATGAAGTCGCGGAACTTGGAAATAATGCCGTTACCGGACTCGGAAATCCCCAATTTCAAGACAGAGGACAAATTGTCAGTTGGACTACTCGTCTACAGGGACACCCTTAACTACTTGGAATATTTATCGCAGGTTTTCCAGAAAATGTACGAAGCGGCACCTAAACAAGCCGATTGAGACCGATAGTTTTGAACTTAGGATATTAAGACCGCCAAACACTATGCGGAATTTTTACCCAGACAATTTGGGTCGCCTACTTAAAGATTGGTGCTTTTATTAAGGAGTAAAACGTATCACGTTAAGTTACGTCACCGCATTCGGTCTTGGTTAGCCACGTACAGTGGGTCTCCTGCTAGTAGAATTGTTGCATTTTTGGCTGTTGATATGTAGTAGAAAATGTATTTGCCATTACATTGCCATTTTGGTCTAGAACTAATTAGTTCCTTTTATTATTATTTTTTGTGTGTAAATAGCGACGAATTTAAAATGTATTATTTATTGTTTAACATACAACAATCTAAATTTTCTGATATCCTAGTCAAGGTCTTAACTTATTTATTTCTTGCTTTTTCTCCACTTTAATTTCATTTACTTCGTTAAAGGTATTACTAGTTTAAGGTCTTTTAGTATTAAATTCCATTCCACCAAACTAGATCGATTGATGTTTGATGTTAGTAAATTATTGAGTTAGTGCATAAAAACAAATGCTTGATCATGGAAAATTATTTTATTTAGTAACAACTGCTTCCGCCATCTTACATGTTACTACAGCGGTCGATGCTGCGATTAGTTCTTTTAATGTAAATTGTAATTCCTAATTTGTTTAGTATTACTTGACTCTTTGTTATCTATTTATACTACTGTTACGTAAATCCAATGAAATATGACTAGCTTTAATAGAGCTTTTAATTATATTATTGTAAAGTACAGAGCCAGTGTATTTATGACTTAATCATTATTTGTATAGTTCAAATAGTATTTATAACTGAGGCAGACATACAAGCTATGTTTGTGAAATTAAATTATTATTACATTTAATTGACTTTATTCGATTTTGTTTCATTTTCCTTTAACTCCAATTATAGAGCAAATAACAATCGAAAATCATTGTACTTTTAGGTATAATACACAATGAATAAAAATGTACAATTAGAATAAATGCTTAATCAATATATATATATAAGACAAATAGAAGGAATTTTTAATCTTTAAAAGTTTAAAATATTAATCTTTGATAATTGGTGTGAAATTAGTCTAGTCTCTTGTAAAGAACTCAATTTTGCAATGATTGACATTTATATTTAGATTTTATGACAAGCTCAGTTTAACAATGACCACCCTACCCAAAGCTTGTTCCCATGCGTCGAGACTGGAAACAATTTCAAATCTTTACACAAGATATTCACAAAGCGACACATATTTGCGTTGGTGACTTAGTCACTCCGACGAATTAGAGTGAGAGGCGACGGGAGTTCGAAAAAATAGTAAAAAATCACAGAATTCCTTCCACCTATTAAACTCTACTAAAACCTACTTTAACATATATCATTAAGTATCAAATTTGTGTGACTTTTATTTTTATGGAAATATAAAAAATGTTGTTTCTGCAACACCTCGTTCCGTCGATCAAACGTTCAACCGCCGTATTTATTTAATAAGTTAGTATAGCTTAGTTGTCGCCGGGAGTCCTCAAGGTGCTAAGTTAGTTTTGTTGATTAGTCGGAAGAACCAAAAAGTGCATTGAGTTTAACCCCCTTCCTCGTTTCATATACAATTCTGTAAAGCTGAGTTGCCATATATTTTTTATTTATTTTTGGTTAATTTGTATATTTCAATCAATCAATTTTCAACCCATTGCTATTAAATAACTTTAGTTAAATCATAGAATACTATAATACAAAATAGATTATAGAGCTGTTAACATTATTTTGTACGAGGATCGGTGTCAGCACACATACAAGCAATTACGTCGTATTATAGACAGCGAATTTACACATTTTAGACTTTTAATTAATGTTTTTGACACATCAATATTTCTTTATTTTCGTTTCTAATATTTACGAAATATATATAGTTTCGACTTACTGGTTGTAGGCTATCTCTCCTTTATTTAAACTATATTTTCCGCTGTTCATTCGACAGGTAATTATTGCACAATTTGCCAATTTTTTTTAATAATTGTGTTGTTGACATAAATGTTGACATTTATGGGTGTGAATTGACATGTTAGTGGCTACACGGGCTCCGCCCACTCCCCGTTCTATTACGCGACTATGAGTTAAAGCGTTTTGGTTTCGAAAATTTCGATAACATGTCATTATACAGACAAAAAAAAATATAATGTTGTTAGTGTGTCTGACACTCAAGAAGCGGTAAATTTTTCGAAACAAGCTCTATTCTTCGCTATTAAAAATTTATTGAGTACCTAACTTTTTATATAATTTTCTTTTAGAATCATTTGCAATATCTCAACATGATTGCATATTATTGGAATAATTGTTTTCTAATATGTATATAATATGATGTTTGTATCTTTGTTTAAACAAGTTTAGTTAACTGATTTAACTGATTTTTGAACAGAAACAGAAACAGAACAGAAACTTTTTATATTCAATGTAGATTATAAACAATACTTATTGAAAGTTCCTTTTTTCATTTACCACGGTTCGCAAAAGAAAAACCTCTGTCCTGGGAAGAACCAGCAAGAAACCCAGCGGGACTATTTTTTTTACAAATAATAGCTTACAATCATGTTTGCAATTAACAACACAAGACAAATTAGAAGTAGCTTGGTAGCGATCACACTTTCTAGGGGTCATCATCCATAAATTTCTTTATATTATAATAACCAAACTATTTTATAACCAAATTATTGTAATAACCAAATTATTTTATATTAACTGACAAATTGTACTTCGACAATGATCCTAATCCATTCTAATAAAAAAATAAAAATAATCTCGCAACCTTCCGCTAAACAAATACAATGATGTGTCTTACCTGGATTGAAGAGCACCTCCCGCCCTCCCACTAGTCCCAGCACCACTACTCCCAATACCACTACTCCCGGCACCACTACTTCCAACACCACTATTCCAGGTAAGACCATCGACGATAATAAGACACGTGTTTCGCCTCTACACGAGGCATCCTCAGGTAATGTAGACTCTACGGCGGCTGACCGCTAAGCTTAGATTCAATGATCCTAATCCATTCATTCTTTAAATGAATGGATTAGGATCATTGAAATTAATAATCTGCTTGAAAAAAATTATTAATTTCAATCAGAACTGACAACTATTGCAGATGTTATTTAACTAATACGAGTAGTTATCTCAGTAATTGCCAGGGTTTACCGACACTGACTTCTCCATATTGTTCGGAAGTTACGAGTAAGTTAGTAATGTTTATCTAAACGTAAAAATATTTAAGTGCCCAAAGCAAAGACATATTAGCTGAAATTTGTATCCGAACCTCACTCCCATATCCTCGAACTGTTTCGCTCTACAGGTTCCAAGATATGTCTCAGCGTTGTCGAGGCCTCGTTAATGCGAAACACATATTTGCATAATAACAGGCAAAGCTTATTGACAATGACCTACCGCATTGTTTGTTGACTTCGATCGTTTTAAGGTAAAATATACTGCGTGAGTATAATACAGTTAATATATAGTGGCGGTGTAACAATATCCACAGCCCATATCATCCCGTGGTTGTCGTAACAGGTGACACAGGAACACAAAACATGAGAGGGCAGCGTCTACCTAATTGTAAGTAGTTTTTTTTTGCTTACCACCTGCCATGCATGGAAACTATGGCTAATATTTCATGGGAAGTCGTAGGCCCTACTGAACATAGGTTCCGCAGTAAATTAGTATAGGCTTTAGGGATGTAATTGCAGAGTTAAGTAAATAAATTATTTTTTTGGGATCCGTATACAGTACGCGACGACTGCTGTCTGCAATTGCTCTCTCACCGCAGAACTGCAAGCCAATTGGAAAATCAAATTACAAATGATGAAGTGGGCCCTCTGCCCCAATTAGCGTTGGCGGACTTCGCATGTCTTCCAACTTTTTTAAATTCCTAGATATGCGAGTTTCTCAACGATGTTCTCCTTCATCGCCGAACACATGGTTACTCAACACTTAAAATTGCATTTAAAAATTTCATTGGTTGCTTGCTTACTGTTTATAATGTTATTATAATACGATTTTCGTTTTTATCTCTATAAGTTGCAAAGGTACTTAAATAAAAAAATAACTATTTTCGTAATATTTTTGAATAAATAACAAATCCATCGACGACAGCGCAACTGTATAATATACTTAAGACAATTCTTCGTTTAGATGAAAATATTAAGGAAAAGCGCCTACAAATTAATCACTTTTGTTACCTCCACGACTAATGGTGATGGTGGACATGGTGATTATATACTCTTGGTTCACTTCTATACCTGAGCACAATTTGAAAAAATTACACAAAATGATATTTTATATCATTATTAAACTATTATATATATATATATATATATATATATATATATATATATATATATATATATATATATATATATATATATAATACTTTCGTTTATTTTTTTAATAATAATTTACATACTTTCCGTTCATTACAAAACTATTTGAATGCCTATCAATTTGACAATAATAGCATTTTGAAAAATATCGCCAAGTATAATTTCAGTCAAAAGTGAAGATTGTTGATAACAATCGTATCGTATACCGACGAATACACGATCTCAATTGGTCGTGTATATACAAAAGGCAATTTTTAAGTTAATTATGAAGAAAGTTTTTTTTATACATACTCGTGCAAAAATCCAATAATCACCTATTTAAGAAACAATCATCCAGAAACACACTTATAATTTGACATTATTAATCAATTCCACTGTTATAAAATGCAATAAACTACTATTTTAGTTTTTATGTGTAATTATTATAATGCAAATGTTAGCGCCATATATACGAGTTTATAGCATAGTGTAAGGCCAATAAGAGCCGTGGTTACACAAAAGATAAACGGTTACATGAGTTTTCGACTCTCGCTAGGCCACAAATAAAATTGTGCTAAATGAGCAAGTGCAGCAGCAAGGGATAATATGCCTTTCTGATAAAATATAAATACACTTTAGAGTGTATGGTTGAGCGGCGGGCCTAGGGGTTCCCGAGTTCGAATTCCCAGGTCGAGCCTTGAGACTATTGTGTGAGATGTTATACTAGGTGGGCTGTATACGTGGATGGCTTCTTATGCCTCAACAAGATGCATGCACTCCCTCTTCCAAATCTATTGCTTTGCTAAAGGTTAGGATGAAGTTCTACTTGAGCCAATAAGGAGATCAAAATGGGGTGGGTTAGCTAATAAACATAAGGCTCAAGTAGCAAATTAATAGAAGCACACTTACCGGGGTGTGATTCTGATGCTGCGGATGACGCTTCTGTTCCGGTGGTGCGACGTGAGGTGGTTTCTTCTGGGGCGCCTCAGAGATGCGATCCAGGCTAGCGGCGTGAGGCAAGAGCGGTGCGCGACGATATCTCATACTACGTGAGGCGGTTACTTCTGGGGCGCGACTGCCAGGTGCCTGCCTGCGCCTGCACAGGTGGTGCGGTCCAGACTAGCGGCGCGAGGCAAGAGAGCGCTCGAGGGCAGCGCGCGAACCTTTATTGGCTCGGCTTTCCCACGAATTCACCTCGGTGCGGCGTGCGTTTTATTGGTCGAAAGAATCGCGTCACCTTTTGGACCCCCCCCTTTCCCCTTCAGTGTGTACGGAAGGGACATGAGGTTAAAGGAAGGACAAACACTTGGCTGCAATATACCCTCGAAAAAAATTCATCATCATCATCATTACAGCCCTTCACAAGTCCACTGCTGAACATAGGCCTCCCCCAAGTAATGCCACAAAGCACGGCCCTGAGCCACCTGCATCCATCGACTTCCTGCATGTCTTACCAGGTCGTCACTCCATCTAGTGGGGGGTCGCACTACACTATGCCTACCGGTACGAGGCTGCCACTCGAGAACCTTTCTTCCCCATCGGTTATCGGTTCTTCGAGCTATATGGTCTGGCCCATTGCCACTTCAGCTTACTAATCCGTTGGGTTATGTCGGTCACTCTGGTTTTACAGCGGATATCCTCATTTCTGAGACTTTCACGCAGAGAAACTACGAACATAGCCCTCTTAATAGCTCGCTGAGCGACCTTGAGCGTCCTCATACGGCCAGCAATGAGGGAACACGTCTCAGATCCGTAAGTCATCACTGGCAACACGCACTGGTTGTACAATCTAGTTTTTAGAGATTGAGGTATACCTGACGAGAAGATATGTCGTAATTTCCCGAACGCTGCCCAGTCGAGTTCAATCCGTCGATTGACCTCTCGGTCTAAGTTGGACTTACCTAGTCGGACTATTTGTCCCAGGTAAACGTACTCGTCAACAACTTCGAGCATAGTGCTCCCAACAACTACCGGCATATAGGTGTGACAAGGACATTAAACATGATCTTTGTTTTGTCCATGTTCATCTTAAGACCTATCCGTTGGGAGGCACTATTGAGGTCATTGAGCATAGTGCTTAAGTCAAGTTCTTCGAGCTATATGGCCTGGCCCATTGCCACTTCAGCTTACTAATCCGTTGGGCTATGTCGGTCACTCTGGTTTTGCTGCGGATATCTTTATTTCTAAGACTATCACGCAGAGAAACTACGAACATAGCCCTCTTCATAGCTCGCTGAGCGACCTTGAGCGTCCTCATACGGCCAGCAATGAAGGACCACGTCTCAGATCCGTAAGTCATCACTGGCAACACGCATTGGTTGAACAATCTAGTTTTTAGAGATTGAGGTATACCTGACGAGAAGATATGTCGTAATTTTCCGAACGCTGCCCAGTCGAGTTGAATCCGTCGATTGACCTCTCGGTCGAAGTTGGACTTACCTAGTCGGACTATTTGTCCCAGGTAAACGTACCTGTCAACAACTTTGAGCATATTGCTCCCAACAACTACCGGTATAGGTGTGACAGGGACATTAAACATGATCTTTGTTTTGTCCATGTTCATCTTAAGACCTATCCGTTGGGAGGCACTATTGAGGTCATTGAGCATAGTGCTTAAGTCTTCCACCGATTCTGCCATAAGGACTATATCGTCGGCAAATCGAAGGTGAGTGATGTACTCGCCATTGGTGTTAATACCGTATCCTTTCCAGTCCAGTGGCTTGAAAACGTCTTTCATTGCAGCGGTGAAGAGTTTCGGGGATATAACGTCACCCTGTCTTACACCTCTATGCAGTTGGATAGGTTTCAAGCTCTGTTCTGTACTCGGATAGCCATCGTAGCCCTACTGTACAAACACTTCAGCACTTCGATATACCGACAGTCAACTTGGCACCGCTGAAGGGACTGTAGCACCGCCCAAATTTCGACAGAATCAAAGGCTTTCTCATAGTCCACATACGCCAGGCAAAGTAGCAGATTGTACTCTTCGGTTTTCTGTACAATCTGCCGCAGGGTATGTATGTGGTCTATAGTATTGAAGCCTTTTCGGAAACCGGCTTGTTCGGGAGGCTGGAAGTCGTCGAGTCTGCGTACGAGACGATCCGTAATGACTCTCGAAAACAGCACGTAGACGCGGCTCAGAAGGGAAATCGGTCTGTAGTTCTTCAAGAGAGCGTTGTCGCCTTTCTTAAAGAACAAGACCACCGCACTTCTGCTCCACGCCCCGGGAGTAGTGCCACCATGGAGGACGGAATTGAAGAGCTTCTGAAGGACTTCAAGTACCGGTGTTCCACCCGCTTTCAGAAGCTCCGCTGTAATTCCATTCTCGCCTGGGGCCTTGCCGTTTTTAAGGTGCTAGAGAGCCATTCTAATCTCGCTCAGACTGACGTCCGGGATATCATCGGAATAGTGTCGGGTAAAACTTGCTCTTGGATCGTTACTCACACTTGCGTGTGGCTCCAACGATGATGTATACAGCTGCCCATAGAACCTCTCAATCTCACTCAAAATCTCAGGTGTCCCGGAAACGATGCTGCCACACTCAGTCTTCAGCTTTGACAGTTAGCTCTTTCTGGCAGACAGATCTCTGGCAAAGACTTTGGGGCCCTGGTTCCGCTCGATCGCTTCTTTAATACGAGCAGTATTAAAGTTGCGTAAGTCTCGCCGCATGCATTTGGAGATCTGTCTGTTCAGTTTCCTGTATGCTGTCAAATCTGTTGACGATTGCAGTCTCATCTCCCGTCTAACAGCCATGAGATTAGGAGTGTGATCGGAGAGTTTTTGTGTTCTTGTGCGGCGGGTCTTGCAGAACTTAGCTCCAAGCGCATGGTCAGTTTCCACGAGCTTGTCATTCATATCGTCCACTGCATTGCAATCTTGTAGGCACTGAAAGCGGTTACGTAACCCGAGCTGAAAGGTTTCGGGATTCTGGATTAGAGCACGAGGGGGATGAAGCGTTGACTTCATTAGACGAGACCTCTCCAACTTAACGTTTAGGTTCATTGTGCCTCTAACCATTCGGTGATCGCTGCCAGTTTTCACCCTTGCGATCACTGAGACATCACTGAACAGTTGGCATCTGGTCGTTATAATGAAGTCAATCTCATTTTTTGTCGAACCGTCGGAGCTCAACCAGGTCCACTTCCTGTGGGGCCGCTTTTGGAAGAAAGAGTTCATCATAAAGAGTCCCCCTTTCTCCATAAAGTCAGCCAGCTGCTGGCCCCTTCAGTTCCGTTGCCCTACTCCAACTTCAGCTCACCGTTTTCTCTTGTGCCTAGTTTTGCGTTGAAGTCTCCCATCAACACCGTGTAGTGGGTTTTGAAGGAATGGATGGCTTTGAAAATATCCTCATACATTTCCTCCACCTACTCATCGGGATGTGCCGAGGTTGGTGCGTAAACCTGTATGACCTTCAGCGAATACCGTTTGGTGATTCTGAGTATCAGGTACGCGACCCTCGTCGACACACTCCCAATTTTTACAACGTTGTTGACGAGAGACTTGTGGACGATAAATCCGACACCTCCTTGGGACAGATAGTCGCCCTCCCGGTGATAGAATAAGTTTACAGATTCGAGAATCACCGTGTCCTCCACCTCTCTTCGGACCTCGGATAATCCTATAATATTCCAGCACAACATGTCTATCTCTTCTTCCAGCTCCAGGATCTTCTCGTCAGTCCTCAGGGTGCGTGCGTTAAATGTTGCCAGGTCGAGTCGTCGTAGGTGGCAACCGAAATTCCACCGGAGATTCTTAGCACCCCCTGCTCTGCCGTTACCATGGTCGCCACCGTAGCTAGGAATAGCGGGGCCGCCGGGGACTGGGGGCCGTCTATTTGTGTAATTGTTCATGGGGGGTGTATTGCCATAGTTGCCACGCCTGGCGAGCGGGTTGGCGGGTTGGTTTTGTCGTACAGTTGCTGTTATCAGGAAGATGCTGCTGCCCATCTCCTGCCTGTTTCCCCTCTGTCGCCTTTTACGACACACACGGGAAGATATCGGATAGTGGATATTCTTACACCACCACTACACGACCAACAAAACAAAACAAAAATACATAAATCATTTCCGCACAAAATTAAAAATACATAAATCATTTCCGCGTAACCAGTGTATAAAGTATGATAGAGAGCATGCATTTAGACATCGCCTGTACTCTTCGCTGCTCGAAGCCATCTCAGGAATAAGGTTAGAACTATTTCCAACAATGGCATGGTTTGGCAGTAATATATAGGCTGCTACTTTATTGTTGCCTATAAATAAACTTTATATAAGTTTTCTCCTTTTCGATCATCTTTGGTTCAGGCTTGTTTACAACCAGCGATAAGGTTCTACTAGTAGTTGCAGATGACTGATAAGAAAAGCCAATTAAAGAACAGAGAAAGAGTTATTAGGTTTTGGAAGCCTAAAGTACTGCGCCACTGATAATAATAAAAGAAATCGTTACCCTATCTTATGCTGTAGGATTCTTTTCCAAATTTGCCGAAAAGCGTGAAAGAAAATTCCAGACAAACTAAATAACCTGAATTTTTTTCAGTGTATGACACTGCAGCCTATCAAAGTCCATTGGTTTAAATAGGCTGTTGGATTGTATTATAGGGATAATCTTTGCTATAGTTGCCATGTTTGGTTGGCAGGTTTGCAACCGCAGTTTATTATTATTAATTTGAGTTTTTTTCAGGAAGATGCTGCTAGCCATCTCCTATTTCATTCAGAATGTTGTTTTGATTGAAAAACACGGGATAGTAATATGAAGGTAGTGGATACTTAAACTCTACCATAACAGGGTGTTATATTTATTATAATCATCATATTAGTCAGACTAAAATTAATTAAATCGTTAAAATACGACGAGATAATATATAAAATCGCATAGGTAAGTGTTTTTTTTCGTATAAGGTGACAAACGAGAACACAGTCCACATGTTGTTAGGTAAGTGAATGCTGTGGCCCATAGACATCTACATCTATTCTCCATTAAAACTCAAAATGCAGATGCGTTGTCACCCCTGAGAACTAAGATTATATGCCACGTTTTTTCACAAAAAATAAAAAGTTACTCGCATTTGATTAAAATGAAATTGAATTTTTATGAAATAGAATTATACGTGGTAGAGCCGCGCTGCAGTTATATTATGGTTGTAGCACGAATGGGGCGTTTCGACCCGGGTAGGACCACGCTCTCACAGAATACCAGCGTAAAAGAGCATCTTAATGCTGTTGTTTTTCATATGGCGAGTGTAGAGAGCCGGAGACCCGTTTTGCTGGAATTAAGGCATTCCATCTTAGTCCTCAGGGGTGACAACGCATCCGCATTTTGATTCTTAATTGAGGTAAAATTTAGATGTCTATGGGCCACAGCATCCACCTACCTTCAGGTGGACTTGTGTGCTCGTTTGTCACCCTTATTCTATTAATAAAAATTTAAAGAATTTAGTAATATATACTAACTACTATCTGCAGTCTGTAGAGCTATTGCCACTAATAGTACTTTATCACAGAGAGGGGAGCCCGTAGAGTGCGGTTACATTTTGTGTAAGTTTGCTCGTTTAGCGGTTAGAACGCCGGCGGGAAACGGGAGCACGCAACAACGTGCCAAGTCAGGAGAAGAAACTACGATGCTGTGCTACGATCGATATCTATAATCGCCAATTTTGCAATGCGTGACGAATTACGTAAATCCTAGGTCCTATGAGATGCCTGTCCAGCAATGAAATATTACGTATTGATTAAAATAAAGAAGATATAATATATACCTACACACATCGATATATATGTACTACGCACTAGATTTGGCATTCTGAACACTCACTATGTTCAACTGAACTGTACTGCAATCTGTACACCTGTGTTATTGTGGCTTCGATAATCATGCAGTGCGGAGCGGCGCTAATAATAATTTTATATTAAATTAGCACATATCCAAAATGAACGAAAATTAAAAAAAATGTAATCGATTAATAATACAATCTAAATAAACAATTATTTCCTGCGCATGTGCGGATACAGGATAGTGCACATTTTTTGTTTAGAATGGCTTCTAGTACGTAGTACATATAACTCAATGACTACAAAAAATTAAAATTCATTATTATCACAAACACAAAACTGTACGAGGTTTATTAGGTACAACAAAATATAATTACAAATTTTTTACCTATTAACTAGCTATTAAAATAATTTAAATTATCTTTAGTAACGACTGACCATTACTGTTAATGTAGGTATTTATTTTTTATGTAAAAAATTTAGTACATAGGACGAGGGACGTTGATGACTCCGTGGCGCATTGGCTTAGCAATGAGTGGCTAAGCTGGGGGTCGCGGGTTCGAGTTCCGCACGGCACAAGTATTTATATTACCTGCAAATACTTGTTCCGGGTCTGGATGTTTGTCCTTGTGCAAGTTATGTTTGTAAAAAACCCACGATACAGGAAAAAATCCTAGTGTAGGGGTAACGTTAAAAACACATAATTTGTGGGCCGTATAAAGATACTAACTTTACTTTTACTATGACACTAGCTTGCCAGGCAGACGTTGTTCTGCTCTTTTCGACGACCTTTTCTGTCCTATTGAAAATCACTATCCAATCAACTAACAAACTATCCAATCGCTCAAGTTGGACCAAACTGCACACAGTGTGCAAATTTGATTAAAATGGGTTAAGTGGTTTAGGAGTCCATCGCGGACAAACAACGCGGCACGTAATTTATACATATTAAGATTTATGACAAATGCTTTCTTTCCAAAATTTTCTTTTACAAGTCCAATGCCTAAGATAGGTTTCCTTCAAGGAATATCAAAAAACATGGTCGTGAGCCACCTACATTCACCTAGACTAGATGATATGATTTCATCTTACTAGGTGTAACATTTAATTTTTTTTTAATTTGATAGGGTGACAAACGAGTACACAGTCCACCTGATGGTAATTAGTTACTGCGGCCTAAAGACATCTACATCTATCCTCGATTACGAATCAAAATGCAGATGTTGATGTTCTCACCTGTGAGGACTAACATGGAATGCCTCATTTCCACTAAAAAGCGTCTCCGGTCCCTACACTCACCATACGAAACACAGCAGCGTTAAGCTACTATTTCATATATGGTCCAAACCCGGACGAGCCGACCCATTCGTGCCACAACTATTCTACTAATACAACTGCAGCATGGCTCTACCATGTATAAAAATTTAATTTAAAACATTTAATTTAGGTCTGATGACATTTAAAAATTTGATAACAAAATTTGATGACAAAATTTCTACTTACAATAAAAATAAGAACGTGTTGTACAAGCTTTGATATACTTTTATAAAATCGAGCACACACTGACACCACCTGATGGTAAGTGGATACTGTGGCCCATAAACATTTACATTTTTCTTCGATTAAGAATCAGAAATACTAAGTCGGACATCAAAGGTCTCCGGTTCTATAAGCTTTCTATATGTAACACAACAGCATTAAGCTACTATTTCCTATACCTTGTCGAGTCAACACATACCTGCTACTACCAGCCTGGCTGTAGCAAGAACGGGTTGGCTTGACTGTAGCTGCAGCATGCCTCTACTACGTAGGTACCAACATATTACCAACCATATTTTAGCTTTAATTTGTAACTATTGCATAAATTTTTTTTTTTTATAGAAGAGGGGGCAAACGAGCATGCGGCTCACCTGATGTTAAGTGACTACCGCCGCCCATGATCAACCGCAACACCAGGAGAATCGCAGGTGCGTTGCCGGCCCTTTAGAAAGGAGTAAGCTCTTTTCTTGAAGGTCCCCAGGTCGTATCGGTCCGGAAAAATCGCCGATGATAAACTATTCCACAGAGAGGTTGTACGTGGAAGAAAACTCCTTGTGAAACGTACAGTGGTGGACCGCCAAGCATCCAGATGGTGTGGATGGTATCGGGACGTTTGCCGTGTCGTGCGTTCACGAAATTTGGCGGCTGGGATTAATCCGAACAATTCCTCAGAGCACTCCCCGTGATAGATGCGATAAAATACGCAGAGATGCAACATCTCTTCGCAACGCCAGTGAATCGAGCCGATCGGAAAGCACTCGGTCGTCGACGATTCGAGCCGCTCTGCGCTGGATGCGGTCAACTGGAAGGAGCTGGTACTGGGGAGCCCCAGCCCAGAGATGGGAACAGCATTCCATGTGCGGCCGAACATGCGCCTTGTAAAGTTGCAGGCGGTGTGCCGGCATGAAATACTGTCCCGCTCTGCTGAGCACGCCAAGCTTTTTAGAGGCCAATTTGGCCTTCCCTTCCAAGTGACCACGAAACTGCACGTCACTCGATATGTCGACGCCGAGGATTCCGATACTGGCTGAGGCAACAAGGGGAGTGCCTTGAAACTGAGGGGATACGACAAAGGGGTTCTTTTTAGCGGTTAACGCGCAAACTTGTGTCTTCTGGGGGTTAAACTGGACTAGATTTAGTCGTCCCCAATCCGAGACTCTGTTCAGCAAAGACTCGACTTCAGACACAAGTTTGTCCCGGCACTCGGAGACGTTTTCCCGAGAAATATTGGCTCGGCCGGTGTAAAGAGCATCACCAGTGCTGTCATCTGCATAGCAATGAATGTTACGGGTATGCAACATATCATTGATATGCAGAAGAAACAGCGTTGGCGATAGCACGCAGCCCTGTGGAACACCAGCATTAATAGGCTTGCAATCGGAGCTTGCACCGTCTACAACGACCTTGATGCTCCGATCTGCAAGAAAGCTGGTGATCCAATTGCACAATTTCTCGGGAAGCCCATAGGAAGGGAGCTTCGAAAGAAGCGCTTTGTGCCAAACCCGATCGAAGGCCTTCGCAATGTCCAAACTAACGGCCAATGCCTCCCCCTTGAACTCTACTGCCTCCGCCCATCTGTGAGTGAGGTAGACCAGAAGATCACCAGCTGACCGACCACGGCGAAAACCGTATTGGCGGTCACTAATCAGCTGGTGATCCTCAAGGTACCTCATGAGCTGGCAGTTTACAATGGACTCCATTGTTTTGGAGAACAAGGAGGTGATGGCGATTGGCCGGTAGTTGGACGGGTCTGAGCGGTCGCCTTTTTTAGGGATCGGGTGGACGAAAGCCGTCTTCCACGATTTTGGGACTACGCCTAGGGAGTAGGAGTACCGGAAAAGACGCGTTAAAACCGGTGCCAACTCTGGAGCACACGTCCTCAGCACAATTGGGGGGATTCCGTCAGGCCCACTCGACTTGTGGATGTCCAGGGAGAGGAGTGCTTTGCGAACCGAGCGCTGTGTGAACTGCACTTCCGGCATGGAGCACTCACACCGCGGGATGGTCGGCGGCGTACTCCCCCCGTCATCGAGAGTCGAGTTAGACGCAAAGAAGGAGCCTAGAAGATCGGCTTTCTCCTTTGCAGTATGGGCCAGTGAGTCGTCTTCCCTGTGCAGAGATGGAAGAGATGGCTGACAGAAATTCCCCTGGACAGCCTTGGCGAGAGACCAGAATGCACGGGTTCCAGAAGGAAGGCGAACTAGTTTCTCGCCAATTCTGTCTATGTGCTCTGACTTTGCCTTGGCAATGACTCTTTTGAAGGACCTAGAGGCGGAATTATACTTCTTTTTTAGAGCGCTGGTGTTTACATCCCGGGACGCTGATGCATCAACCCAGGCTTGGTAGCACTCCTGCTTATAGCATGATGCTATTTTACAGGAGCGACCAAACCATGGCTGAGATTTGCCTCCAATGGGCACCACAGAGGAAGGAATAAAAAGTTCCATACCCTGAAGTACCACATCAGTAACAGAATCCGCAACAACGTTGGGATCATCCGGCGAGAAGCAAACCCGCCCCCAAGGGTAGGATGCAAAGAAAGACCGCATCCCATCCCAATCGGCTGACCTATAGTGCCAAACACGGCGGCAGCCTGCAGAATGCAACCGCGATTTCAGCGTGAGTGGCACAACACTCCGGATCAGACAATGGTCCGAGGAGCCTAAAGGGGCGTCGACGGAAATCTGATATCCGTCCGGGTGAGAGGTCAGCAGAAGGTCCAACAGGGAAGGTGCATGATCCTCCACATCTGGAATCCGCGTAAGCGAAGTAACCAGTTGTGTCAGACCATATGCCAAGGCAAAATCATGAACAGATCTCCCCGCATGATCGGTTAAACGTGAACCGAGCCATTCGGCGTGATGGGCGTTAAAGTCGCCGAGGATCACGATCTCTGCGGAGGGGATCTGCTGTAGCAACGAATCTGCAGCCATTTGGACGTGGTCGAAGAGTCGGTCTGTTTCGGCATTACCGCTGTGGGACCTATAGAGGCACCCGTAGACGCGCGGATGGTCGTCGCTGTCTACGCGTAGCCAAAGGATGGACAGGTCCGAACCTTCAAGTCTGCCGAGGCGTCGAGAACAGATGTCCTCTCTGACGTAAACGCAAACTCCAGCCCGAGGCACAAAGGAGTGTTCCAGTTTGTACCCCGGGTAGGAGAGATACGAAACATCAGCCGGAGAGGACACCTGCGTCTCGGTCAGAAAGAGCAGAGCCGGCCTCGCCGTCTCGAGATGGTAGTGGACGGCGTTTAGGTTGGAGTGAAGTCCCCTGATATTGCAGAAATTCACGGACAGCGTGGCAGGGGTCGCCTTGGTCTTGTTGCTCCGTTTGCCCCGAGCAGTTGTAGTCTTGAGCGGAATTTCGCCCGAATTCGAATTTTTTTAATTGCCTGCTACGGCAGTTCAATAACCAACCATTTGTCCACTCATAGTGTGCTCCTCATCTCACTCTACCCAAAAAGGCACAAAATATTTTCACATTCGTTTAACGACCGTCGGCGAGTTACAATGGCGTTTAGGGCGCACCGAACGCGCCTGGGCTCTTTATCTCACTCACGTTTCCTTGTTTTATTTATTAGAAAGATTTATTATTTACCGCGAGGCTCACACACGGCGCGTCACGAATCTGGGACGAAAAAAGAGGGTATGTTAATGCGCTACCTCTCGCACGTGACAATCTTTTTTTTTTAATCAACCGTTTTGCTTGTGAATCAACAACTCCTTTAAAACTGTACGGCTTATCTCTCACTTCCTACACTGTATCATTGTTAACAAGACGCTCTCGACCACCAAGAAAAATCTATTTATTGATGCGAATACCATGTAGTTTTATATGTTTGATTACTATGTAGTGAGTACGTGTGTCGTAAGAGGCAGCTAGGGGATTTGCTAATGAATAATGTGTTCCGAAAGATGGCAATATACCACCTAGTTTACGCCATGACACAATAAATAAAGTCAGTACTAACATAGGCTTTTACTCCTAATATAAAAATTGCAGTACCCGTATGACCGAGCTTTGCTTTGCTTTGCGGTTTTTTTTTTTAAGTTACATTTAGATACAAATTACATGAATAATATTTTTTGATCTTATTGACATAATAGAAAAAACTAAACTGGTTATTTGAATGAAAATCATGATTGCAATTAGTTTAATTAAAATTTTTCTTATTTTTAAAAATTACTAAAAAAAGGGCTCGAAATAATAGATTTTCTCACAAAAGAAGGGAATTTGAAAAAAAAAAGGAAAAAAAAATCGGACCCAAGACGGGACACGAACCACGGAACTCCGATATCACGCCCGACCGACGTCCCATCTGAGCTATTACGATCGTTAGTAGTCTGTCAAAATTTACCTTCTTATATTGTAGCAGTTTTTTTATTGCCTGAAAACATGGACAAAAGGACATTTTCTAAAAATAAATCCTGGCTAGATTGGTTTCTTGCCCCCGAAACTCCCTGGACACTAAATTTTATGAAAATCGTTGGAGCCGTTTCCGAGATTCCGATTATAAATATATATATATATATACACACAAGAATTGCTCGTTTAAAGGTATGGAATTACTACATGACACGTTTGAATGGCGTTATGTTAAGTATACATACAAATAGTACGAATGCCGTTTATGTGACATGCAACAAGCTCAACTCCTCGGACTTAAAAGTCAACATATATATACATAACTCCGTACATATTCCAGTGTATAACTCCATTGCCATTGATTTATCTATATTAATATGATGTCCATATGCCCGATATCAGCATTAGCACGTGAAGTGGTGCAGTTTTATTTTTATACAACGCACATAACCACTGTAATACAATATGCCACGCGATCAAAATTAGCAGGAACAGAATTAGGCATTCATAAATTAGGTATTATATTTCTCAAATTTGATAACAAGCTATGACAACAATTGTGTTGCTTTTTTTATAAAACTAGGGTGACAAACAAGCACACAGTCCTCATGATGGTAAATAGCCCATAGACACATCTATTTTCCGTTAAGAATCGAAATACAGATGCGTTGTCACCGCCGAGGACTATGGTGAAATGCTTAATTTCTAGTAATATGGATCTCCGGTTCTCTACACTCACCCTACGAATGACAGGAGTATGTTTAATACTTCTGTTTTTTGTTTGATTGTTTTGTGCTCTGGTATTTTGTAAAAGCTTGGTTCAGCCACGGTTGAGTTGACCCATTCATGCTACAACCTTACAACCTTTTATATATATATATATATATATATATATATATATATATATATATATATATATATATATGATATAGCTGTAGCGTGGCTCTTCCAAGTAAAAAAGGGGTTTTCAAAAGATAAATATCTATCTTACATATTAGCAAATTGTCTTGACCTACAACTCAATATTTAGATTCTCACGACATTTACACGTTATTTAAAAAAAGAGAAAAAAGAAGTAAATAAATCGTGATTGAAATCACTTGACCTGCACCAAACCACAAGTCTGCCGTGACCGAGTAGACAAACACACACACAAAAGAAAAGACACAGATGGCCAACAATCCTTGTTTGACATTATCTGTGTACTTTGCAAGCCCTTATGACAAACAAGTGAACATAAGCTCTTGTAATATGTATATAAGATATAGTTAAAGGACTTGTAGGATATAGTTAAAGTAAAAATTAAGTAGTTGCCTAGAAACTCGAATAAGTGATTTAATAGACCATCTTAATCAAATAATATTTTTAAAGTAACTAAGTTTATATGAATTCCCACAAATTACAATCTGACCTCGCCACGCTTAGTTAAATTTATAGATTATAGGTACCTACATAAATATTTTTCTGAGTTTTTTTGTATTCAAATACTTTGTGGCTTTTTTTATTTAATTCTGTTACTATATATATATATATATATATATATATATATATATATATATATATATATATATATATATATATATGACAGAAAATATCATTAGGGACGATATAATTTGCTTCAAGGAACAAATTTGCTAGCCTTTATATAAGTATTTTAGTTTATTTTCCATTTACCTAGACTGTGAAATGCAACTTATATCTATGTACGTTTTGTTCATAAGCTTCACGAATATGAGTTGCCAAAAGTATAGCAACACCTACACTTATATCCACAAAAATGTATGATATTCTGAATGAGTAACATAAACCTTACAACAAATATATAGCATATCTCTTTGACATTTTAGCTCCTTAAAGTGGAATTAAATCAAACCCAGACGGGATTGACGACGAACGATTGCAAGCAATTATCATTTTATCTCCTAAGGTCATATACGATCCGTTTAAGAGGCAACCTTGTCTCTTCGCAAAACTGAAAGGACGTAAGCGCTACAAGTAAGCGTATTGACATAAAACGTTTCATCTTGCTAGCGTCGCTAACACTCTCGAAACTATGACAGGAAGCGCGGCGCATGCCTTTTTTCAGGGCTTACCAATCTTAGTATCATATTTAGATCATAATTATATGATCCAAAGTATAATTTAGAATTAAAATTGTTATAATTTTTTTATTATTTCTATTTAAATTATTTAATTATAATGTTGTGTAAGTAATAATTATTTATCGATCTCTTCTTTCTTTGTAAATTAAATCCTTTCGAGATATTTTCTTAACTTTTTCATAACTATCCACATCGTTATAATAAAATGTCATCATCCTAAATTATTCAAGTTTAAAAATCAATAGTAATTATGGAAGTACCTATACATAATTTATACCGTGAAATATCGGTGTAAGATTATTTATAACTTGAATTCACGGAATGTTATGCTGTAGTAGACTACGGCATATCATTCCTTGGTAATTGTAAGAGGCGACAGAGGAAAACTGAACAATGAGATGGGCAGCTTACCAAGCGTGGTAACAGTGGCAAAAATCGCCTTATGAGGCAATCTATTACACTACTCTGTGTCTTAGTTATTTAATGCTAGTCGCACCTGAAGCACGTACGTAAAACAAAAAAAAATGTTTTATAATCTTTAATAGCGGCACTTATCTTGTAAAAAAGGTAGTCGTATGCTTATGAGAGACAATTATTAAATGACTACATTAGCTTTAAAATGAAACCAATTTTACTTTGGACATAGCTTAATGACGAAATTATTCACACCAATTATTTAACGAAGTCTCGTTAAATTTCTATCATTAAAATATACACTGTTTTGTGATTTCAAATTGCAACCCCTGGAATTAAAGGTGCCGTGTCATTAGCAGTTATTGTCACTAATTACGCTACTGACTATATTACTCATAAAACTATATCGTAGTAATTATTTTATTGACCAGCTTTGTTGTTAGATACTTTTAAATATAACGTGGGAAAAATCTTACAAAGGAGATGAACTTGGTTCCATACAATCTTGGGCTCGGCGTGAACAAAGTTCAAATATATCTTAATTTGAAGATTTTCTACTTATGTCAAAAAATTTATATTTTTGTGGGACCTACAAAACAACTTTTTATGGTATAGTTTTATAGTAATATAGTGAGAAAAGTCAAAGTCAAGTTCAAAAATAATGAAAGTAAATAAACACAAAATCTGTCCACAAACACAGCCACAATGCCAAATACGTATGACAAGTCGAAAGTCTTTTTTGCTCAGTTTTGCTGTCGCAAGGATGGGCTGGCTCGAACCGTGATGGTACCACAACCTCACATAATACCAGAGGGAAGTAAAGCTTTAACTCTCCGTTTCGCTTGTTAAGTACAGGTGGCCGGAGAAAAAAGAACCCCTTTGTCGTATCTCCTTTGTTTTAAGGTACACCCCTTGCTGCCTTAACCAGTATTGAAATCCTTGGCGTCGACATATCGAATGATGTGCAGTTTCGTGGTCACTTGAAAGAGAGATCCAAATAGGCCCCTAAAGAGATTGGCGTGCTCAGAAGTGCGGGACAGTATTTCATGCCGGAACACCGCTTGCAACTTTACAAGGCACAGGCCGGCCTCACATGAAATACTGGTATTATCTCTGGGCTGGGCCTTCACAGTGTCAGATCCAAGCCCTCTCTCGTCGATTCGATTAATTGGCGCATCGAAGAGATGTTGCATCCCTTTGCATTTTCTTTCGCATCTACCAAGGGGAGTGCTCTGAGGAATTGTTCGGGTTAATCCTAGCCGCCAAATTCCATGAACGCACAAAACTCCCGATGTCAATCCACATTCTTCAACATTTTGTTGATGAATTGATAATAAAAACATTTTAAGAAGACTGTCCGACAGATCCTGCAAACTTGGAAAGCTGTGTGTTTGAATCCACTATTCTACTACTTTAATGAACTACTCCTAACACAAGCATTTTATGCTGAGATGGAGTATTTAACGACAGAAAAATTTGAAGAAAATAGATAGATAGAAAATTCTTTATTGCACTCAAACAAAACAATTTGGTACAAAGGCGAACTTAATGCCGAAAAGGCATTCTCTGCCAGCTAACCTAAAAATAGCGTATTACTTAGGGAAAATTTCTATAAATTTATAAATGTGTAAGTTTTAAATGTCCCTATGTACATTCTCTATATATCAAGTAGGTCAGTGACATAGACAGAACATCATCGAATATTGCACTAAACCCTTAGTTACAACTGCGCGTGCTAGTCTGCGAGGATATACCTAATATAGCATAACACATTTTGATTGTTAGATTCACCATCGCCACGCTGATAAAAAGAAATCGTTTTTTTTAAAACTTTTTTAACAATTCTCTCTTCTCCTCTGATTTCGTACTAAATCGAGTTTGTGTTGAAACTAGATTTTAAAGCATTTTTGGATTTAACTCACTTATTTTTATAGTTTTTCTCATAGCTTTAGTAATATGATGTAATTTCAAGAAAAAAAAAATACAAAAAATATAGAAATAACTTCGCCTTAAAGTTATCGTACACGCCCCAATCTTGATACAAGGAGCTATGTAATTTGTGATTATATTGCTTTAATTCAGGTCACACAGGTCCGGATGGTGAGGAATTCTTGCGTCGGAGGTTACTCGAGATTCTCACGGCACCAAATCACAATGCAATGCCGCTGATTCATACTCTAGTTATGTACAAAAGAAAGTAATGAAGTAATGACGTTCAATATTCATTGGACCCTAATTATTAAATTACAGTAGCGCTAAATTATTAAAAAGGTTTTAAATTTTCATAATTTAATGATTCTTTGTAATATTTATTTATTAACTTTCACAACCTGCTCTTCTAATATGATTTGTGAATGGCTCACTACAAATATTTATCAAATAATTTATTGCTCTACCATTCAATGATCCACAACAAAATTTATTCATATAATAGATGGAATTATATATCAAATACCATTTTCAATTTTCAGACGCAATATTGCATTGACGTGAGTATAGAGTCTATGGGTCACATCATTCACTTATCATTTGGTGAACAGTGTTGTTATTTGTCACCCTTATTCTATATAAAAAAAAAACATTTAATTACTACAAAGTGCATTTAAGTAAATTTGATTCTGCGATTGTGGCTACTGCACTCGTAAGAATTATGTATCTTTCGGGGTTAAAAATATGTAAAACCTCTCCTCTATCAGCTTAGACTTCATTGTGACATAGAAAATCCCTTTTTTTAAATTTAAAAGTTACCAAATTCTAAAATACTTAAGCGCTAATAAACGCTAATAATACTAAAACGATTAACTGTATAGTGGCGGTGTGAAAATAACCCCTATTACACATCATCCCCCAAAAGCGCGCGAGCCCGCGTGCGTATGTGTGTATGTCCTTGCGTCTATAGTCAATTTTTTTGTATGTGTGTTTGTAAATGTAAATCGTATTATGCTAATAATCAGTTGTAGTAAATTTTAAGCTTCTTGATAATTTATTGAGAACGGGAATTTAGGCATAACTAATTTAAAATATTTAGTTTGTAAATTTTTAGTTTAACATTAAAAATATTGAAAAGATGAGCTGCTATTGTCTTTGAGCAAAGGCTCTTCCAAAAAAAAAGTTTTTAAAACGCCGCAACGGCGTTGAAGGACATTGGGTTCTGACGGTGGACCTGAGCGATAATATCTTCTTATAATTTGTTTACCTAGTTTTCGGATGCTATATAGCGGAAAGTAAGTTTAAATATACCTACATAAATAACCTTTAGTACATTTTTAAACCTCTTTTAACAAAATATCCTTTGGCATTTAGTAGTCCGAACCCATGAAACTACACAATTATTGGTGACACATTTCCACAAAGCTGACATTCATTACTAGAACATTCATTAGAAGTTAGTGATCAGCAACAGAGCGAATGCATTTCATAGGATATATAACTTTCCTTATAAGATCTGTCTTTAGGTGTAAGTATAAATATTTCAATGTTTGCTTTATATAGGTATTCACAATCAGAGGTACTGCTACAATGTTGCTTAATACATGTATACGCTACCTGAAAACATTTTCTGAGAGAGAAGCTTTGGTTTTGCCAAAACATAAAAATTTCGCTTTATAGGTAATCAAAGACAATAGGTTGTCCTCAAGCCAAGCTGTAACCTGTACCTGTAAGCTGTAAAATACGTAATTCCTTTTCAACTAGCTTGCGCAGTTCCATCCAGCTGTTACTGTGAAATACAAGAACAGTATCGTCTGCGAACATCATACGATTGCAACAGCTCATATTCTATATGCAGAGACAATCAATGTAAATAAGAAAAATAGTCGACCCATGTGTCTATTTCATATCGGAACACCATAGCTACAGCGCATTTCATTACTAAGATGTCCATCAACACTCACATTTTGTCCTCTGCTAGTCAAATAGTTTTAAACCACTGATACGTGATGCCTCTAATGCCAATATTTTTAAGACGCGTTAAAAGTATGAAAATAAACAGTTACAGAGGTTTTTTGTAAGTTCATAATTAGTCCTATGAATTGTTTACCCCTCTCAAGATGAGAAGTTATCAAGAAGGTTAACGAGCTCATCTGTCGATTTTCCAGCTCTAATTAAAATTTATACTCAGATAAAAGGTTTTACTTTCTTAATATAGTTTCAAACGTTTCTTGCCAAGTTTTAATAAAACTTTTGACATGACGTATAGCAAAAAAATAAGTCTGTAATTGTCAGACAACTTTCGGTCAACTGCCTTTAAAATTGGAGTGACCACTGCTTTTTTTAAATACGCCAGAAAATACACTCGACGCAAAGCTGAAATTAAGTTATCTAAGCCTGGAACATGCATTCCTCCAAAACCCACTACACGGTGTCAATGGGAGACTTCAACGCAAAACTAGGCACAAGAGAAAGCGGTGAGCTGAAGGTAGGGAAATTTGGAGTAGGACAACGGAACCGAAGGGGCCAGCAGCTGGCCGACTTTATGGAGAAAGAGGGACTCTTTATGATGAACTCTTTCTTCCAGAAGCGGCCCCACAGGAAGTGGACCTGGTCGAGCCCCGACGGTTCGACAAAAAATGAGATTGACTTCATTATGACGATCAAACGCCAACTGTTCAGTGATGTCTCAGTGATCGCAAGGGTGAAAACTGGCAGCGATCACCGAATGGTTAGAGGCACACTGAACCTAAACGTTAAGTTGGAGAGGTCTCGTATGATGAAGTCAACGCTCCGTCCCCCTCGTGCTCTAATCCAGAATCCCGAAACCTTTCAGCTCGAGTTACAAAACCGCTTTCAGTGCCTAGAGGATTGCAATACAGTGGACGATATGAATGACAAGCTCGTGGAAACTGTCCATGCGGTCGGAGCTAAGTTCTGCAAGACCCGCCGCAGAAGAACACAAAAACTCTCCGATCACACTCTTAATCTCATGGCTGTTAGACGGGAGATGAGGCTGCAATCGTCAACAGATTTGACAGTATACAGGCAACTGAACAGACAGATCTCCAAATGCATGCGGCGAGACTTACGCAACTTCAATACTGCTCGTATTGAAGAAGCGATCGAGCGGAACCAGGGCTCCAAAGTCTTTGCCAGATATCTGTCTGCCAGAAAGAGCCAACTGTCAAAGCTGAAGAATGAGTGTGGCGACATCGTTTCCGGGACACCTGAGATTCTGAGTGAGATTGAGAGGTTCTATGGGCAGCTGTACACATCATCGCTGGAGCCACACGCAAGTGTGAGTAACGATCCAAGAGCAAGTCTTATCCGACACTATTCCGATGATATCCCGGACGTCAGTCTGAGCGAGATTAGAATGGCTCTCCACCACCTTAAAAACGGCAAGGCCCCGGGCGAGGATGGAATTACAGCGGAGCTTCTGAAAGCGGCTGGAACACCGGTACTTGAAGTCCTTCAGAAGCTCTTCAATTCCGTCCTCCATGGTAGCACTACCCCGGAGGCGTGGAGCAGAAGCGCGGTGGTCTTATTCTTTAAGAAAGGAGACAACGCTATCTTAAAGAACTACACACCGATTTCCCTTCTGAGCCGCGTCTACGTGCTGTTTTCGAGAGTCATTACGACTGGTCTCGCACGCAGACTCGACGACTTCCAGCCTCCTGAACAAGCTGGTTTCCGAAAAGGCTTCAGTACCATGGACCACATACATACCCTGCGGCAGATTTTACAGAAGATCGAAGAGTACAATCTGCCACTTTGCCTGGCATATGTGGACTATGAGAAAGCCTTTGATTCCGTCGAAATTTGGGCGGTGCTACAGTCCCTTCAGTGGTGCCAAGTTGACTGTCGGTATATCGAAGTGCTGAAGTGTTTGTACAGTAGGGCTACAATGGCTATCCGAGTACAGAACCGGAGTTCGAAACCTATCCAACTGCAGAGGGGTGTAAGACAGGGTGATGTTATATCCCCGAAACTCTTCACCGCTGCGTTGGAAGACGTTTTCAAGCTACTGGACTGGAAAGGATACGGTATTAACATCAATGGCGAGTACATCACTCACCTTCGATTTGCCGACGATATAGTCTTTATGGCAGAATCGCTGGAGGACCTTAGCCCTATGCTCAATGACCTCAATGGTGTCTCCTAACGGATAGGTCTTAAGATGAACATGGACAAAACAAAGATCATGTTTTATGTCCATGTCACACCTATGCCGGTAGTTGTTGGGAGCACTATGCTCGAAGTTGTTGACGAGTATGGTTACCTGGGACAAATAGTCCGACTAGGTAAGTCCAACTTCGACCGAGAGGTCAATCGACGGATTCAACTCGGCTGGGCAGCGCTCGGGAAATTACGACACATCTTCTCGTCAGGTATACTTCAATCTCTGAAAACTAAAGTGTATAACCAGTGCGTGTTGCCAGTGATGACTTACGGATCTGAGACGTGGTCCTTCACTGCTGGCCGTATGAGAACGCTCAAGGTCGCTCAGCGAGCTATGGAGAGGGCTATATTCGGAGTTTCATTGCGTGATAGACTCAGAAATGAGGATATCCGCAGTAAGACCAGAGTGACCGACATAGCCCAACAGATTAGTAAGCTGAAGTGGCAATGGGCCGGCCATATAGCTCGAAGAACCGATAACCGATGGGGAAGAAAGGTTCTCGAGTGGCAGCCTCGTACCGGTAGGCGTAGTGTAGGGCGACCTCCCACTATGTGGAGTGACGACCTGGTAAGGCATGCAGGAAGTCGATGGATGCAGGTGACTTAGGACCGTGCTTTGTGGCATTGCTTGGGGGAGGCCTATGTTCAGCAGTGGACTTGTGAAGGGCTGTAATGATGATGATGATGATGAAGCCTGGAACATATTTAGCTTTAAAGTTCTCTATTATATTACTTTAGGATTTGACATAAAAAAAACGAATTCCATCGTTACTGCTAAGGGTTGCTTATTAAGATTAGCTTTAAAATCCGTCTGTAGTATTAAGCTTATTTATTGTTTGTATAGCTATGTAAGTTCACTTCATCCAAGGTTTCTTCAGAAGTAGGTTTAATTCGAATAAGCTCAGCTGGTAGATCATAGGAGATATAGTTGCAGAGCGTTTTTACGGCCTTCCACGTCTCCTTAGCATGTTTTTGTTTTTTTTTTGAAAGCGATTTTGACAGAAGTTTTTAGACCTGGTTGAGCCATGGTGCAATTGTGTATATTAATAGTGTAATTGTAGCACGAGGAGGTCGGCTTGACCGGGGGACTTTTTTCTTTATTTTGTGTAGGTGTTCACGGGCTAGAGTAGGCACTTTCCATCAAAGAGACCACGTTTAAAATTTAAAGCTTTTTTACGTTTAAAGCTCCAAGCATATATTGTTTGCGACAGCGCAACGGATCCTTCTAATCTCTAGTACCCTGTTAGATACCAGAGAAGGTCAATGTTCGGCTGTGGGATGTTTGTATGTTGTTACTTTATAAACTTTCATTCACCCTGTGCCTGTGGCATAGCATTCGATTCAATCTTGGGAGCCTTTTTAGCGTTCTCTCCTAAAGGCTAAGCAAAGCCATTCGACAACCGTTCACCATTCGACAAGCGTTCTAAGTGCTATACGACGAGGAGTGAGACTGTATTTAGTGTATGGTTTTTTAATGTTTTAAGTATTGTTTGTTAATATAATTTGTTTTATTCATTCATTTTTTACAGCTTTTGAATAGTTCACTGTTAAACATAGTTCTACCCCATAGGTTGCCTTATAGTAGGTATATTGGTCATATTTGCTACGATGTACGAGTGAATGAGCCAAGTTAAGGGTACTCTTAACCGATGAGCATGTATGCGTACCTACGCTCATCGACTTCCGGCATCTCTTATCAGTTTGTCACTCCATCTAGTCTACTATACCGTAAGGTGTAAGAATACCCACTACAACACATCGTCCCGTGGTTCTCAATCATTAAAAAAAGAGATGTATATTCTGTAAATACAATATAAATGTAATAGGAACGAGCAAAAGTTAGTTATACCAGTTAATCCAAAAAGTCAGTTATTCCTTCATAGGGCAATGTATATGCTTTTGCAACAAAGTCCTAAATATGCAGGCCCTATCTATCAAAAAGCTTAAGTTTTTGTTAAGCAATAATTATTTAGTAAGCGTTATTATACTACTAAAAAGTACACGATTGATAAATTGTACATGATAGAGTACCGCTACGAATAAGGCGTTCGCTAGCATAATGTCATGTAAATATTATATTGTAAATTTTGCTGTAAATTTTAAAAAAAGTCCCAGTGGTTTAATTGCTAGTTCTTCTTTCGGTGTTTTTTGCATCGAATAAAATTATTCTATTCTGTTCTATTCTACTTTAATGTAATCCAAAAGAATCAGTTGTTAGACATAATGTAGGTAGTGCCGTTGTCCTATCTTTATCAGATTTACGGAAGCGGATATCGATTTTTTAAAAAGTTATATGAAAATTTATTTATAAAACATGATAATAATTTTACCATGTAGTAGCAGAGTGAGACAACTCCCTACCCCATATTACTATCCCGTGAGTGTCGCAAGGGTCAACATATTAAGTAAACTGAAACAAGAGATTGGCAGCATCGTAGCAACATAAGTACTCATAAATACTCACGCCTGTCACCCAGAGGGGTAGACAGAGACTACAGGCTTCCATTTGGCACGATCCTGACACACCTCTCTCGCGTCCTCCACATCCAAATCATCAATAAAATAGATGCTCGTGCAAACCTGTGGATGTCCGAAATCATGCTATCTTGAAAGATAAGTTTTTGAAGACATAACACATGACACTGATAAACAATCGAACATTAAATAGTCGTTTATTTTATTTGCCTTTAATATAGAATTTCAATACTTTATGTTATTGCAATTATTACAAGGGTAGGGCCATATTTTAGTGTCTTTGTCCAAAACCTTGTTAAACTATAAAACATATTAAATTTTTATATTGTATTATAAGGTTCTTAGCCAAAGTTGGGCAATTAAATTTTAAAATAACAAGATTAACGGTAACAGCATAACTCTAAAGCAACTTGATGAGGAAACAACAGATTATATTTCATTATTTTTATTGCATATTATCGCTAAAAAATCTTCATTGCGACAGATCCGTTCTAGGAAACAGCATTTTGTCACGCACGAAATTATTGTAGCGCCCGCAAATTGCTAATTGGAGCGTTCGCGCAACAGACTGTAATCGCGGCCTCCCATGATGTACACATTGTGATTCACACGGGGACAGTTGACGATGATTCATCAACTAAAGATTCACCTGTGTCTGTAACACTCACAAATGGAATTTTCACATAGTCCAAAGTCTCGACCTAAGTCTAAGAAGTTAAACAGCCAATCAATATGAAAATGAAGAGAACATTGAACCATTATTGTAGTATTTGATGAGTAATTTGTTCAAAATTATTAAAAGAAGAAGAAAACTTACTTAAATAATAATTTGAGTACACGATTGAATACATAGCAACAGTCAAAATATCATATCATATACATCTTTCCTGTTATTACAAATACACACTCGTATCTTAATAGATCTCCCACCTATCCAATCTATTTATATAACTCCTTTTTAGTACAATTCAAAAAATAAGGAGGTTCTCATTTTGACTGTATATTTTTATATATGTTTTTTTACTTCCCGTTAAGAAAATTGAAAATTTTCTAAAATAGGGACGTTATTGTATTCACCCCGATTTACGAAAATCGAGTTTTCATCAGATCTCGGCGTTTTGAGATCCCAGGAAGCTATTCTGACTAATTTCACGTGGATCACGGATGTATGTATGTATTTGTGTGTGCGTAAGTATGAAAATTTTAGAACCACCAAATCTAATAGTCTTGGTCGATTAGATTTGGTGGTAATATGAACAGATTCGGACGAGTTGATTTTGAGAAATCTCAAAAATAAAAATTTTGAAAAACTGTTTTTTTTGGAATAACTTTTAAGCAGCTTTACCGATCGAGCTCTTACCCTCCAAAATGACTTCGAATTCCGTTTGGAAAATAAAAATCGGTTCATTCGTTCGTGAGATATCGAAGGAGAAAGAATTTGAAAAAAAAAACGTTTTCTTAACACAACATAATTTGGTGAAATTTGCGGCGTTTTGCATTTGAAATTAGTGGGGAAAATAGTTTGAATTTTATTAATTTGAAAAAAAAGTTTGAAAATAGTTCCAGGGATGGCCTACAGGGTCAACCAATTTTTTTATAGGAGAGCAGGCAAACGAGCATACGGATCACCTGAACGTAAGATTACCGCCGCTCATGAACACCTGCAACACTAAAGGAACTGCAGATGTGTTGCTTTTAGGGCCCCTAAGTTGTATCAATCCAGAAAGATCTCTGATGGTAGTCGATTTCACAAGTAAGTTGTACGAGGAAGAAAACTACTTTTAAATCGCACAGTGGTGGACCGCCAGTCATCCAGATGATATGAATGGTATCACGAGTTTTGTCGCGATGTGCGGTGGTGTAATTGTGTAGCTGGCATTAGTCCGAACAATTTCCGAGAGCACTCCTGTGGTAAATGTAATGAAATACGCAAAGATATACATCTCTTCGCAGCGCCAGTGAGTCAAGCTGATCGGAAAGAGCTCGGTCGCCAACCATTCGAATGGCTCTGTGCTGGATGCGATCAAATGGAAGGAGCTGGCACTGAGGAGCCTCAGCCCAGAGATGGGAACAGTATTCCATGTGCGTCAAAACCTGCGCCTTGAAAAGTTGCAAGCGGTGTGCCGGCATGAAATACTGTCCCGCTCTGCTGAGCACTTTAAGCTCTTTAGAGGACAATTTGGCCTTGACTTCAAAGTGACCACGAAACTGCACGTCATTCGATATGTCGACGTTGAGGATTCGGATACTAGCTAAGGCAACAAGGGGAGTGCCTTGAAACTGAGGAGATACTACGAAAGAGTCTTTTGGCGCTGGGTAAATAGCACATTCTGTACGGAGCACTCACACCGTCAGCGGTGTATTCCCAGAAAGAGAGATCAGCTTTGTCCTTTGTGGCATGGGACAATGAGTTGTCTTTTCTGTGCAGAGATGGGAAAGATGGCTGACAAAAGTTCCTTTGGACAGCCTTGATGAGAGATCAGAATGCACGGGTTACCGAAGGAAGGCGAACTAGCTTCTCGCCAATTCTGCCGATGTGCTCTAACTTTGCCTTTTTAACTAAGCACACTTTATTAGCAATTAAAGTAAAGATTTGCCTCCTCAGATGCTGTTTTTTCTCATTTTACCTTATGCCATACCTTTAACAATTAAATTAAACTTATTTATTATTATTAGACATCTTGTACGCTACTCCCAGTCGTCGATCTTAGTATTTTACGTCAGTCGTGAGATAAATTACGGTACCATTTAGTGGAAGCCCATAGATCCTTCTGGAAATTTTCTAAAGTTGCCTCTTACTACTTCACGCCCACGGGTGGAAAAGAGTAATGGATGCTCTCACACTGCAACCACACTCTCTAATAACATTTTACTTATATAAAAAGGTGAGTATTTATTCTACAATAGATATACTTCTGTATGACTCTTTAACAATTCACTTGGTCCAACGTACCAAGTTAGGTAGGTAAATTGAGACAGAACCGATATCATGATACTGCTGCTCTTTATTACCAGTATATGAGATTTTTGAAAATGTGTGTCGCCGTTTTAATGGTGGCTGTAACATCGTTCGTTTACTATTAAAGTGCACCACGTGAAAATGAGGTAGGCATTTGGAGGTAAATTAATACCCGACTTGAAACACACTTGCCGATGTATATAATACGTATAATACAACATTCGCTAAGGGGTGTCATGCTTGACAGGCTAGCTCAAGTGGCAATTCAGTTCCAATCCGTTTTCCGTTCTGATAACAGTTAAACAAAAAAAAGCTGCAGATATTAGTTGTCCTTGGCAAGTAGTCATCGAAAAATTACTTATAATTAAGTTTTAGCTATTATCTCGAAACCTATGGGTGATATAGGAAAATATTTTAAAAATAAAAATTGAAGACCTACTAATTTCACAAAAGAGGTACTACTTTATAACTTTTTTGTTTTTTGATTGTGTTGGTACGTTTATGTTGTTTTTGCTTTGCTATCATCGGCTGCATTACCACTTACCATCAAGTCGGATAGTATAAAAATATGTATATATTACATAATCATATAGTCAAGCACAGGCTGTTAAACTAAAACAAATCGATTCAAAGTGTGACAACCTTTTTTTGAGCAACTGCAAGCCAAAAAAATTTTGTTTTAAACCTTTTTTTCCTCTTAAAAATTTTGAGATAATCTTTGAAACTACTCATTTTATCAGTTTTTCGATTTTATTTCCAGTCTGTACTGGTTTACAAAAAAATTTCTCATATTTACGCGGACATTAAACAACTAATTAAAACTAAACTCAAGCATACCACTGCAATACTTCAAGATACAGTAAGCTCATTCTGCGTCAACGGACCAAAATATATAATTAAAACCTGAAGGTACTCTGGGTTAACTTTGACATCGGGACGTCAAACACCTCAACTTTCCCGTTACCACAGGTATTACAAAGCACCCGAAATGTCGTGAATTAAAAATAAGTAAAACTAAACGCGATGAAATCCATAAAAATAGTTTAATAATGAATAAAACTTTTAAAAGCAGCGCAGTGGCTTAGCAATGAGTTGCGGTAATGTGGGCCGTGGGTTCAAATCCCGCACGGAACAAGTATTTGTACAGCCAACAAATAATTGTTCCGGGTCTGGATGTTTGCATTGAGTAATTTACCACTATGTGGTGTAAGAATATCCACTGCCCCATATATTCCCGTGGGTGTCATAAGAGGCGTCATAGGGAAGCTAAGGCAGGAAATGGGCAGCAGCATCTTTCTGATAATAGTAATATTATAATAAAAACTGCAGTTGCCTATCAGCTCGCCAAGCGTGGAAATTATAGCAAACATTCCCCATTCCCTCATGGGCAATGACACAAATGAACGGCCCCCAGTCCCCGGAGACCCCACTATTCCTTGCTACGGTGGCGACCATGGTAATGGCTGGGCAGGGGTGTTAAGAATCTCCGGTACACGTTTGATTGCCACCTAAGATGACCTGGCAACAACCAAGGCACGAACCCTGACGACTATAATAATAATAATAATAATAACATTCCACAACTATCACACAACGCCATCTAGTCCCAAGCTAAGCAGAGCTTGTGTTATGGGTACTAGACAACTGATAAACATACTTATATATTTCTAAATACATAAATATTATAGATAAATTACACCCAGACACAGAACAAATGATCGTGCTCATCACACAAACATTTGACGAAAAGATGCCAGAGCTGGAAGAAGTTTCTCTGGGATATTATAAGTTTATCTTAGGTCCGAAGAGAGGAAGAGGACAGGGTTAATTCTCGAATCGCACAGGTTGTTCTATCACCGGGAGGAAAACAATCTGTCCCAAGCAGGTGTCTTATTTATCGTCCACGAGTGTCTAATTAAAAAGACTGGGAGTGGGTCGACGAGGGTTGCGAACCTTATACTTTGATAATACCGATACTTAATCACCAAACGGTATTCGTTGAAGGTCTTGCAAGTTTACACACCAACCTCGGCATATCCCGATTAGGAGGTGGAGAAAATTATGAGGATATTTCTAGAGCCATGCACTCCTCCAAAAAAGGTTCCTCTAAAAAAGGTACTCCGGAAGCGTGGAGCAGAATTGCGGTGATCTTGTGCTTCAAGAAAGACGAAAACGCTCTGTTGAAAAAATACCGACTGATTTTCCTTCGGAGCCGCGTCTATGTGCTGTTTTCGAGAGTCATTATGAGTCGTCTCGCACGCAGACTAGACTACTTCGAGCCCCATAAACAAGCCGGTATCCAAAAAGGCTTTAGTACCATAGACACAGCAAATTTGCCGACGATATAGTTTTTATGACAGAATCGCTGGAGAACCTAAGTATTAAATATACTTAATGACCTCAGAAGTGTCTCTTCACGTATAGGTGGTCTGAAAGTACGTTGTGAACGGACGTTACATCCATGCTTATTACATGGATATAACGTCCATGTCATACCTATGACGGTAGTTGTTATGAACACTACGCTCAAAGTTGTTGAGGAATATTTATGCCTGGAACAAATGTTAATCTGGCTTAATCTAACTTCGACCGATAGATCAATCGACGGATTGAGCTCGGATGGACAGCGTTCGAGATATAACGACACATCCTCTCGTCAATGTACCACAAAACCTCAAAACAAGATTGTACAACCAGTGCCTGTTGTTAGTGATCACTTATGGATCTGAGACATGATCCTTGACTGCTGGCCGTATGAGAAAACACCCCGCACCCCGCAGTGGGTGAGACTATTCGTCCATCCCCCCTCAAATACATGAAAGTCGTCTCTTCACCGCGTCTTAAGGTCGCTCAGTGAGCTATAGAGAGGGCTATGCTAGGGGCAGTGGAACTAGAGTAACCGACATAGTCCAATGGTCCGATGGGAAGAAAGGTTCCCGAAGTGTAAGAATATCCACTAACTCACATTATCACATCAAACTGAACCAGGCAGCACCGTATTCCTGATAACAGCTGTAAAAAAAACTGCGGTGTTCAACCCGCTTACCAAGCAGAAAATGTTCTCCTAATGAGGAAATCTATGAGTGGGCCTATGTCCAGCATTGAACCTTTACTAGTTAATATATGTATTACACAATGTTGTATTTGTTTATATATACGATTATATAACATTGAGAAAAGATAGGCGAAAACATATTCTTAAGTTATTGGCGCTTTTAGCGCGCATTTTTAGCGCTTTTTTCTGCCAAACGCACCCATTTCCTTATTTATAGAAAAGGAATATTTTATTATAATTGATAGATCTCTTCAAAATAGGGAAGACACATTATTATATTTAATTTAGCGGATGGTTGCAAAGCAACTATTAATATCTTTATAATAGTGTATTTTATTTCAAATTTTTACGTTGATATTTTATAAATGGTAACATTATAAAGTTAAGTGAATTTGTAATGTTAATCAAGACGTAAGCGTTTCGTTTTGTTTTATTCGTGATTTATTTGTAATTCTAATGGGGGCCTTATTTAACATAATACTTTATGTTCTTATCAGTGCATTCAAAGTTGTTAATGATTCTTTAAACCAAAATCGGTTGTCAAAAGATAAGAGTCGACTTAAAAAGTATTTTATTTAAGACAGGAGCTCTTTTTTTTCTTTGTACAATGATTTTTAGTTGCGATTTAACTTAAACACTTCCAAGGATATTGTGGTGCTTAATGATTAGATAACATTTTCTATTTCAAAAACATCCCAGCGGATTGTGAAGTGCGTGAAACGAGCTATAAATTCCAAAGGACAGGCGACCGTTCCCAGACCCCCGAGTTTGTTTTGGCGGCCGCGTTAATTGTTTCGTAATCTGTGATCGTGTGAATGTCTGTTTTAGGATGACATGATTTTGTTTTCTCTTGCCCTTGTATTTATTTACAAATTGCTGGGCGGCATCACTGAACCAAAAGTTGTTATGTTAGGCTGCCGTGTGCCGTTCCTTCGTTACATTTCTCTTTTTGTGTGCCCCCGTTTCACACATTTGGTGGTCTAGTCGCGTTTAAGCATTATTCTTGTTTGAATGACCTTTCGTTTCTTTAATATCAAACTTGCCACCCGCAATCAGGACATTTTTTATAAATAAATTAAAATGAACTTACATGTCATTGACTCTTATGATAATATTATTGAGTAACATTTTAAAAGCATGTGATAAACATATTTTTTGTAATGTTATTTAAAATTTTTATGAAATTGTAAATTTTTGCTCTGTGATTTAATGAAACGTTATATTGGATCATAAATACATTTTATTACACAAAAAATATAATAAACTGTTATAAATATTGCTTAATATTAAATTTGTACTAAATACCTGTAGGTATTGGTAAAGAGTTAAAATGACGTTCAAATCGAATACTTTAAAACAATGAGAACAATTAATCAATTGTGTATTGGTATACGCTGACAGTCAAATTTTTTACTTAACAATCATAAGCTTGGTTAGTGTTTTTTCAGACTAAGTTATTATATTGAGTTTTATATGAGTCGTGGTAGTTCAAGAATAAAACGCTCGGTGTAAATTTCACAGTACACAAGAAATCTGGGTTCGACTCCCGTCGCAAACACCGTCGGTTGATAAGAATTTGAAGTGCCGATGAAGAAAACCTGCAAGTATGAGAAATTAAAAAAAAACAAAGAAAATCCGTTGGGGCAACACGGTGACACTTCCTTGTGCTAAAATCCACTCAAAAATTAGAGAAGGCCTGTGTCAGTGGGACGTATATAGGTTTTAATATAACTTTACTTAAATATCTTCACATTAATAGCATCATCAGCAACATTAGCCGTCTACTGGCGATGTAAGAACTTTTACTGCCCCATATCGCCCCGTTAATATCGTAAGAAGCGAAAGAAAAGTTTTCGAACGTGGTAGAGCCATACTGCAGTTATGTTAGTAGTATAGTTGTAGCACGAATGGGTCCACTCGACCGGAGAAAGACCGCGCTCTCACGGAATACCAGCGTAAAATATTAGCTTAATGCTGTTGTGTTTCGTATGGTGAGTGTAGAGAACCGGAGAACTTTTTTACTGGAAACGAGGCATTCCATCTTAGTCCTCAAGGATGACAACGCATATGCATTTTGATTCTTAATCGAGGACAAATGTAGATGTTTTTTTTTATATAGGAAAAGGGTGACAAGCGAGCACACAGTCCATCTGATTGTAAGTGGCTGTGGTGGCCCATAGACATCAGCATCTATCCTCGTTTGCGAATCAAAATGCAGATGCGTTGTCAACCTTGAGGACTGAGATGGAATGCCTCTTTTCCAAGGGTCTATTGGCTACAGCAACCACTTACCATCAGATAAACTGTGTGCTCGTTTGTCACCCTATCCCATAAAAATAACATAAAAATAAAATAGAAAAAAAAATCAGGAGATGGGAAACAGCATCTTCCTAATAACTGGAAAAACAAACCGCGGTAATCAAACCGTCTGCCGAGCGTGACAACTATGGCAAATATTAAATCCCACTTGTGAGCCTATTTATAAGGAGGCCTATGTCTAGCAGTTTTGATAAGCTGTAATGATGATGATGATAATTATACAAGAGGGAAACACTGTCATCATAAAAGGTTATGATGTCCTTCTATATAGTCATCTCTTACGATACCCTTAGGATAAAATAACGATGGATTCTTTTTAGCCGTCACCATATGGCAATATGAAGACCACCTGCAGTGATGACAGCCAGAGTTGTAGGCACTATACGCAAGGAGTTGGTGTATAATATGTATTTATATTAGAGATGGCCGAATATTCGTTTCATATTTGGTATTCGGCAGCTTTACCGAATATCCGTATTCGGCCGAATATTCGGCTATATCACAGAACATTCGTTAAAGTGGTACTAAAAGTGGCAACTGTAATGAAATGTACGAACTGAGTAATGCCATGTCTTTAAAAATTGTATTGTTGAAAATGTATTTTATTTATGGGTTAAATCTTAATGTAATAGCGTTATGTTTTTGAGGCACTGTAGATTTATTTCCAATTATAGCAAATAGAAAATTTGATAAAACTCGTATTACATTTCAGTTCACTTTGGTCGTCAGTTTCTCTAAGATAAGTCCAAATAGTAGATCTCCTGCCACTCATGTTTATCATAACCTAATTATCAATATTCGCTAAGAATAGCACAACAAAATACTTTATTTCTCACAAAAATAGTCAAAACATAAGCGTGTATGGGCAATTTGTTCAGTACTAGATGATGCAATAACATGTCAGGTGTCATGTTAGGCGGAGAACCGAGGGGCAGAGTCCATAGAAAAAAAAATAGATAGAACAATAAGAAGTACATTACTATTTTACGACAGAAATATATAAGTTAGGTAACAATCTAGACACTTAGACCTAGACGGACTCGTAGTAGAAGTAATAGTAGTAGCAGGTTAAATTATAATCTCAATATGACTTGATGAGAATCAGACATGAGATAGCACAGTTGATTTAAAAGTCAACAAAACTAAACAGACACAAATCCTTAATCCATCGTCTTTACCAAGTAATATAAACAACTGTTCCCTAAATCTGAACAGCAAGTGTAAAAGCCGGAAGGTAAGGTGATATTATAACGACGGTATATTCATTGTAAGGGCAAATACACACCGACAATTTAATGATCTAAATTTGCGGTCGGTATCGAGTTACGAATGTAATTCTTTAGCGGCGGCTTTATAATTGATGAAAAGGAGCGTAAACGTTTTACCCAAACTCTGTGGCTATGTGGCTATTCAATACTCTGCAACTCTTAATTCAATTATATTTTTGATGTATTTTTTATTTAAAGTGAAAACAATAATCTGTTATAATTACATTACATTATTGTTCACGTTATTGATATTAATATGGTACACTTGAATGTTTTTGACAATGTTTGAAAGTTATTTACTCATTTATACACATATTTTATAAAGAATAAAGTTTTTAACAAAATGCAGTGGAATGTTAAAATTGAATGAATTGTTTAAATTACAGCGTACATACTTCTTTATTAATTCATTTTATACATATGGACACATTAAAAACGTAAATCATCTATTTATAAAAGTAATGATGACTAACTAGCATACAGTCCACCCGATGGTAAGGGATACCTAAATGTGGTCCATGGAGAACTTAATCTATTCTCGATCAAGAAATATTTGCAAATGCGCTACCACTGCCAAAAACCGAGATTAAACATCTCATTAACAGTAAATGTGTGTGGAATCCTTGTCATTCCCTAAATACATACGCATACGGTAATACTATATTAAGTACTATTTCCACCAACAAACCACACAAACAAATCATCATGCACTGTTCAAATTTCTAGTATTAATTACAAAAAAGTGTTTTAATCATAGTCCACATTTCACAGGATAATATCATCTGTCTTTTCGCTAATGCTCGGTACTTATTCAACCATCATTTCAATCGCCGCCAGTTTCTCATTTAACGTACGTAAAATTGTACGTAGGCTGATGAAAAATCACTGTGGTTGTAAATTTTTGAATCAAAACTTATTTAACAAAATGTCTTTCCATTAAATGTGTTGAATATACGTAAGAGAAAATGAAACTACTCAATAGTACAGAGACCACGTAATAGAACTTTGGGACTTGTTTATTTTATAGGGCGAGTACTTATTAGCGTAAGAGATTTTTATATCTCATTCATCCATCGATGCATTACACCCTATAAAAGTCCACTGAAGAACATTTTGCCATTTTGGTCTCTAACAGCAGCCTACAAGGCGGATTGGCAACCGCCGCTGATGATGCTACTGCCATATCATGTTTCAGTACCCTCTGTAGCTTCTTTCGACACCGATAGAACGATACAGGGTATAGGATATTCTTGTACACTGTTATGGTCCTTATGTGTCATTATCACATTATGAATGCAAATCGTTAAGTCATAATTGAATTTTAATGCATATTTAGAATAAAATATTTTTACTGCTTTAAAATCCAGTTTGACAGTACTGCTGAAATTCGAGACGTATAAAGGAGATACAAAAAAACGGCAATACATGTTATTAACGACTGATTAATAAATCGTCTATCTCGTAAACCTATCAGTAACGCTTAAATAAATAAACGTTCTTTAAACATCCGCGGCACCGCAAAACATAAAATTCCTTACAGGAATGTCGTGTAGGTCAAATAAAAGAATTTGGTCCTTTAACAATAACATAATCGGATGTGCTGGCGCCGGTCGGGCGAGCGCTTAACACAATGCCACGAGAAATATTATAAAATAGATATAGATAACTTTGAACGTGTGAAATTGACGCGACGTCATAAAAAAGCTAATCATATTTGTGACTTCGCGCAATTTTTTAATTATGTAGATTACTCGTAATTATTATTATATTGTTAAAAGCTTGTATATTATCAAAATATACAAGCCTTTTTTCAGCTTGTTTTCTTCGCGTGTGTTTCCGGTTTAAATTTGTAATCAATTCTAAAGCACTTGCTGATATCCAATTAAGCCGAAACTATTATATAATGTCATATTATGTAACTTCGATGACAATACAATACCAATGAAGATAGATCCATATACAGGCCCTAGCGAGGCCCGTAAAAGCTTATATTCAATAAAGTTTATTATAAATTAACAGTTGTAGAAATTTAAACGATTTACTAAATTTTAGTTATTATTATTCAAAAATGTAAATTATTTAGTAGCTTTTGAAAGGCACGAAAAAACTGAGACGCGTGCCTCCTGAGTAGAAAATGAATACTCTAATATTCTAAATTAATACTCTAAATGAATACTCTCTATCAAAATAATGTCTCCTAAATGGAAAATGGATAGTGAATACTCCTGAATAGCATTAAGTTGTCATACTTTGGTAATATTACACATAATGAAGACATTTTGACTATGTGTGCAATAATGTAGTCTATCGATCATGATTAATTTACCAATTAATGTATATATATCGTTAGTAAAACCTTGAAAGCCCTGGGTGAACGAAAATCCTTAGCGATAATATACATATTAATTACACAAAACGCAGCAAAATTGATTACCCGAATCGGCGTTTTTAAAAAAAATCATACAACACAGTGTACACGCAAGTAACATACAAAGCTACGAAAAATCTGTTGATACTAATATAATAGATATTAATGCTAATGTTTCTGACTATCATGGATAGTTTCTAGTTGAAATCTTGTGCAGCCCCCGACTCGTTAAGCTGTTTATCACGGCTGCGGTCAGTAGATCGCACTAGTTATATTATCCGATTAGAGACAAAAGAGACTTCGAAAAACCAGATCAACCAGTGGCATTAGAACTGCAAACTTTCCCGTTATAAAAGTATGATCTAAAGTTTTTTTAGTTAAATTTACTAATAAAAGTAGTCTTTGAATGGTCTTCAAAAGCCACTTATAGCCATAAATTAAAAAATAATGAAGTGGTAAGCAAACTTGCAATCCACCTGATGGTAAGTGGCTTGAAGTCCATGGACAACCGCAGATAGCTTCAATCATTCAATCCAAGAAAGCTACAGACGTGTCGTCACTTTTGAGGACGTATGTGGAATGCCTCACAACCTTTATTTATACTGGCTCTCTGCACTCTTCAGATCAGAATACAGTAGTCAAAGCACTATTATTTTGTGGTAGAAATAGGTAAAAAGGGCGTACCTACCCTGACAGACTACTAGGTAGAAATAAAGTTCTACCACCTAAAAATCGACATACTTTAATCTTTTATCGATATTGCGGGTCTTTTAACTGTGGGATTCAAAGTCACACCTAATATTTGCGCAAAATCAAAAAGTTGTTAGTCTCTATGTATTTTAACCTAACCTAAGTATACCGAAAGGTTATAGGTATGGGGCATGTTGTTATAGGGGTAAATAGTAACACGCATTTTCACCGACTTATTATCTTATCAGTCTCTGAAAGGGATAAATGTCAGGTTTTTCAACGACTTTCAAGACGGAATTCTATTTTATATCGTATGTCTTTTTACTATGTATTTTCACTTATACCGTTACTTCATATTTTTATATCAAAAAAAAATTATGTTTGCAATATTACTTGGCGCGATGCACTTAAAAATCTAATTTAATAAAACATGTAGTGTTACTTATGAGATAGGTACATTGTGCTTTCATGTATCAAAACATAAAAGATTTTTAATATTGATATGGCCACTATAAAATGTTGTTCGATTAGCTAATTACGTAATAACTTAAGACAGAAGGACCTTTAAGTAAGGACTGAATAAATTAACCGACTTAGTATTACATGGATCTCACAACTTCTTACGGTAGAAGACTTAAATGCGAGACTTGGTTTCTTTTACAAGTTATGTTTTTGATGGCATTTTGTATAATTAAAATAGAAGTGCATGCCTTATTAATATTAGAATCCAAAGATTTTTTGTTTTATAAAAGTGATGGCACTTTGATTATAATTTTACACGCATTGATTAAAATTAGCTATTCATTATCTACTGAAAGTTGATTGAGGCTGACGAAATTTATTCCTAATTTTAGTAATTATAATGTTGCTTTACCTAATAAATAAAAACTCACAGCCATTGTAATGTGATATTACTGTTAAAATTAGTTAGTTAGTTTTAAAATGAAGATACGGACCCTATCATTACTTATTATTATGCGATTAATTGATTTGTTGGTTTTCTTTATAGCGTTTAAAAATAAGATTAAATTGTGATTTACCAATGTTGATTTTATTAATTTATCTACAGTAACAACGTATCCCAAATGTGTAACAACTGGCATAGAACGAGAGCAAGTTGTTGCTACTATTATTTTTTTTAATTTCTAGTAAAATTGCCTATTGTGAAGTAACGCAAGTAAATTTAAATAAATTTTAAGTAACAATCCGTGTAGAAATTATGTGATAGACTTTGTCATATTGACAATTATGTAAACAATGTAACAAAATGCCCCACCCTCCCCTGTTTAGTACGGGGCTATTAGTGATGGGTTTGGATAATAATTTTAAGATGTTCATCATCATCATCAGCCAATAAAAGTCCACTGCTGGACATGAGTCTCATCCGTTAAATGGAGGATTTGCCTTAATCGCCATTTGGCGCTAGATTGGCGATCACAGCAACAAACGTCTCGTAACTTTGACCTGTACCCCTAGGTGGTCTGTATAGTACATTTGGCGTAAGCGAGATGGTTATATCGCCATCTGTCGGAAACCATGAGATTTTTCAGCCATTTCCCCTAGTGGTCACTAACAACTGCGAAATCCACGATACGAAATAGGATGTCAGATATAAGAATATCTGACATCCTATTTCGTATCGTGTGCGTAAGAACGCAGCGCCGTCAAATCACGACGGAAACTACCGTGATCGAAATGGGTCCGAAGACTACATTATTTTTAAATAGTCTCTCTTTTAGGTCATTCTAAATGAGAATCATTTAGAATGACCTAAAAGAGAACTATTTAAAAATAATATAAGGAAAAATAAAACTACAATATTATTATTAATATTTATTAATATTATTAATTATTAGGCCATAAATAATCTTATCAAAGCCAAGTGGACCACAGTTATGAGAAATTTTTTGGCAAAACGTATTAAGCGAACCGTTACCAAATTAATTGGACATAATTAATAAAGCGTCTAAAGCAAACTCCTCCCAGCTCCCGACCGATCTTGTAGTTTAAATCGTTTATTTGTTACATTCATATGAATTTAGCGCATGAAAAAACATATTTTGATCTTATTATAAATGTAATAGAGCGTATAATCGATTAAAAAAGATTTAAAAAGCTGCAAATGTTATTTTATCGTGGTGTGTATCTAAAGCTTTTTTGTTACAACATTCCGGACAAAACGCTTGTTGTAAAGGGCCCCCGACGATACCACCCATTCATGAAGACAGTGGTGACCTATTGAGAATGAAAGACGCTATGTTAACAAGGACATGCTATGTAGTTATTTTATTAATTTTAAATAATAATATTTTCAGCATTTCGGAAAGTATTTAAAACAAAAAATGCCATAAATTTAGTTACGTAGTTCTGCATCTACGGATTTGTCAATGCAATACGATTTAAAATACTACAAAGTTTATTTTTGCATAAAATTAAGTTTCACTGTGCCTTTTATAGTCTAATTCTCGTAAAATGTTGCAGAAATACCTAATAATATAATTTATTATTCATAAATTTTCCGTTTACGATTAGTCCATTCCACTTTAACGTTACGTGTATAGAAGCCCACACGCGCGTCACAGGCAGCCTCTTGTAAAATCGACTTTGGGATTGAACGACACTTGGTCCTTTTGTTGATATGGCCTTGAAGGACAAAATTTACGATCGCACTTCAAACTTACATAATGAGCGTCAGCACTACAATTAACACCTCAAGATACCACTCAATGAAGATGTTAAAACAAGAACATGGCGGGAATTATAAACGTCGATTCTATGCTTTGCCATACATAAAAATTATTCTTAAAAATGTGTAGCGTTTAACTTTAGAAACTATATTAAGAATAAGGAAATAAAAAAAGGATTATTTACGACTAAAATTTTCTCTTTCTATAAACATAATTTCGTATGCCTTTTAAATAAAAAACGTTATATATTTTTAATTTGTTTAAAGTTTAAGAACGTAACTCTGTAAAAACTATAAGAAAAAACTATTCTCGTATTAGTTAATGTTCATTATAGCAATTTTGTAATTTCTAATTGATAAATCTTTGAAACGATTATTCTGGAGTCTGTTGGTAATTGGTACGCATTTTTATACGACACCATGTGATAAAGATATTAATTAGAAGAAGTGTTGCTTCTCAAATGTGTCATCAGTATAAAGACCTGTCATGATGATTTTAATAAAAGAGGAATAACCTTGGTACTATACTGCGGGAAGCACAGCTATATGGTAATTTAAGTTTTTAGTTTTTTTTTAATCATCGTAATTAATAATATAATTTCCACATTTAAAAACTATTTATTGCATTTATTTTTTACTTGCTATAATTTCGTAATTTAAGCGTATAATTAGTAAATTGGCAGCTCGGAAACCATACACGACCCAAAGTCTCCCTTGACACCTTTCCAATAAATTCAATGTCCAAAATGTCGTTTATGATTTTTAAAAGATTTCGAACATCGAAACGACAGAAAAAACTAAAAATTTATGAGCACTTCACCCCCGCTGTAACCATTCAAAGCCCAATAATTGTATATTCTTTTACAGTAGTGTGCCGTTTATTTTGTATAGCCGATGAAGGCAGCGAAGAAAGAAAAAAAGCATTCAACCAAAATCACAGGCGCCTTTAATCACCGCTATTGAGATCTATCGCGAGATCAAAGCACGCGCGGGGCCATGACGAAATCACCTTTCACAATATTGTGTTAAGGTCTATTTTGGGGCGCTAATTGGTCACGCTCGTTCACCTTTTTTGTGGCTGAGCGGATGCTCGTGTCAAACGCTTTAGTATTTTGAGTTTGTTTTGAAAATTCTTTTATCTGAAGTATTATTTGCTGTTTCCTTTGTCACGGTTGTTCATCTGCCTACATCAGGGGGCGATTTGTTGGTGCTGTGGGTGCACTGATGCTGCCTCCTTCTCGCAATAATTTAGATGTCAAATAGGTACTTGGTTTTTATGCGTGCTAGACGGATGTCGTGAATATTTCAGGTTATTTATGACTTTGGTAGTTCTTTGTATGTTGTTTGAAAGAATTTTGCGGTAACTTTGATGACGGGCCCGGACACACGTTGGTGGCATTTCCGTTATGTAACGAAAAGATTTTTTTCTGCAAGCGTTACATGTCTCTCACTATATATGCATTTAGATTAATTATGTAGGTCTGTCTATATGAGGCAAACCATTAAACGTGCCATTTGTCGATTAACGGTTACGTTCTTCCTACTGATTGCATTCGATAACTTTTACTCAAATAAATGCTTATGTCGTACGAGTTTTCCGCCTATAGATATAACTACTGAGTGCGTGTAAATATTTCTGCTCATTAAGATATCTCAGGAAATAGTAAAGATATATTAGTAAAATTAATTAACTAAGTCAGTGCTGAAAAAATGCATAGCATTGCAAAACTTGATATTAATATAAATACTTAGGACACACCCGAAAATAAAAGCAATTAGGGCACTTTAATTAATTATTTAGTTAGTTTTTTTCCTCAAATACATTACATTGTTAAATATATATATATATATATATATATATATATATATATATATATATATATATATATATATATATATATATATATATATATATATATATTCAATATTAAGGCAATAAAAAGGATCTTGCCATTTAATTAATCATTATGCAACATTGATTATGAATCATTGAAAAATTTCGACAAAATTTCATCAGCTTACGGCACATGGTGTAAAGCACGTATTTGCACGTTTTATTGCAAAATATCTTTCATTTTCTAATTTTTTTAATTTGATTTTTTAAATTGACCCGTTCATAAAAGTAATTAATCTTTAACATATTCCATATTGGCCAGTATCTATCACCTTTTGTGAATTCATCCATTTGAAGTATTACTTTATCTAATATTTAACGACGTATTGCCATCACTTACCATACCACACGGAAGCTATCAGCGAAGCTGAGGATATTGTTGCTTTAAGTGTACATACAAACTAGAGGCATTTCCTTATCCTAACTTGTTTGCGGCTGAGAAAACCAGATTCTCTTCTACTTTTACGTGCTAAAGCCAGACCGCAGCTGTATTATGGCTGCAGAGTCGATGGATTGATTTGACAGAAGAAAGATCAAGCTCTCACAAAAATTTACTATATTTTGTATGGTGAGTATAGAGAACTGGACATTCCTCTTTACAGGTAACAAAATCTTCGTTATCAGAGTTGACAAATAATGTTAACTTTGATACTTAATCGGTAATTAATGTCGGTGTCTATGGGTTACATTAACCTTTTAGTAGGTGGACTTAATCGTGTTGGTCACCTTTATTCTATTAAAAAAAACGTTGTAAGCCAGCGAAAATTTAGATAATTTTTTTGTAAATTTTTTTTAATATTGTTTCCGACTGGAATTTTCCAGAACAGCCAGATAATCTGACCAGCAGGTCACTCGGTCGTAGGCAAAGGACATACATACAAACATAAACCCTCACGCTTGTCACCCAGAGGGGTAGGCAGAGACTACAAACTTCCATTTAGCATGATCCTGATATGCCTCTCTTGCCTCCTCTACATGCATATACAAAAGTTGTATTATGAAAATAAGTATTATATAAAATTTAAAATACAACAAGCACATTAACATTCACTCAATCTATTAATAGCTTATGTGTCGTTCCCTATTTAAATTGGAGGAAAAACTTAAGTATTGACTCTACAAAGATACGGAAAGAACCACAACCCTGCAAACCAACAATCCGTATTTCCAGCAAATGCGCGTTGCATAGAAGTTGCCAGCTATGTATTCATATTACAGTAAATTACGCAGCTTTATGCCACTGCGCCCCTGCCTTGGCGCCCGTACGAATAGAATAAGTGAGCTTTCTGATTCTTTTCACTGTCACTTGTTCTTTTGCCTAAATTGAACGGAAAATATGTTTTATATCAGAAATAGCCTTTCGTCTATAAAATAATGGTTTGGAGTAGTCACGTTGAATGCAAGAGTCATGGTTCTAATTTGAAACCGACATTCAATTACTATTGCCACCATCTCCTACATAGAAGGAATTTTTATACTCCTCATCAGCTTTTAAGCAGAATACTACTGGGATAATATAAAGGAAAATTTAGATTTTTAAGAATTATAATATTATATTATACATTTCTTATAACATGTTTTCTATTTAATATAAATTTAGAATATAATATATTTATATGGTACACACAACTTATAAACATATCAAAATAAAACCTAAATATACTTTAAATTAAATCTAACCCATAAATTTATAAAAATTATTTCTAATACTAAAAACCTTAAAAATATATATTATAATAACTAAATTAAATTATTAAAAAAGAGGTCCTTTAGGCAAGGTTCCGAAGATACTGGCAGCGTTTCCCCGTTGAATAGCTAGACTAATTCTTTGTCCGAGGTAACTGCCAGCTCTTCGGTCTCCTGTGACGTCGATTAACCTTTTTGCTATTTCCTTAAAAAGGCTTATAGCGCTAGGACCCCACGGACCAAGGGTCTCGACACCGAAAGGGACAAAAATATATTCGGAGCCTAGACCCCTGTATTTGCAAACTTTAGCCTTTTCTGCCGCTTCACAAGCCGCACCAGCTCTGTTGTTGGTTCCACGTAGATGGGAAGGGGCCAGCGTGTCTGAACAGGTTGCATCCCATACCAGCACCCGGCCCATCCTCCATGGAATCAAACTCATACCGTCCGGTCTCTTGCCATCGTCTCTTGCAATACCAGACGGCTCAAGTAGACTTGGCACGTTGACGGTGGCAAGAGACCGGCGTATGATATCGTTAAGTGCTGCATGTCTCGAGAAGCGACCTGCACTTTTTTGGCATGATAGCCCGTGATATCTATTATGTAATAATATCAACTTTTACAACGATGTCAAAATGAAATGAAATGTAATAATTTACATTAAATAAATAAAAGAATTAAATAAAATTATTTGATAAAATAAGACAAAAATTGGGAACCATTAACGTTATATCACCAAAAAGCACAACGCCGAAGAAAAGACATCAACGACTGCTTGACTTTTCGTTGAAAATTAATGGCAGTAATAAACAAAATGTTTACTAACAAAACACTTGCAAATTTATACATTTATATATATTATCTCAAAATGACGAAATTAGTATGGGTTATATGATTTACATATCCATTTACTAATTTCTTCATTAGAATATTTAGTCCTTTTAATCATTGATTATGACAAAGTGATTCGAACATGCGTAGTAAAGATTTCGGAGATATTATTATTTATCTGTAGTATAATAACTTTTAGCATTTTCTTATTATCAGTTTTGTACTTTCTTCTAATTCTAATGAAACATTATCATCATCATCATCGTCATCATCATTATAGCCCAAACTTCACAGCTGTACATGATGGGAGGCTTATATTAAATTACCTAGTAGATATTTGTCATAGCTTTCAAACTTGGCAGTCAGGTAGGCAATTGTTTTGAATTATAAGGAAGATATTACTGCCTATATTGATTATTTACGCCGTGTAGTGGCGGTTAAGAATATCCACTACCCCATATCTTCCCGTGGGTGTCGTAAGAGGCGACAGAGGGAGACAGGCAGGAGATGGGCAGCAGCATCTTCCTGATGACAACTGTGACGTAATAAAAAACTGCGGTTGCCAACCCGCTCGCCAAGCGTGGCAACTACGGCAAATACCCCCCAATGAACAAATACACAAAAAGACGGCCCCCAGTCCCCGGCGGCCCCGCTATTCCTGGCTACGGTGGCGACCATGGTAACGGCGGGGCAGGGGGTGCTAAGAATCTCCGGTGGAGGTTCGGTTGCCACCTACGACGACTCGACCTGGCAACATATAACGCACGCACCCTGAGGACTGACGAGAAGATACTGGAGCTGGAAGAAGAGGTAGACAAGTTGCGCTGGCATATTATTGGATTATCCGAGGTCCGAAGAGAGGGGGAGGACACGGCAATCCTCGAGTCCGGCAACTTGTTCTATCACCGGGAGGGCGACCATCTGTCCCAAGGAGGTGTCGGATTTATCGTCCACAAGTCTCTCGTCAACAACGTTGTAAAGATTGGGAGTGTGTCGACGAGGGTCGCGTACCTGATACTCAGAATCACCAAACGGTATTCGCTGAAGGTCATTCAGGTTTACGCACCAACCTCGGCACACCCCGATGAGGAGGTGGAGGAAATGTATGAGGATATTTCCAGAGCCATACATTCCTCCAAAACCCACTACACGGTGTTGATGGGAGACTTCAACGCAAAACTAGGCACAAGAGAAAGCGGTGAGCTGAAGGTAGGGAAATTTGGAGTAGGGCAACGGAACCGAAGGGGCCAGCAGCTGGCCGACTTTATGGAGAGAGAGGGACTCTTTATGATGAACTCTTTCTTCCAGAAGCGGCCCCACAGGAAGTGGACCTGGTCGAGCCCCGACGGTTCGACAAAAAATGAGATTGACTTCATTATGACGACCAGACGCCAACTGTTCAGTGATGTCTCAGTGATCGCAAGGGTGAAAACTGGCAGCGATCACCGAATGGTTAGAGGCACACTGAACCTAAACGTTAAGTTGGAGAGGTCTCGTCTAATGAAGTCAACGCTCCGTCCCCCTCGTGCTCTAATCCAGAATCCCGAAACCTTTCAGCTCGAGTTACGTAACCGCTTCCAGTGCCTAGAAGATTGCAATGCAGTGGACGATATGAACGACAAGCTCGTGGAAACTGTCCATGCGGTCGGAGCTAAGTTCTGCAAGACCCGCCGCAGAAGAACACAAAAACTCTCCGATCACACTCTTAATCTCATGGCTGTTAGACGGGAGATGAGGCTGCAATCGTCAACAGATTTGACAGCATACAGGCAACTGAACAGACAGATCTCCAAATGCATGCGGCGAGACTTACGCAACTTTAATACTTCTCGTATTAAAGAAGCGATCGAGCGGAACCAGGGCTCCAAAGTCTTTGCCAGAGATCTGTCTGCCAGAAAGAGCCAACTGTCAAAGCTGAAGACTGAGTGTGGCAACATCGTTTCCGGGACACCTGAGATTTTGAGTGAGATTGAGAGGTTCTATGGGCAGCTGTACACATCATCGTTGGAGCCACACGCAAGTGTGAGTAACGATCCAAGAGCAAGTCTTATCCGACACTATTCCGATGATATCCCGGACGTCAGTCTAAGCGAGATTAGAATGGCTCTCCAGCACCTTAAAAACGGCAGGGCCCCAGGCGAGGATGGAATTACAGCGGAGCTTCTGAAAGCGGGTGGAACACCGGTACTTGTAGTCCTTCAGAGGCTCTTCAATTCCGTCCTCCATGGTGGCACTACTCCAGAGGCGTGGAGCAGAAGTGCGGTGGTCTTGTTCTTTAAGAAAGGCGACAACGCTCTCTTAAAGAACTACAGACCGATTTCCCTTCTGAGCCGCGTCTACGTGCTGTTTTCGAGAGTCATTACGAATCGTCTCGCACGCAGACTTGACGACTTCCAGCCTCCCGAACAAGCCGGTTTCCGAAAAGGCTTCAGTACCATAGACCACATACATACCCTGCGGCAGATTGTACAGAAGACTGAAGAGTACAATCTGCCACTTTGCCTGGCGTATGTGGACTATGAGAAAGCCTTTGATTCCGTCGAAATTTGGGCGGTGCTACAGTCCCTTCAGCGGTGCCAAGTTGACTGTCGGTATATCGAAGTGCTGAAGTGTTTGTACAGTAGGGCTACGATGGCTATCCGAGTACAGAACCAGAGCTCGAAACCTATCCAACTGCAGAGAGGTGTAAGACAGGGTGACGTTATATCCCCGAAACTCTTCACCGCTGCATTGGAAGACGTTTTCAAGCTACTGGACTGGAAAGGATACGGTATTGACATCAATGGCGAGTACATCACTCACCTTCGATTTGCCGACGATATAGTCCTTATGGCAGAATCGCTGGAGGACTTAAGCACTATGCTCAATGACCTCAATAGTGCCTCCCAACGGATAGGTCTTAAGATGAACATGGACAAAACAAAGATCATGTTCAATGTCCATGTCACACCTATGCCGGTAGTTGTTGGGAGCACTATGCTCGAAGTTGTTGACGAGTACGTTTACCTGGGACAAATAGTCCGACTAGGTAAGTCCAACTTCGACCGAGAGGTCAATCGACGGATTCAACTCGGCTGGGCAGCGTTCGGGAAATTACGACATATCTTTTCGTCAGGTATACCTCAATCTCTAAAAACTAGATTGTACAACCAGTGCGTGTTGCCAGTGATGACTTATGGATCTGAGACGTGGTCCTTCACTGCTGGCCGTATGAGGACGCTTAAGGTCGCTCAGCGAGCTATGGAGAGGGCTATGCTCGGAGTTTCTCTGCGTGATAGACTCAGAAATGAGGATATCCGCAGTAAAACCAGAGTGACCGACATAGCCCAACGGATTAGTAAGCTGAAGTGGCAATGGGCCGGCCATATAGCTCGAAGAACCGATAACCGATGGGGAAGAAAGGTTCTCGAGTGGCAGCCTCGTACCGGTAGGCGTAGTGTAGGGCGACCCCCCACTAGATGGAGTGACGACCTGGTAAGACATGCAGGAAGTCGATGGATGCAGGTGGCTCAGGACCGTGCTTTGTGGCATTACTTGGGGGAGGCCTATGTTCAGCAGTGGACTTGTGAAAGGCTGTAATGATGATGATGATGATGATTGATTATTTATTATTGATTTATTATTATATTAGTTGATTGCTTTTAGATATACCCATGAATTAATATTTAAAATTTATAGGTAGCCTTCGTTAACTATATCAAGATAGTATTAACTATTTAAAGTGCAACAAAGTTAATATTAAACGCTAGAAAATCTATGAAATTTGTTTTATTTAGCACTGTTGTATATATTTTATAAATTAAAACTGTAACTGCTGGTGAAAAGTACACTTGTGCGTTTCTTACCGTTTCTCAAAAGGTCTCCCGCAGTACACAAGTGTTGAAGTGATGGCGAAGCTTTATTGGTTTTCAAAAAGTACCTTATATAAAATAGATTTAAAATAAAATATTGTTACGTTGTTAAAGACTTGAGAATTTTCGATGACCATTGCACCTTCCCTTACATATTTAATAAGATCACAAATTACAAGGTGACAAACTCAGTACCGCAAATTTCCAGTTGCCTATACTAATCCCATTATCACTTTTGGAAATAAGTGTGTGTGTAGAGCTCCTTCGAATGGAATAATTGTGAACTCATGATCCGGCAGCTGGTATAGCATGCGCGCAGACAGGTGTGACCACACGGGTGGTTTTCACCTTTGTGTATTATAGTTAGATACACCCTGCATAGAGATACAGAAGACTGCTTCTTTTTTGTTTATAATATTGAAGTCACAAATGAAGTTAGAGTCTACCTGATGGTAAGTATCCACTATAACCCACGTACTGCAAGCAATTAGGCTACGGATACATTGCCACATCTGAGAACTAAGATAGTATATGCCCAACAGTCGGTAATTAGACTGGTTTTCTACAACCTTCAGACAGGAATATACAGACAACAAAAGAAGTAGGTTGTTACTAAAGATGAAAAGTGGTACTTTTAAAAACTTGTTTACTTCTGACAACCAGGGTCCATATAAATTAAGTAATATTAGGTAAAAGACTAGTTAGTTAACGTTTCGAGTGATACTCTATCATACCCAGTCTTACCTGCATTCATGCTTCTTCTATCCTCTACTTTCTGAATTTACAGTTATTTTAATTTAAACCTATCCTCACTCAGACCTCATAAATACGCTTTCACAGTGTTACTTCTATCTCTTTAAACTTGAAACTTCATTATTCAAAATACAGCAATTCTCGTCTCGTATATCATTTAATCTAGGCTGTTTTGAATTTCCGCTGGCAGTACTTACGAGTTTCGTTTTAATATTTTCCTGGAAGTTATCAGACATTCTTCTATCATTTTTATCCGTTCTTTCTTTTTCATTTCTTCTGTTACTATGTTATTTTCCGCCAGAATTATATAAATATATATTTGTATAATAGAACGGAATATATATATATATATATATATATATATATATATATATATATATATGTGCATATATTCCGTTCGTCAGCCCATTATAACGTATCGTTACGAGCTTAGGGTTCGTGACAATAAAAATTGCCGATAAAATTACCTAAATTAACACTTTAATTTATAATTTACTTTACACAAATTAAAGTTAAAACACTAATAATTAAACACACTAATTCACTTAATTCCGCTCCGAAGCTTCGCTTGTGTCGCCGAGTACAACTCTGTCTCGATCGCATCTTGCGCCACCTATTTATTTAAATTAGTAAAGTATTCGGAATGTTCAAGTAAACACGCGCAAGGTACCGAGAGTTCGAGTATAGATTTTCTAGTTCTTGGGGTGGCGCTGTCGGTCGAAAGATTTGATGTCATTCTTTACACGCTCTACTCGCTCTCGTTCCTGACACTAGATGGCGCTAGTATATCGTCGACTGGAGCGCGTAACACTGCCCCCTCCTAAGACATGCTCGTCCCGAGCATTATCGGTCCCATGATAACGCGCCAAGCGATCCACATGGACGATCTTAGGAGTCCCTCTTACGCCTTTCTGTAACGGCTCCGCAATGCCAAGGGCTGTCCTATCCCGTGGTGCACCAATATTGTACAATTTCGGTGCTCCTCTACTACGTGTCTGAGGTCCCCGCACGGCCGCACAACTTGTACATGTACGACACCAATCCTCGACATCGTCACGATAATGGACCCAGTAAAACTGTTCTCGGACCTTCAGTAGAGTTCGTTTAACTCCCAGATGGACTCTTGAACGACCATTATGGCACAGCTGTAGAACATTCGGCACTTTAGCTTTAGGGACAACCATTTGCAAACGACAGCTGTCTCTTCGACCATTGTCCCATTTACGGCACAGGACTCCATCCTGAAGCAGCAAGCTGTCCCATTGGGCCCAATAGCTTTTCGTGGTTGAACTCATCGCTGAGACGTCCCTCCACTTAGGCTTGGTAGCACGGGCCTTCATCCATCCCAGAATCGGCTTGATGTCCGGATCCTCCTGCTGTGCATGTCGTAGGCTGTCCTTCCACCCGTTGCTGAGGTGGTCTGTCCTGAGCATCTTCACGGATACCACTTCCTTACCTTGCCTACTACAATGGTTGCAATCTTCAGGACAAGGTCTTCTTGACAATGCATCTGCGTTGCCGTGAGATTTTCCGCTGCAGTGTCTGATAGTAAAGACGTATTCCTGCTGCTGCTGGGCGGTGCTGTTAGCCGCACTTCCTTTCTGAGACCGTTCACCTTCCCTTCCTAGGGTGTGCTTAGGGCAGCTGGACCGAAGATGGCCCCTTTCCCCACAGCCATAGCACCTAGGGCTGTATCTTTTATTGTGGTCGCGAACCGTAGCTGCTGTAACCTCCCTAGCGTGAGGTGAACGATGATCCTGTCGCCACCAGGCAGTGCCATTAGCTGCACTACCCTCTCGAGATCGACCAACTCTCCTTCCCACGGTTCGCTTAGGGCAGCTGGATCGAAGATGGCCCCTTTCCCCACAGCAATAGCACCTTGGGCTGTATCCTTTGTTGCGGTCGCGAACTGTAGCTGCTGCAACCCCCCTGCCGCGATGGGAACGATGATCCTGCCGCACGGCTTCCACTTCCAGTGCATGGGCCAAGGCGTCCTTAAGCGTCTCGTGGTGCCCGAGCCTCACAGCAGCTCTGACTTCCAGGTCGCGGATGCCGTCGATGAATGTCTGCACCAGGTTCCCTTCAATGAGCGCAGGTACAGACCGGTATGCTTTTCGCACCAGCTTCTCCACCTCTAGAGCCCACTGCTGCAGGTTTTCGTTGATGCGCTGCACGCGATCTTCAAGCTGCGCACGAAAGACATGTTCCAGGTGAGCGTCGCCATATCTCGCCTCCATTGCCTCAAGGAGTTGCTCATAAGTCACTTCCTCCCCGAGAGCTTCCAGAACTGTTAAGGCCTGGTCGCGCAGGCCTAGTGTGAGAGCAGTCATGGCCTGACTTTTATTCCAGCCGTTCGCTTTCATAACAGCCTCGAACTGGATTTTGTAGGCTGACCAGGAAGAAGTCCCGTCGAACGGTGGCACCTTGAACCCACGTAGCGAAGGGGCTGAAGCTACTACGGGAACTGTAGTTCCATCCCCAAGTTTGAGTTCATCCAGCGTTTTCTTAACTTGGTTGATTTGGGTCTCAGCTTCCGACAGGCGGTTATCATGTTGAGCAACCTTATCCTTCACCTCCCTTATCTCTTTCCCGAAGGTAGCGTGAAGGTCCTTCATAAGAAGCATCTGCTCTTTCAACCGACGGGCCTGTTCATCCTGTCCACCCCGCAGCTGCTATTCCAACCGACGGACCTCTTCCTCCTGTCGGCGAGCCTGTTCCTCCTGTCGGCGAGCCTGTTCCTCCTGTCGGCGAGCCTGTTCCTTCTGTCGGCGAGCCTGTTCCTCCTGCTGCTCTTTCAACAGACGGGCCTGTTCCTCTCGTCCGCGCTGCAGCTGCTCCTGTAGCATGGCCATCAGAGCACCTAAGTCAGGTGCCACAGACGTAGAAGCTGCTGACGGACCGGCTTCCGTGGCCGGCGGCTGGCCCTCAGACATCTGCGGCGTTGCACCACCAAATCTCCTCTGGTCCGTCTCCTGCTGGCGTTGACTTCGGGTACGGACACCCTCCGTTTCCTCCTTGGGTAAAATCGGCATTATTTTATCCCACTTCTGACACCAATTGTTACGAGCTTAGGGTTCGTGACAATAAAAACTGCCGATAAAATTACCTAAATTAACACTTTAATTTACTTTACACAAATTAAAGTTAAAACACTAATAATTAAACACACTAATTCACTTAATTCCGGTCCGAAGCTTCGCTTGTGTCGCCGAGTACAACTCTGTCTCGATCGCATCTTGCGCCACCTATTTATTTAAATTAGTAAAGTATCCGGAATGTTCAAGTAAACACGCGCAAGGTACCGAGAGTTCGAGTATAGATTTTCTAGTTCTTCGGGTGGCGCTGTCGGTCGAAAGATTTGATGTCATTCTTTACACGCTCTACTCGCTCTCGTTCCTGACACTAGATGGCGCTAGTATATCGTCGACTGGAGCGCGTAACAGTATTTTGTTTAATTTATACTCTTACTTATACCACATAGGAGGATAGGAACAGAGACGTCACAGGTGGCGAACCTCCTTGCCAGTTTTACTCCCGGAGATTCTTTACACTCCTGTGCCATTAAAGGGGCGTAGGAAACTCGGGGACTTTTTTATTTTTTCGCTCATAGTGCGAAATAGGAGGTGCTAGATTTTACCCCTCTACTACATGTCGAAGAGCCGAGTCTGTTCTTTCCGTTGCTCGTTTAGCACCACCCAGGAGACTACGAATAGGTGGTCGTAGCCTACGGACGAGAGCCATTTATCTCCCATCACATTCATACCGACATATTTATTTTTAAATATGGTACAATGTTAGTTCATTTAAAATATAAAAGGTATTATCTACATCTAAAAGTATTATTGTAATATTTGTTAATGGATCATTAAAACTGTATTTACAGTAAACATTTTTGTTTGCACAACAGATTCCAAATGTTAAGTAATTGCTGGTAGAGGAGCTGAAATAAACTTATTCTTAAAATAATTATTTTATTTTAAGTAACTCTAACGCAAACTGTACTTATATGTAAAATTATTGATATCTCCTGTAACACACATTTAATAGTCTTTACGCATAGACAACTAATCATAAAAGTTCGAAATAAAGAGTGAATTTCAACAAAAATATCAAATTACTCTTCCGATAAAATCCCTGTCCAAATATTTAGAATCATAAAACCGATTAAATTGTAATATATAGCGCAATATGCAACACTTAATTTGTATTCTCGTCGAATACAGGTTATAAAAAGATAATGTTCGTCATTTTAACTTCTTTTGTTAGAAAATTAAAAAGCTTGCGGCCGCTTAGCGCACACATCACGTACGAATGCGCCATAATCTGTGCCTTCTATAAATTAAAAATATACTACTTAATATGTTATAAGATTTTTGGTGCGTCAGTGTAGTAATAATGTCAACGTAAAATAACGTCTCGAGATCTCCGAACCAAGAACTCGCATGGCTTTCCATAAACGACTAGTATCGATACATTCCTGCATCCACGTTGAATGCACTCGATCAAAGACATAATCTATAACATTTGCATATGAAAACACATGCCAATAAAAATCAAAAATCGATTTAGTTTAACAACAAAAAAGACATCAAAATCAATTTACGATCCCACACGAAATAGTTCCAGTCTGTCATAACATAGAAGATTATTTGAGAGCAGGGCATAATCCTAAACGCCACTTGTGAAACGAGAGTCTTTATAATATTATGACAATAAAAAAGTATTCATTGAGACAATAGTGGAGTTAGAGCCCACAATAAATTCTGACACGGTCCATTTATCATGTGAGATAATCATCGGGAGGTTTGACTGCTGATTGCACACGGGGTGAAATTCTTTATAATATGGATTTAGCCACATGCATATCTTTTGAATAACATTTAATTAATGGTTTTTAATTATAATAAAAATAATTGAATATATATAAAAAATTATGTTCGTTTGTTCGTATTTCGTGCGCTGCAATACCGTTCATCAGATTGCGAAGTAAAGGCATAGTACAATTAACTTACCGTAGGTGACGCGTGTGTAGTACCGACACATTTATTTGAAATTTACATATTCTTCAATTTCCATGAACTTATTTATCATTCTTAATTAAACAATGTAACTCTTTTAAATTGCAAACGATATATCCACATTTATTTCATCTGCGGCTGCAACGCGCCGGGTACCAGCTAGTTCTTAACAAATATAATATGTATAATAATTGTTACTCTCCCTTTGAAACTAAAAAATCGTAAACACACTATTATTCAATCAAAAACAATATACATATGTTTGAACTATTTGTTAAATGATGTGTATACCTACATTAAATTAAGGGCCGATTTTTCAAAATTCTGGTAAAAGTTATTCATAAGAAAAAATATAACGTAAACAAATTGAAAACTACAGTTGCGTGTATAAAAGAGTTCAAATTTTTCACTCAGGTTACAAATTATTTGACGGATAACTTTTATCTGACGTTTAGAAATCCTAGAAACAATTATATTTAATTATAAAACACATTATATGTAGAAATATGTTTAAGACATTAAGTATTGCTTAAAATAGGGGAAGCAAGTGACATAATGTGTATTTGACGGAAATAAAATCCCCTTCCGTGTGCGTCAAGTGAGGGGGCTTCACAAATCAAGTACAATGTCGAGCAACCAATCGCGGCGGCGGCTGCCAGCGTCGCGCGGCTTCTTCACACGCGCTCAAGCGCACCACTCCATTTCACTTTTACGCCCAATTATTCGATCTATTATCTACATATAAACATCCTTATTTACGACGCATATATCCTCGCCTCACCCGCTTTTATTGGCACTAAAGTATAAAATTGAGCATTAGTAAACCTTTCACATCCGACTGCATATCAGAATATAACTTGAGATTTAGTTTTGGCGGGTGTTTTGTGTTTCGAGATGCACTGATGGGATATTTTTATGACGATATACGTTATTGCTGCAATTCATTCTTCGGGTTATAGCCTTTTGCCACTTTGTTTGCTACTTTCGAAGCTCGTGACCCATGAGTTAATATAATTTAGGTTTTCTTGACTTTTATTGTAAATTACTTATGCCACGCCACGTTTTGTTTGAGACATTTTAATCTTCTGTTTTAAATTTTATTGTAACAATGTAAAATTACTTGTTGAGTTGCTGTATTTCTAAATGCTATAAAAACAACTAAAATGAACAACATTGAAAATAGTTATTAAACTGCGATAAAAGTAAAATCTTCGATCTGTCGTCTTCCTTCCCTCTTTCCATTTTATATCACCTATTTTCTTTGTTTATTTTATTTTTATTATTTTATTAATTTTCGTTAACATTGACATTTGAATCTGCAACTGAAGAGAAAATAAGCTATAACCACCACGTGTGGCAGATGATCTGGTTATGAACCGTTGACGATGCTTCCTATCATCGGTATATGTAATCACAGAAATCATAATAATGTTGTCTTATTATTACAATTTCTGTGGTATTAATTATCTGGAATATTATACAAGTGGGTTGTACCGTCATATTATATCGGAAGCCGCGAGATCCATTCGCCTTTTACAACATCTGAAGGAGGAAGATTTTATTAGGGTGACAGATTTTATTATGACTCTACCGCAGTAACACTGCAGATGGTCACATATTTTGTGCGAAAAATATTTTCAAAGGGTGGCAAAATAGAATATGAATTTTTTGCAAATATTGACTCAACGACAAGCTGTAAAAATTACTTTATAGTCGAGCATGTGCCTGCTGTACTACCATATGTCAGAGGTGTCACAGACAAGATTGGCTACATCTTGAAGCGAGCTTCTATTAGAACATTCTACAAGCCGCCGAAGAAGATTAGTCAGTTCCTACCATCCGTCAAGTGTCATATTCCTCTACAAGATGCAGGAGTGTACAAGCTTGATTGTGAATGTGATCTCTCTTATATAGGGCAAATAAAAAGATCAATTAGAACTCGCGTAAAAGAACATATAGCTGATGTGAAGCATCAACGTTCCGGGAAGTCTGCAGTTTGTGATCATATTCTAGACGGCCCCAACCATTACATCATAATTGATACACCACAAATCCTCACGTAAGAACACCGATTCCTACCAAGGATGATACGTGAGGCTATTGAAATTAAAAAAACATCCTAATTTCAATAGAGAAGGAGGCTGGGTACCACCACCTGCTTGGGACCCTGTAATCAATAAAATTAAAACTAAACTCAAGCATACTACTGCAAGACCTCAGGACATAGTCAGTTCATTTTGCATAGATCAGACCATAATCAATAATTTAAAAAGCACTCCGGGTTTAACAATGACATCGGGACGTCAGTCACCTCAGTCCCACGTGACCATGGGTGCTGGAAAGCACCCGAAACGTCGGGAAATATAAAAAAAATAATTAAAAGTTAAATTAAACGCGACAAAATTCGTAAAAGTAGTTTTAATCAATGGTATGATCTCGTTAATATTTACCTAAGTTAATAGTAAATATTCATTACTTGATAATGTTATTAATAATACCATAATATAAATGTAATAATAATAATAATGATTGACAATATTCGCAGTACCCTTGCAGGGTTCTTGTTTGGAACTATTTTTATAATTAAGACCATATGTATACAACAAGAATAGCAAATAAATTGAATTGAATTGAATTAATTTAACTACTTAGCACGACTTTCGATTTTATGATATTTCTTAGTTCACTCAAAAGAGTCGAAAAATTAAACATTAAAAAGTAGAGAATACATAAAATGAGATAATTTAATATAAAAAGTGTAAAATAATATCTACATAATAGTTTCTGAAGTCTGTGCTTTAATACTTTTATAGGTACCCTATGCCTCAACCCCATGTTAATCGGCTTTACATTCTTATTAAAAATCGATGTTCTTTCAACTTATAATTAGTAATAATTGTCATGTGAACTAAATTTAGTGACTACTGGATATAAATTTATAAAACATTCAATAAATTATACAACATTGTTGGGCACGGTATAATTTAATGTGTCACCACGGTGGTTGTTGTAAATTAGGCACGACAACGTCGTTCCGTCGCAGACTGGTTTGTGGACATTGTCCTCTCTTGATAGCCCCTAGTTGTTTGATACCAACTATCCCACACTAAACACAGCAACGTGACCTCTGCTTTGTTTTATCTTTTAAAATATTTGGAACGCGTTTTGTAGGAAATTTTGGAATTTCTTCATAAATTTCGCTTGTGAGCAACTTATAAAGTATAACTTATATACTTCACCTGTTTTAACATGTTTTAACAAATTACTTTTTGCATGTTTATAAATTTATTACAACGATTGACGTTAAGACGGAATGATAAAGTATATCAGTGGAGGTGACTTCCATTTGCTATTAATAATGTAAGGTGATCGTAAAATAAGTTTCTTTGTTTCGCTGCAATAAATTCGCCAGGGATGACACATAAAGCGCACCGCGTCGATTTGTTTAAGCAAAAGTCATGCCGCTAATGTCTCAATTTCGAGAATGGACCTACGTCGATAGGCAAACACACCGCCCCCTGAAATAATCCCACTGAGTCAAGCCAGGTGCTTGACGACTCGTCGCCTGATAGCAGCAGCGAAGCCCAATAAATTAGGTAATTAAGTGACAACAAAACTGTGAGAGATCGCACTGTAGGCGAGACGAAAACCCGGGTACGGAATAGCCCCCCGCTGCGGAAAGACCTCACTGAGCGGTAGGTAAAGGTATATTGAAGACTGCTGTCACATCACACCGCCTTTGTTCACCCAAATTCGCTATCCCATTTTTGCTCGTTAGAAACGCGATCATGGAAAGAGACAAGCAATCGTCGGCGAAGCCTTTGCGTCGCGTTCATCATTTTTCACGTCTTATTCAATAACTCGCTGCGTAGTCGCCGAGATAGTGATCGAGTTTTGAAATATTTCGATGGGAGAACGATACATTCCCAAGGATATGGTGTTACTTTGCGTGCGGAATGTCGATGGCGCATTGTTATGGTTAGGTATATATGCTAGAGTGAATTTTGAGGCCACGTCTTATAATGATGACGCGGTCCGCGAAAAATATTTACTTAATTCTTGTAACATAAAATTTATTTGTTGAAACCAACAAAGGAGTGAGTTATTAGCTTGTAACAACAGTACTTTTGTGGAGAATACTAACCTCGTTTTAATTAAACGCGAAATTATAAAAACCCGGATCTATTGCGTGAAATTTTAAGAACATGAATGAATCATTTAATTCTTTCGTTTACATCACTGCGCACATTATGCGATCGACACAGAAGCGTCAAGGCGTTACAAGTCCCGTGTAATGTCGTTTACCTATAACAATGTAAAACCGTATGTTTGAAAACCCTTTGTTAGTTTAATAATAGAGCCCAAAACTTTGTTTGGTCCGGCAATTGTTAGAATGATTATGCACAGTCGGCTACTTTAACGGATTAATACCTTTGTAACCCAAAAGATGAGTTCGGAAACTGTTTATTGAATAGTTTATGAAATCAGGTACAGTTACATCCATTGAGGGTTTTGAGCAGATGCTAATCTCTAAAACAAAGTTGTTGGTATTGCCAAAATCCAAGTTTTTGCGTCGTTTTATCTCGTGCAATCTCGTGTGGAATTATTGTCGCAGCTTCGGTCGGCCGAATTTTATAAAAGCTATTTGTTAATACAAATGTCCTGTTATCTCGGTTATGTGATTTAAGGCTCCACTTTGTCTGGTTCAAAAGGTATAAACACATAATAATCGTTTAGGATTTTAAGTGTTTTAAAAATAATTAGATAAAGGACATGTGATTATCATTTAAGTGCAATCGATTTCGACTAAAAGGTATGATAAAGATTTATTGTTTAAATAGTATGTTATAAACAACACTTTATTTAGTTGCATGTAAATTTACGCAAATAATATTTATAAATATTTCTGAATAAAACTATTATTTACGGATTTTATCGCGTTTAATTACTTTAATTTATTTTTATTATTATCCCGACGTTTCGGGTGCTTTACAGCACCCATGGTCACGGGGGGACTGAGATGTTTGACGTCCCAATGTCATAGTTAGTGGGATGGGACGAAACGAAAGTAATTAAACGCGATAAAATCCGTAAATAGTAGTTTTATTCAATGTGTAGTGTTCACGTAAATTTAAGAAATCATTATAATTATTTCTTTTTGTACTGATATTTAAAATAAACTTTAAACCTAATGCGGACAAGTAATTATACGAATGGTTGTTGAACTAATGCTTTCAAACATGACATTAATAATGTAGCTGTGTAGTGGGTATTGTAACACATAATTTTTCCATACATACATACATACAGGCATACAATCAGATTTCAAATGTAAAGGACATACTAAAATACCACAAACACGGAAGTGCTTAAATGAATACTTACCTTGGTAACAATTAAAATTCCGCTCTGAGTCTTAGTTTTTAGTCATTTAAGTCTAAGTTGAGAATGGTAGAGCATCGGTGGAGCTGACCTCTGGATCTCCTGGATCCTGAATTATGAATCCGGTCGATTGGCGAAGAACACAAAACAGTATCACAGCAAAATATTGAGCTATTGTGTCTCTGAGCCCTATAGCATCAATTTACCATCAGGTGGCTTGCATCATAGGAGGGAGTAATTTTAAATAATTATATATATATATATATATATATATATATATATATATATATATATATATATATATATATATAAATAAATAAATACGACTACCTCATTGGTCTAGCGGTCGTAGTTGTAAGACTGCTGATCATGAGGTCCTGGGTTCGAATCCCGGGTGGGCCAAAAAATCAATTATTGAGTTTTTCTGTCAAGAAATTCTCAGTAGCCGCCCGAGGTCAGGAAGTTGGCGGTGTCTCACCCCCGTGCCTCGGAAAGCACGTAAAGCCGTTGGTCCTGCGCCTGATCTCTCTCCGGTCGTGTCGGCTTACCGTCCCATTGGATTATGAAAGCGAGGTAGAGAGTGCACCCTGTGTTTGCGCATACACTTGGGTACTATCCTGTCCTGCGCCGTTGGCTAGCCTCCGTTGAGGCAGGCCGCCGTGACCGAAATTCGGTCTATTATTATATATAAATACATACATAAATACATAGAATCTCACGCCTGTGCCCCGGAGGAGTAGGCAGAGGCTACTTTCATATGGTACGATCCTGACACATCTCTCTCGCTTCTTTTACATCCATACATCTGGATATATATATCAATTTGCATTTATATACGTTATTTATTTAGTATTTGTTAAATGTGCATTTTAAATTAAAACTCTCGACTTTCCAAGTATAGGTTGTGTCTAAACCTAATGACTCGAGAAACAAAACAATTCTTAGCATTATTATCAAATTCAAAAAAGGAAAAGAGAAATAGAATGCTTAAATTACGTAGGTACTTACGTCACAAATACGAGTAGCTTATCAAAAGATCACCATCAATGTGTTTTTAGGTACCCGACTGTCCCAGAAAGAAAGTTGGGTTTTTCGAGAGTTGTATGTCTATTTTTTTGCCACGCTTTTTGGCATTTAGCCGTTTGCGGCTTGATGGATTTTAACATATGAGGTGTCGTTAGATTTACCTTAATTAGAAGAGTGACATAGGATATATAATATTATATATTGCTTCTGCAAATACAATAAAGGGAGAAGAAGGGTTTTTTGCGTAAACTTTTAAACACAGTTGCGTTTTTTTAAGATTATCGTTTAAACAATTAATTAGAATTTAATGTTTTGTCAACTCTATCTAATCTATTCCAAATATAGCAATTGTTCTGACACACTGCTGTAAAACGTTAAAAAATAAGACGCAATTAAAATCCACAATAATACATCAAATAACATTTCGCACAAATTTCGCCAATAACTCGACATGCTTCTCAGAACTGATGGATGACTGAAAAAGAAAAAGTGTGAAAAAAGGAGCTTGTGATGAACGAAAACACCGGCGCCTACAATCACGCCAATTTGTATTATAATCCGCCCACATCCGGTGGCGCTTAACGTTTAATTTAATAACAATCCTGAGCTAACGAATACTTTATAATCCCATGGTGAGCGGTTAAAAAGGTGCCGCCGATGATTTGAGTGTTCGGTTCAGTCATAAACAGATGGGTTTCATCCTTTCGCTATAGTTGAGATACTTTTTCATAAGAGACGCGAAACCTAAGAGAACATTGTCTTTAGAAATATTGTGTTGAGGTTTCAATTATTTTTTATGTGCAATGTCCTTATCAAGAGCTACATTAGTGTTTATTTCTTCATATGAATATAATATTCTCCTAACTCATCTTTAGGTTCATAATGGTAGTGCTTAATATATATAAGTAAAGTAAATTTACAACCTAAATATATCCCGCTCCTGCGCTCAGTCCCTCGTTACAGAGAGGGTTTTTGGGATACGTCGACAATTTTATTTTATTTAATATTTGTATAACGATATCATCTCCTCTAATAGTTTTCTATGATTAGCGGATTCCAGCTACTTTTTTACTTTCACACTTGTTTTTTTTTTTTAGTTATTTTTTATTTTATAGGATAGGGCGACAAACGAGCACACAGTCCACCTGATGGTAAGTGGTTACTGCGGCCCATAGACATCTACATCTATCCTCGGTTACAAATCAAAATGCAGATGCGTTGTCACCCGTGAGGACTAAGATGGAATGCCTCGTTTCCAGTAAAGAGGGTCTCCGGTTCTCTACACTCACCATACGAAATAGAGCAGCATTAAGCTACTATTTCGCGCTGGTATTCTGTGAGTGCGTGGTCCTTCTCCGGTCGAGCCGACCCATTCGTGCTACAATTATACTACTAATATAACTGCAGCATGGCTTTACCACTCTGGAAGTTTACTAGGCCTATGTTATAAAGAATTCAAATAAAAAAATACCCCGATCATGAGCAGTTATTTGTAGGTAATTGTAATTGATGAATATAGCGGCAGTCAAAATGTATAATACGCTAAACAGCCGACAAATATAATTAATTAGAATTACATATTTTGAGTTAATATGTAAATCATTTACTAAAAAGTAACTACTTCCGTTAACACCCTCAAAGGGGGATTTTTTCCATAGTTGTCACACGTGCCAGGCGAGTTGGCCACGGAAATTTTAATATTTTTTTTATTCTTATTAGGAAGACGCTAATAATATTATAAGTAATAATATATAGATAGTAATAATATTATAAGTACCTAATTACATTAGAAATCTCAAGTGTTTCATAAAAATTCAAAATTATTGCGTATAATACACGATAAATACACGATAGCCGTATTCTACGTTTGATTATGTTTGAAATTGGATTTTCTCATAAATATTATCCAATACTACTTTAAAATATCCTGAAATACGAGTTTGTTTTTGTAAATCATGTACACCAAATTACAAGTTAGTACCATCATTTATATATGAAATCAATATTATTCGATTCAAGTGCTTACATCCGATTCACATTATTCTCGAATAATCAAAATTTTATGTTTCTACATTCAGCGACCAGCTGTGCATTGTCTGTAAATTGATCATAAATCACTGCACAAGAACTGGTTTCTATTTTCGTCACTTACAACATTTTTATGTTTAAGTCAAGTAAAGTGCAAGCTTCATCTGTTCCCCTAGCTACAGGCCTCTCATTCCTGAGGAAATTTTAGGTTAAGGTAGAGTCGCAACACCTCCAATGCGTTGACCAGACTTATCATCATATCTTTGAAATGATTTTATTTTTAATTTTGAAATATATTATTAAAATATTTAAAATTAATTTTTTAAACAACTTTCTAAAATATAAAAATCAACTGCTGTCCGTTAGTCTAACTGAAATTCGAAAACGGCTCAAAAGATTTTGATGAATTTTTTTGTGTGTATTTAAGTGAGTCCCTCGATGGTAAATACTCAATTGGACCCGGTAGGTGGCGCTGTTATCGAAACGAGATTTTTTTAAATCAACACTACACGTGACAACTAAAGCGGTGTAAGCACCGCAGTTGAATGGAACAGAGTAGATGAATGCAGTGCCGCCTCTAGTACGTAGTACATAATAGCTCAATGGTTTTGAAGTAGAGTTTATAAGTTGTTTTGTGCAATTAGTTTCAAGTTGTTATGAATAAACATGTTATTAAAAATTCGTGATTGGTAAGTTTTTAATATGATTACTTTACAAACATATATTTAAATTAGGTTAGGTTTCCCTGTTAAAGCCAACTTAGCGTCCTAGAGGAAAATAGCTATTTACCATTTGACAGCGCTTACCGCTTACGATCGCCATTTTGCTTAGAAGCGCTTCCTAGCGCTTTTTTCTGCCAAACGCAGCCAATCATTAAAGTTGAATGATATATAACTTTTAAATAAATTTTTCGATACGATACGCACGCCCCCTGTAAGTTAATAGTACTATGCCTATAACCTTCACACGAGAGTAAGTTGACAAAGCTTTAGCGCAATCTGATGAACGGTATGGCAGCGCATAAAATAACAAACAAACATAAATTTTTATATATTAGATAAATAATAAAAAGACATATCTTTACAAGACCTTCCTTAATTTGTATAAACACAGATATAGATTTGGAGTCAGATGTTACTGTAATTAAAAACCTGCATTTTATATACTTCGAAGTCTAAAACTATTATCATTATTGAGTATTTCGATCAAACATTCTACATCTAATCTTATATTATAGGTAATTCATAATGGATGGTAAGGTACCTACGGGTAATAAGGCCTGTCGGCTAATAAGGCCTAAGTAACAAAAACCGTATTTATAATAAAAGCTCTCGCTCAAGGAGATAATAACAGACTCCTATTGCACGATAATGTCTTTACAAGTTTGCAGACACGCGCTACCCCGCGTCCTGCCACCAGAATTGCATCATCTATGATAAGATATAACTGCACTACACCAATAATAAAAATCAGTCCAAATAAATCATAGATATATTTTGTAATATTACAATCTTTATGTTTGTAAATAAATATTTTGTTGATCTTGAAGATTTGAATAACGTATAGTCGTCCATTATTTTTCACATTACACCATAGGGCTTATTATATACTCCCTCTTCGTGTGTAGTGTTTTTGTTTAGTATTGTATTTATATCACTTTTAAAATGTTATAAATTCAAATAAATCATACGCCTTTATTACTAAACTAATGTCGTAGTTAGAAAACGAGTGCAAAAACGAAGTGTGATTAGAAGCTAGTGTGCTTGCGCATACATTCGGTGCAGATAGGCTAGTCTCCGTGGAGACTGGCCGCTGTGAGAAAAATTCGGTTTCGATGAGACTCAACCCAACAATCTAATCAAACTGACACTCATCTCAATTCGAGACACAACCGACGTACTGATGATAATCACGAGGAGTGCGTTTTTTGTCAGTTTGTTCCTTATTATATTAATAACTTTAAGTGCTGTTAGGCGAGGAAATTTATATATATTTTTAGAACTTTAAATCTTAATTGCTGTATTCATGGGATTATTGATCATAAATATTAAATATATTACATATAGTTTGATTGAGTTCGTTAAAGCAGTAGGCCTTATTACCCTGCCATAGTAAAATAAGACCCGCCAGCAAGGTTTTTAGAAATGTTAAATTTTGTTTGTCTTTATGGCAAATGTGACAATTTTACGTTCACACTTTATACAAACTGTACTAAGCCAATGATTTTCATTAAAATCTGTAGAACAAATTGGATATTTCTCTTTTTTTCGAATTTTCCTTAGCTAAGCCTTATTATCCGCAGTTACTATATAAGTACATATAATCTTAACGGTATAGTAATAGCGATTGATCAAACAATTATTCTTCGCACATCCTTCAGATTAATTATATTTAAATGCTAAGCTGGAAACGGTGCTTTTCAAGCGGCCTACATGTACCTAATACCTGAGTGTTTTCCCCATGCCGCGCTGAGCATTGAGTTTAGACTTTGTAATCGCAGGGCCTCGGACCTCGTACCCCTGGACTCCTACTAGTGTTTTCCATCACCATCTGTAAAACATGAGGTCGTTGTGTTTTTGTCTAACAGCAGGGTGGACCATATAGCAAGTTTGTTTTTTATAATATATATATCATATCCTTCCCCGCGCTTCTATTCTAAGTTCAAAAGTAATCTAACTTTAAAAAAAATATGTATATAAAGTTGAAAGGAAATACCTACCCATTTAACAGAAGTCAGTAACAATGGGCTAGCGGTCGTTAAGTTCGTTATGATCCATTTCGAACGATTTCACATTGGTAATAAAAATATTTTATACATATTTTAACAGCGTTGTTTGGCAGAGCACTTTTTGGCCATTAATATTTATTTAATTGCCTTTTTGGAGTTATATATGGAGTTATTATAACCACGATGCACTGAAATATTTGATAGCGCTTTTATTTTAGTGATACATAATGCGCATCATATATAAAACAATGACTAGAAAGCTCTGCCATCTATTGTCGAGTAGCTAAACTTCTTGAAAACATCGATAGATAAACTTGAAGTAATATAACACTAAATCAATCAAATCATTAAAAATAAGGACTATAAATTAATGCAAAATAATTTTAAACAAAACTGATAATTCAAAAGAAATGAGATGCATAAATTATATCAAAATCGCATACGGATTTCAATTGTCGCACTTTGACCATAGATGGCGCTGTAAGTACGTGTCTATATGAGGAAGTAAGTAAAAAATCAATTTATTTTATTCATATTTTACCTGAAATAACTCAATAAAAATAAATAAACAGTACTATAAACTATTTTAAGATTAATTATGTAAATTGAAACCGACAGGTCCGCGTTTTGGAAATTGCGACGCATCCTCAATTTGTCAAAAAAGTCTACATCAGTGTATTTTGCTAACAGACATCAGACATGATCCATCGAATAATGTTAGATCTATATGCGATAAGTAGAGATACGTAATTTTCGCTTTTACGAAGTAGAAGCGATAAATGCGAAATTCACGTAATTTATGCCATAAATACGAAATGTAATAATTTGTGTATTTAATTCTTTTTCGACGAATTTAGAAGAAAAACATTTTTAAACGAAGTACACACGTGAATTTTCTAATATTAAGAGCCTCACGCACGTTACGAACGCGCACCGTCCGCGTTTATATGACCTATATAAACGCTATATAATATAATATGACCTATATGTGGCTATACAAAGCCTTCATAGCCCAGTTAACAGTGCAGATGTTGAAACATATTTCAGTATCTTTCAACATCTACAATGTCGTCATAAATGAACGAAGGCAAATGCTTAAGCAAGAAAATATAGAGACAACCACGATGTTTTAATGATTATTCTAATAAATCCGAGTTTTTAAATATTTTTCGTTTGATATACCTACGAAAAAATGCGAAATTTTGGATTTTTAATTTTTATTTATGCGAAATTTCAGTTTTTTAGTTGCGAAATATACATAACCCTAGCGATAAGGATTGGTTATATTTAGTATTCTGTGGTATGTGACATAAAAATTATTTTGAGTAATTTCATCCCATCCTCATAATATCGGTTCCGGAGTTTGATAAGCATGGACATCATATAATATCACGAACGCAAGCAGTATTGTTATTTGTTGCGAACAATATATATAATTAATATTGTTCTTAAAACTAAGTAATACAAACCTATAAATGCTTATAAGAAATTTTACACTTACTAATAAACTACACACTTTGTTGAGCCTGGAATTCCTTTCATATGCATCCTACAACAATGGCTCGTAAGAGTGAATTCATTCTGCTGGATATCATCGCGAAGCGGATGAACCTCCGAGAACAATCCCGATGCACCTCTATCGATATTCAGAGTACGTCATTATTTTAAATGCTTATAGTTTTATACGATTTTCTAAGGTTTAGCTGGCCTACAGGTAGCTTTTTTTTATAGGATAGGGTGACAAACGAGCACACAGTCCACCTGATGGTAAGTGGCTGCTGTGGCCCATAGACATCTACATCTATCCTCGATTACGAATCAAAATGCAGATGCGTTGTCACCCGTGAGGACTAAGATGGAATGCCTCGTTTCCAGTAAAAAGGGTCTCCGGTTCTTTACACTCACCATACGTAATACAGCAGCATTAAGCTACTATTTCACGCTGGTATTCTGTGAGAGCGTGGTCCTTCCCCGGTCGAGCCGACCCATTCATGCTACAAATATACTACTAATATAATTGCAGCATGGCTCTACCACGTTTAAACTTCTAATTTGTTTCCCTCCGTCGCCACTTACGACACCTACGTGATGATGTGGAGTAGACACCGCCGTAACACGGTGTTCATTTTCATCAAATAAATTATACTAAATATAAGACTAAATATGACTAAAATTTAGTCATTATAATATTTTTTATTTTATTATCATAATTTTTTTTTGTCATATTTAGACTAAAAAAATATAACTAAATATAAAAGTAAAATATGACTAAATATAAGAGCAAAACGGTTAAACTATTTTATTATTGTACCTACGCGTAACTATTACGCCTAATTTGTTTATGTTGTATTTTATCATTTGAATAAATTTGAAAGCTCTACAATGCCCCTGTTAATACTTTGGTGGTACAAGTGTCAACCGATGGTAAGTAACGGTGATCACTTACCATCGGTTGAGCCGTGTGCTCGTTTGTTTCCTATTTTAGAACAAAACTGATAATTAAAAATCAGTTCCAAATTGTTAAGCAAAACTTGATTATACAACATACATTATTCAGGAAACATTTTTGTAGGAGACAACAAGAAAATTAAGTCCCGTAAGATGGCTATCATCCGACGCCAAGGAAAAGAGCGCACCGACCGTCCTGTCATTTCTACTATTTTTAAACATAAAAAAAACAAATGAGACTAACCGTTTATCTCCAATCGGCACCCTGTTACTCGTTCCACGTGAAGGTTAACACCGATTCATTAAAAAACGACGCTTGTAGACCCCCAAAAGACTGAAAAAAGACAATGAGAACTCCCAAAAAGAATACGTATGGTAACCGAGCGGCGCCTAGCGGGTATTGCGGCGGCGTCTGTGAATGTGAGACATTTACTGCCTACGATCGCTTTACGGCCTGCTTATTATAATAATAAACATAAATCAAATAAATAATAATAATTAATGACATTATCACTAAATTAGGATTTGGAAAATATGAACTCCATTATGAGCTTATAAGGTATTCCACTTCAGTCCTCAGAGTTGACCATGTATAAGCTCCTATTGATGTAGCAGGTGTTCCTGTACTTCATTAACCGCCTTACCATCAGATAGAACCATAATTCTCAGGGGTGACAACGCATCTGTATCTTGATTCTTAAAGTAAAGTTACTGCCTATATACGTCCCACTGCTGGGCTCAGGCCTCCCCGCATTTCTGAGAGGGTTTAGGGCAAGGAAGTGTCCACCGCGCTGCCCAAATGCGTGTTGACGAACTTCACATGTCTTCGAAATATTTTTTTTCTTATTCCTCAGACATGCAGGTTTCCTCACGATGTTTTCCTTCACCGCCGAGCACGTGGTAAATCAGCACTTAAAATTGCAATTAACAATTTCATTGGTGCCGGCGGGGATCGAACCCGGGTTACTCGCGTTCTGTTATATTTACAGCGAGTGTTAACCACTGAGCTACCACGGCTCTCTTGATTCTTAATCGAGTATAATTGTAGATGTCTACGAACTACAGCATCCACTTACCATCAGGTGGACTGTATACTCGTTTGTTACCCATATTCTATTAAAAAAACATAAGTTTAACTCGACTTTAATCAAATCGTTAAAATTGAAAATATTTCGTGTTAAAATTAAAAAAAAAACAGTAAACTTTTTCACTTTACAATTGAGAAAATTTCTTGTTTGTAATAGAAATAAATGGATTTCCTAATATAAATTAACCATACTTTATGCTAGGACTCATTTCTGTCTACGAAATCTTCTTTGGGGTGGAACGTATCCAGCAAGACTTTTATCTATTTCTTCTGCTAAGAAACCGTGCGTGTGCATTACTGACTTCCAGTCAAAAAGTACAGAGAACCAATATTATTAGAGGCTGAGGGGAAATCCATCTTAGCGCCGAGAGGTGTAACGTATCATGTAGGTTTTTTTGTTTGACGTTGGCTGAAGGTGCCCATTTATTAACGTAGCTGCTTACCAGAAAGTAAACTGTAAGATTTTTTATAGGATATGGTGACACACGAGCACACAGTCCACCTGATGTTAAGTGGTTGTTGTGGCCCATAGATATCTACATCTATCCTCGATTACGAATCAAAATGCAGATGCGTTGTCACCCCTGAGGACGAAGATGGAATGCCTCGTTTCCAGTAAAAAGGGTCTCCGGTTCTTTACACTCACCATACGAAACACAGCAGCCACTAACCTACTATTTTACGCTGGTATTCTGTGAGAGCGTAGTCCTTCCCCGGTCGAGCCGACCCAATCGTGCTACAACTTTACTACCTGTATAACTGTAGCATGGCTTTACCTCGTGTATTTCTTACTTTAATTTTTTATATTAAATATATTTATTTAATCAACTCGTGACTCGTAAAGAGCGTGGTTAGATGTCGGAATTGATATTTTGCCGGGCAGCGCGTGTTTTGTTGATCGTGGCTGCTCTCCTAATTTATAAGCGTTGACTCTGACACGGTCCGCTATGCGTATGCATGCCTACATGAATGTGTTTAGATCCTGAATGAACCTTTTTTGTCCAACGGTGGCATTATTTGTGAGCTGAATGAAGACTATTTTAATGATCGCAACTTTCAAAAATTTTAGTTGCTTACTACATTATTACACTCTACGATGGTTTTACGGGTGCTAAAGAAAATGGCGGTGTAATATATATATATATATATATATATATATATATATATATATATATATATATATATATATATATATATATAGGAATATATATATATATATATATATATATATATATATATATATATATATATATATATAGGAATATCCACTATTCCAAACAGTTATACATTACACGATATTGCTTGTAACTTTTACTTTTGTACGTGGTAGAGTCACGCTGCAGCTACATTATGCTTGTCGCATGAATTGGTCGGTTCATCTGGGGAAGGACCATGCTCTCACAGAATACCAGAAAATATCAGCTTTATGCTGCTATGTTTCGAATGGTGAGTGTAGAGAACCGAAGACCCGTTTTACTGGAATCGAGGCATTCCATCTTAGTCCTCAAGGGTGACAACGCATCTGCATTCTGATTGTTGATCGAGGTTAAATGTAGATATCTATGAGCCACAGTATCCACTTACCATCAGGTGGACTGCGTGCTCGTTCGTCACCCTTATCCTATATATATATATATATATATATATATATATATATATATATATATATATGTATAAGACTGTAGAGGACTTAGAGTAACTGTAGAGGAATTAGATTTATTTCGCAAGCTGAGTTTCTATACTTAGTAGGTATTTTATTTGTATCGTGGACGTGTTTTATATACATAAATTGCACAGACATAGACACAGGATGGATGATCGCTTTTCTATATAATAAGCCTGTCCGCGGGGAGCTGGTTATAAATCCTCGACGTATATGTTCTATTTAACACTTTGTCCTTTCTGTATGTCTTTGAAAACTGTTAAAAAGGAGACTATCTCATGTTGCTACCTACTTGTTCCGTGGGAATTTCGGTACCGTGACCCATAGCGCCACAGCCAAACGCTTAACCACTCTTTTGCTGAGTTTCCAGATCTGATGACCTGAAATAGGTGACGACATAACTATCCGCATAACAGAAGCAAGATGTAAAACGCCTCGATTAACGACAGCAAGCAATGTTTAAGTTGCGAGACTTTGGTACCACTTTCTTCGAGTTTTTTATGCGCCAATACTCAGCGATCCGTGCTTTACAGCATTCATATCAAACAGTCGTTTTCTTATCATATCAATTATTATATCATACTAACCTTTATATCTTCTTATATCATACATCAACAAGTGTGGGAATTACACCCCACACCATGTCCGGTAGAAAACCTACGAAGCGAACCTAGATACGATCAAAAACGAACATATAACCCAACAGGTTTATTTGCCGGCTACGGTCCGACGCAATCATTCATTCATTTTCCAACCATAAATTAAATATCAACCTAACTTCTAATAAAAGAAATAAAAATAACAAAAACGTTATCAAAATTCCTCAGCGATCATAAGCATAAAGGCTATTAAAAACCGAGTTTCCGATAGCGCGTCTCAAGACCTCATAGGTGTAATCAAAGCTACCATCGCTCAGAACGTGCCAATTAACAACGCATAAACATATGAAATGTTGTTTGTTCTCATTTTTTGTAGGATCATTACATCCTCATAACGTCAGTAAATGCATTCAAACCGTAAGTACTGGCGCAAGTTAAAATGACATCGCCGCGTTTATCATTAGAATCAATTATTTCCCCATTTACCTTTCTGAATGCGCCGACAATCCCGCAACGTTGGCAATCTTGTAAGACACATGATCGCTTTTTATACGTTATTAAGAAAATCTTCATCACTTATACATTTGAAAGGTTAATTTTATGCATACCATTGTAATGACCATAAAATACCAAAGTCCCATGAATCTGTCTTCTAAGAACACTTACGCGTACCTGTATGTGAAGAATTCAGGGATTTCTATCATTTCTAAGTTTGTACTTTTCTAGCATATGCAACCGAAATGAAAAACAAAGGAAAGAATGAGAGCTAACGGTATAATTTTATTCCAAAACTTTTTGATAAGATCTTTTGGTTTAATGACCTTTTTCTAAACCACATTTATTTCATAATGATTTCTTAAATTTACGCGAACACTACACATTGAATAAAACTATTATTTACGGATTTTATCGCGTTTAACTACTTTAATTTACTTTTATTATTAATCAGACGTTTCGGGTGCTTTACAGCACCCATGGTCACGGGAGGACTGAGATGTTTGACGTCCCAATGTCATAGTTAGTCCGGCTACCTTCAGTTTTTTTAATATTAATTTTAATCGTCCCCACCATTACATTAGATTTGATAAACCACAAATTCTCGCAAAAGAACACCGATTCCTACCAAGGATGATACGCGAGGCTATTGAAATTAAAAAACATCCTAATTTCAATACAGAAGATGGTTGGGTGCTACCATCTGCTTGGGATCCTATAATTAACAAAATTAAATTCAAACCCAAGCATAACACTGCAAGACTTTATGATACTATAAGCTCGTTTTGCGTAAATCGGACCAAAAATTAATATTAAAAAAACTGAAGGTAGCCTGACTAACTATGACATTGGGACGTCAAACACATCTCAGTCCCCCCGTGACCATGGGTGCTGTAAAGCACCCGAAACGTCGGGATAATAATAAAAATAAATTAAAGTAATTAAACGCGATAAAATCCGTAAATAATAGTTTTATTTAATTCTAAGTAAATAAATTAGTAATGTTATGGATAAAATTTAGTAAATTTTGTCCATAACGTTATCAATATTAGCTATATCAAAAAGCTTAACATCTCAAAATTACGTATCATATTTTTTGTCCGTGGTGAATTCGTACAGTAATGAACTGATTTCAATGAAATTTGGCACACTGTGTGCAGTTTAGTATAACTTGAGAGATAGGATAATTGTTACCCCGGTAAGTGACCCTTAATATTTTTTATTACGAAATTAAAGATTTTTTATAGGACAAAGGCATCGGAGAAGCCAGAACAACGACTGTCTGACCAGCTAGTTGTAAAGTAAAGTAAAGTAAAGTTACAGCCTATATACGTCCCACTGCTGGGCACGGGCCTCCACTCATTTCTCAGAGGATTTTAGGGCAAGGAATAGTCCGCCGCGCTGCCCCAATGCGTGTTGGCGAACTTCACATGTTTTCGAAATATTTTTTTTTTATTTCTCAGACATGCAGGTTTTCTCACGATGTTTTCCTTCACCGCTGAGCACGTGGTAAATCAGCACTTAAAATTGCAATTAACAATTTCTTTGGTGCCGACGGGGATCGAACCCTGTTTGCTCGAGTATTGTGAAATTTACAGCGAGCGCTAACCATCTGAGCTACCACGGCTCTAAAGCTAGTTAGCTATTTGTGTTATAAAGAAATAATAGTTATTCATTTATGTAGGTGCAGTGGCGGTATAAGAATATATACTACCACATGTCGATTCGAGTAAAACAGGAGTCTTTACAATAATTAAGCACTATTAGGTTGTATTGATGATGATGATTACGTATGTATGTACGAATGTAATGTAATTATATAATTCAGTTTTCATCTAACTTAACCACTGTCAAACGTCTGAATAATCTGAAATTTTGCAGACATATTAAGAACCGATGAAATTAAAATAATTTCAAGAAAAATTTTGTATTCCTGAAATCACAAGAGCTCATGATCAATGCATGTTTAAAAGGTGTTTTGTTCTTATTATAATATCATATTATAATTTAGTCACGAATGCCAAAAGGAAAATTTCGACCATAGCCGCAATTTTATGAGGGGTGATCTCTAGTAGTCACAAAGTGCTGATGAATACTTAATGAACCCCTCTCCTCGCCCAAGAACAAGAAACTTGGAGCTCCCGAACAAGGCCACATATACAATTGTACAGAAGACCGAAGCAATGTGTTATTTTGTCTTGCGTATTGTAGACTCAACTCGACTTGACTAGTCCAAAATTGGCCGGTGTTACAGACTATTCAGCTGTAGGTACTGAGTTGACTTTCGATATGTGCCGAAATTTCTCCCGACGCATAGGTCTTAAAAAACACGTGTAATATCCATGTCACACCTAGGAACACTACACGCTCGAAGTTGTTGACCTCTATGCTTACCTAGGACAATTTGTCCAACTAGGTAAATTTCGATTCTAATTTTCCCCCATTGCTAAATTGACGGATCCAGCTGGGCCGGGCAGCAGGTATTCGGTAGATTACGGTACATCTTCTTGTCACGTATTCGTCCTTTGATACCTGACTGTAAGAGGAATCTCAAGTTTACCCGGCGGGCTATGGAAGGGACTATGCTAAGAGTCATCATCATCATTACAGCCCTTCACAAGTCCACTGCTGAACATAGGCCTCCCCCAAGTAATGCCACAAAGCACGGTCCTGAGCCACCTGCATCCATCGACTTCCTGCATGTCCTACCAGGTCGTCACTCCATCTAGTGGGGGGTCGCCCTACACTACGCCTACCGGTACGAGGCTGCCACTCGAGAACCTTTCTTCCCCATCGGTTATCGGTTCTTCGAGCTATATGGCCGGCCCATTGCCACTTCAGCTTACTAATCCGTTGGGCTATGTCGGTCACTCTGGTTTTACTGCGGATATCCTCATTTCTGAGTCTATCACGCAGAGAAACTCCGAGCATAGCCCTCTCCATAGCTCGCTGAGCGACCTTAAGCGTCCTCATACGGCTAAGAGTATATGTGCGTAATAAAATTCCCAATTTTCTGTCTGTGTATTTTATGTATACCATATGAGCTATTGAAAGAAATGTGATACTTGCAAATTACATTCGCATCAAGAACAAAAGGATCAAATTCAATGAGATGGAAATACTAAGTTGGAGTGTGACACCTACGTCCAAGGGTGCGGGCCAAATTAGAGAGAATGCTATAATTAGAGAAGATTACAGGACGGGACCTGCACATACTTTGTGCAGGATGCGCGTGGGAGTTGAGCGTGAAACTAACCCGTGACCCTGCTATGGTCTTTAATTCATAATAATTTTATAATATCCGCCAAAAAAAGAGACGATTATTTTTATTTCCAGCTTATAAATACGCTTCAATAGCTCACATTTGCGACTCATAATAAATAACTCAAGAGAAAAATCTCTATATAAAAATCAATAGCTGTCCATTAGTCTCACGAAAAGTCGAAACGGCTCGAACGTTTTATATCAATAAATATTGCTATTTTATTATTTTTGTACATTGGATGCAAAATTAGATTAATAAAGCGACGTATTTTAAAATAACCTGTCAATAATTTTTGCAATAAATTACAATTACGAGCTTCAACATTATTTGTCACATTTTTATTTGAGTGATGTCCACATAATGACGGACATAAATCACAAAAAGAACTTCTTGAACAAACGTTGTGGTTTGTATCCAACTTTGTAAACCTCAACAGCAGCCGTAATGTCGGATTGCGTAAAAAGTAGATCATGTTAATTAATAGCAAATTACATCATCGTAGATTTATGTCAAGTTACATTTGCATAAACGTCATACGATGGCTAATCTAACGACCCTTGTGAGATAAACTGGGTAGACGGACCGATAACCGCATTCGGGTCGTTTAATGGCGATCGCGAATGTGAAAGTGTGTAGGTATTAATTACTATTTACTCGGTTCGTAACGAGCAATAACAAAAATAATAAACAATGTCAATAGGTCACCTGTGGGCGTCCTGCTGCCTCAATTACTCATCGTTATCCGTCTATGACCTGTTTGCTTAACGTTTCGTTTTAGCTATCTTAATACGATTTTGCGAACAAAGAGCTTTTACTTGATTTGTGATATTTATATCTTTAAAAGTGACTTGATTATTTAGTAAAGATAAGTTAAAATATAAAGTACCATTTAAAGACATAATGGATGACGAGCATTTCGTAAAACACAAAAAAGTTAAAAGAAACGTTACTGATTGGTAGAATAACTTTTCCGAGTCCAACAGGTTAGATATCTTATCTATTTATATTGCCAAATATCAGTGTGTGCATTGCTGTGTTTCGATTAAAAAAAGGTATGTATACAGGATGTGAAATATTCATTATATTTTATACGTGGTAGAGCTACGCTGCAGCTATATTAATAGTGTAGTTGTAGCATAAATGGGTCGGCTCGACCGGGAAAGGACCACTCTCTCGCAGAATACCGGCATAAAATAGCAGTTTAACGCGGCTGTGTTTCGTATGGTAAGTGTAGAGAACCGGATACCCTTTTTACTGGAATCGAGACATTACATCTTAGTCCTCACGGATGACAACGCATCTGCATTTTGATTCGTAATCAAGGATAGATGTAAATGACTATGGGCCGCAGCAACCACTTATCATCAGGTGGACTGTGTGCTCGTTTGTCACCATTATCCTTTAAAAAAATTCCATCTTATTCTCAAGGGATGGCAACACATCCGTAGCCTTCTTTATTTAAAGTTAGTTGTCGTGTAGTAGTGCCAATGTCTATGAACTACTACAATTTACCGCTTACCATCAGGCAGGCGGTAAGTTGGTTTGTTATACAACGTCTTTATAAAAAAACAAGAACTACGAATAAAGGTGGTAAAATATACTTAATAAAATAATGTACCTACTCAACATTATTTTGTTTCTGATTAAAACTACGTTTTCTTTTCTTCTTTTTATAGGCTCGTTTAATACATTACATTGGAAAATCTCTCCAACTGTCGATTACTAAATGTCTCACTTTTAAACACTTTTTAACACTGAGCATGAAGTCTTTTTGGTCACTACGATGGTCCATTACGAGTTACTCTTACACTACTCATAGAACGAAATAAGGTTATATACTATTAGCCGGTAAATTTATTATTAACAACAGCAAATTTATTATTTAACTTTAGTATACTCATTAATTCTTTACATACCATCAAAGTCCACTGCTAAAAATAAGCCTTCCCCATAGACTCCCTAAAAAGGGACTATTTGCCATAGATACCCGGGTAGGAAGGCTTGCTAGCAACCACAGTTCTTTTGCTTTTTAAAGTTGTTATCAAAAAGAAATTTTCCCTCGATTTTAGAGTTTTGCGGAGTATTTAGAGACGATGTAACGTGAGTAACGGTATGTCTTGGGTCATTTGGAAAAGAAATAACGCCCAAGTTCGTGGGTACTTACTTGGCAACTTCTCATCGCACGGGTACCTAGTTTAAATCCAACCAGAGACAGATACTGTTGTAGATACTTTCTTGATGTTCATTCTTTATTCTGAGATGTTAGTATTGTTAGCTTTTTGGCTTTTACAGCTTCATCAGATGCTGTAGACACTACCGGTCCATAGGATCCACGTGCAGTGAAGTTCCTAAATGAAATATCCGTAACTTGGCGTCTTGTTGTATGATGTCACTGGTGATAAAAGAGCTGGTTCTTTTCTCGCTCAAGGGAAAAGTAAAGCCATTCAGCGAGGAAATGTAGCTAGCGCTCTTGGTACTATGCAGAGGAATGACATAATAAATACAAGTTTTTAGTGTAAGTTTTTTTTATAATGGTAATAAACACTGTATATTTTATGAAAATAAATGTATGATTATTTATGAAAAATAAAACGTAGTAATATAGTTGCAGCTTACAGTAAACACAAAAATATCAACCGTTATCAGCGGTATATGATATATTTCCAATAATTTAACACTTAAAGTGGTTATATATGTAACAATTATAATTAAATAAAAATGGACAGATAAGTGACTAAAATTTAAAAATACTTACCTATCATATTTTCAAATATTGTATAAGAGTCATATATAGAAATCGGATAACTTTTAACCTAGAATAATACACAAGTAATTATTAATTTTCAATTTTAATTGCATTATTGTTATTTTAAGGCACTTTAATTATTCTATAATAAAACTAGAGCAAATAGTTTCAATTTTATTGTAGTAAGTAGCTATGACGTTAATGAGTAAGTAGGTACATGGTTAGCCTTGTGTTCAGAGTAATGTTACGGTAGGGTCGATGATAGCTTTGATCGCTTACGTACCTAATAGGCACGAACAGAACGTAGCCTTGAAGACAGTTCGTAGCCACATGGCCTCACGCGGTATATAAAAAATATCCCCTCAAATATAATAACCGCCGGCTAATCTTTGATGTGAACCAGCTCGCAAATCACGTATCCAGTCGAGATTAACATCCATTATTTTGCATATTATTGACATTTACTACCACACCGCTTTATTTATTTATGCCCAGAGTTATTTGGGAAGTTATTTTTTCAAGTCGTCCACATAAAAATGTTGGTGGGAAACAAAACGAATACAATATTTATGGCTGGGCCGATGTGTGTCAATGCGAAATTTATATTGTTGAGAGCTGATTTAGCTTCGGATACTTTCCGTTTGAAATACGTTCTTTGTGACAGACCCACAGGCTTCATATATGGATAATGAGGCATGTGTTGAGGAAAAAATCCAAGATGTTCACGATAAGGAGTGCTAAGTTATCAAGAGCTAAATTTACTTACGTCACAACAATCTTTTTTTTAAATTACTATTTTATTGTGTTTTATGTTATTAAAGTACGCACGAGCGTAAAACGCACTATCGAACTGATATTTTATTATGTTTAAGTGGCTACTGCTGCCCTTTGCTTCACCCCTGAGGACAAAGATGAAATGCCTCGCAACTTTCATTCTTTTAGCTCTCTTACTTCCTCAAACCTCACCATAATAGTATGAGTGTACTGTTTGGCGTGAGATTGAATAATATAATTATATCCAACTAGACGGACTTCTAGGCAGCTATACAACCATGTGAAATTCACTAAGTCCCTTAAAATATATCCGCCGATTCATCCTGTTCATTCTTTTTTTTAATAAATTGAAAAAGGATGAAGCATAATGAAGGCCAAATATTAAAAAAGAGCTTGAACACAATAACTTTGTGTTGATGAATCGGTAGCGTAGCACGAGTACGTTAAGGTTTCTAAGTTTGAATGCTGTTGTACAGCACACTGTTTATACAACGTTTACCTGTAGATAGTTGGGAAACCTTTGTCTTCACACTGGCTTAGCAAATTGGGTAAAGTTTAAGCGTAAAAATTTAGGCGAATAAACCACTTTGCCGTGTGGTCACAACATACCATAACTGCTTAATGGGAGGTTTTAAATGTCATAATTACTTGTAGTACCAGTTACAAGACTCCACAGAATTAGTAATTCATTTATGGGGCAATGTATACGCTTTTACAACAAAATCCCAGAATATGTACAAAATTTGTCATTAAACAAGTTTAAATGTTTTATTAAAGAAAAATTGTACAAAAAGGGTTATTATAATATAAATGAATACATTAATGAAAATAACCCCTGGGAATGAGGTGATCGCCACCATGCAGGTTATATAAAAATCGTTCGAAAATTGTGACAAAATAAATTTATTGCAAATTTAAATGTTTAAAAAAATTCCCGTTGGGTTTTTTGCTGGTTCTTCCCGGGACAGAGGATTTTTTGCGAACCAGTGGTAAATTAAAAAATGAATTTCAATAAGTATTTTATAATAATCTATGTTGAATAAAATCATTCATTTCATTTTATTTCATATAATTATATTTGAATCTTACGACAATCGGGGCTGGAATCTGGTATTAGACCTAGGCCAATATTGTGCAAATATGTAATTGGTTTTTAATTCGAATATGACAATGTCGTGATTCTATACTACCAAAACTGAGTACCGATCTAATAGCATAAGCATTATTACGTCGAGCCCGGTTAAGTTACGTGCTAGTGGGTATCTTTATGCTATTGGTACATGGTGGTGGTGGATTAAAGCTTCAAACTATGTTTGTAAAATAGTTCCGTAAATTAAGCATGGGTTTCACATCACTTGAGACCGCCTTCTGTCTTTTTTTGGTGGTCTGAGTTCAATGCAGCCAACATAATATGTATTTAGAATAATATAAACCCTCACACTTGTTTGATGATCATCGATGATGATAATTTTATAACAATATACATTTCATATAATCTTGACAAAATAAATAAATATAAAATTGTGACATGCTCACTTAAATTGATATTTTTTATTTTATGACTGGATAAACATTTGTTATATTTTTTATTTATTGTTAACGTATATGTGTCATATTTATCGTGTGACTTTTTTTCTTCTCTTCGATCTTAAATTTAACATAAAATTGTGTTTGTAATAAAGTATATACATAGAACGACAAAGATATTTACGGAACATTCGTCTAAAATTAGACCTACTTTTTTAAAATTATGTATTGGTACGCTACTGGCAAAATATCTATAATCATTATTTTTGTTACCACCATATTTACTGCCAATAAATTATTATTATTTATTGCAGCCCCGCGCAAGTCTTCAATTGAACATAGGCCTCCCCCACAAATTGAAACATAGAGGTATATTTGCCATAGTTGCTATGCATGGAATCGGCAACCGCAGTGTTTATTTCTATTGAGTTGTTCTCAAAAAGATGCTGCTACCCATATATTGTTTCAGATTTAATATCTCACCTTTCAACACCCCTTTAATCTTTTGAAAGAGTTCTAGATAAATTTACTCTTTCGGAGCCCGAATGGATTAGCTCAGTACTCTTACTTATTTTTTTTACTAAGTAGCAGTGCATCCACCGTTAAGTTCCGGTTTTAAGTATACAGGAATTATTTTTTAAAGAGTATACAAATTTTATATTTATGTTCAAAAATATAACTAATGATATACTGTTACCCTATTTTTAAAAAATACGAGTAAAGAGGGCTTCTACTTTAATTTCAAAATATTCCAAATTGAATTTGATTCAACAACTATGCGCACACGGCAAAGTTTTTGCCAAACGACCGACCCATACGAATGTGTGCGTGCGTAGTATAATAGTAGGTGGTAGATATTTATGAATGACAACCCGTTATTTGCATTACCATGCATTCTACATTTAAAAGATAAAAAGGACAGAGATTCTAAAACTCTGAGCACGACAAGTTTAGAGCGTGTATTTATACTACTAAAGATATATGTGCAAAACCATTATCAGATTTTTGTTTCAGACATGTATGCCGTAGAAATACAAAATACATAAAAGGAAAGATTAGTTGTCGCCTCGGTCTACACGCCGGAGAAAGAAACTCCTTCTCCTCATGATCTCGTCAGGCTGATGAATTTCTGCGAGAGGGCCGGACTAGAGTTTGTGATCGAGACGGACCCCGACGCGCAGTGATTCGAACGACCAGCCCGCACCACCCCAACCAAATGCTTAACTACATTACCGAATCCCCTTGATATTTTAATATAAAATTAATGAAATGAAAGTAGGTCTGTGTAAGGAGAACTTTCTATAGGCTGTTAAAATGACGAGTATTAAAACTTAAGAAACGATTGATCGTTAAAAAGAAATATTAAGTGGAGATAAAAAAGCGGTTTAGTCGTATACATCACATAAGCCCGACAGCGCGTAATTCAATACAAACGTATTCATATTCGCGACAATCGGGACTAGGCCCGTCCCGCCCACACGAGGCGTTCACCGCTTATTGGCTACCGCGGTTAAGGGCCTAATAATAGACGCTACTGGAGAAATGTTTAATACCATTCATAACATCATGAATACAGTCCGCTCCGTTGTGATTGTCTGATTTTATGTGCTTGGACATATTAAAAAAGAAGACAAGTATTAAAAATTCGAAATTCAAGCCATGATATGTTTTTTATTTGTTTAATGACTTTTTTTTAATATTAATTTTTGGTCCGATTTACGCAAAACGAGCTTATAGTATCATGAAGTCTTGCAGTGGTATGCTTGGGTTAACCCAAGCATACCACTGCAAGACTTCATGATACTGTTTAATGACTACTTTGAATAATAATCTGCCAGTTAGTTTTTACCATTATAAATATATGCATAAAACTTTATGCATATATTTATAACCATAAACAATAACTATATTAAGTAAAAACCCCGTGATGGCTCAGAGGAGGTCCATAAGTTGCCTATTGTCTCACAAATGTATCTTTGTAAAAGAGTGATAGTTTACCTGGTGATAAGTGGCATCTGCAATTCATGGACTTGGAATGAAAAAAACTACGGATGCGTTGTTACCTTTCAGGTCTAAGATAGAACTTTTTTTTAAGTGGATGCATAGTACGTCACTAAAAAAATCATTGCCGAAAAGATTTAATATTATACACAACCCTTTTGAATGAATCTTATAAGGTACGCTAATACCGCCTTAAAGTGACGTATCCGAGCAATAACAATACGCTGAGATCCTTTATCTTAAATGTTCCGTTTGCCCTCCGACCCGTTACCTTTACCGTTAATTATCGAACTTTTATTCGAATGCAATAACGGTCACGCCATTCGTAAGACAGTTAAAATGTGACGCACCGCGAGCATACTGATCCAGTCATTCGATGCATCGACATAATAACACTGTCGGAACTGGGTCATTGAGGATGAGGATGGATGCGCGCTAAACATCGCTTAGTTAAAATAATGTTTAGTGATTTTAAGTGGATATTGCATTACGGCCCGTAGAAAATATAGATGCGTTTTAACATCTGAGAACTAAGATAGAATGCCTTCTTACTAATGAGAAGCTCTCTACAATCAACATACGAAACACAATAGCATTAAGCTGATATTTCACGCTGATATTGTGTAAGAACGTGGTTCGAACCTGGTCGAACTGACTTCTATCACGTAAAATTATTTCATGCTAATTTTAGAGCGTGGTTCTTCTACGTTAGACATAGCTCAATTTAACAAAATAACGAACTACGTTATATATCCTAATCACTTATAAATTTGTTTTGAACTTTATGTTTTTAAAATAATTTTTGTACAGTTCTTTTCGATGTATTTGTTTATTTCAAGTATTGTCCTTCAAATTCCTAGATACTACTAAATGGTTACCTGTTGATGTATCCTGCATATTCTTTTCTTGATCATAAATTGCTTTACTGAAATTTAATTGAGTAATTTTATCGTTATTTTGCTTAAAAAATTAAAATTAAAAAAATGATAAATCGGTAACTAATTAGTTAACTGTATTTTTAAATTACCGTCCAGGAGAAAAATTGATTCGCGCTGATGTGATGGAATAAATGGGCTTCGTCATTTTACAGAGTGTCTCAGAATATCGAATATTCCGTTATACCGTCAAAGTTCGCATCGTTCTCGCTAATCGAAAATTCTCAGCTTGTACCTTGGATCCTGTACCTTATCTTTAATTTCAATCCACTTGGACCAATGAATCATGTAATCCAAAATTAGGCATCGATAATCAAACTTCTATATTGCATGCTCCTGCCTCTGTACAAAGAAAGCACTTTTACTTTTTTATTGTATGCCATTTTTCTCACGGCAAGCAAATCATTGACTCATCTTTATTCTTTTAAATTCGATCATGTGGTAGACTCTTTAATTATGACGCCATCGTCGCTGCGGTTATGCTTACGTTCCTTTTTTGAAATTTAATTTTGAATTTATTAACAGGGGCGTATCTTCGTTTGATCTCGGCAGTTTAAATGGCCAAATATTGGTTTAGGTTTTTTGCCTCCGTAGAATAGCGGCCTTTTATCTTGACGTCAGTTATAAAACCGGTACAACGAAATAGGGTTTTTATTTTACAAAAAATTAAAATAAACGAATTCTTAAGCAACACCAACATCAAAAACAACAGGGTCGTTTTGAAATAGTCTGGGACGTATGGCAATTGTAGATGTCTATAGGCCACAGTATCCAGGTGGATTGCGTGTTTGTTCTTCACCTTTATACCATAAAAATTGATGAATGTAATGTCTTTTTATATAGCATATATCATTGGGTGAAAAACGAGCACACAGTCCACTTGATGGTAAGTAAATGCTGTGGCTCATTGACATCCACATTTATCCTCAATTAAGAATCAAAATACCAAATGCGTTTTTTTGCGTTACCCTGAGGACTAAGATGAAATGTCTAGATTCCAGTAAAACGGGTCTCCGATTCTCTACACTCACCATACGAAACACAGGAGGATGAAGCTGCAATTTTACGCTGGTATTCTGTGAAAGCGTGGTCCTGCCCCGGTCGAGCCGACCCATTCATGCTAAAACTATAATATAGCTTTTGGTTCTACCTCGTGGAACGTCCCACAGCCTGTAATTGTACGGACTCTCTTTACCCTTCAGCCCTGAACACGGTAGTACAGGCACTGCTATTCGACGGCATAAATCAGTAAGAGGATGGTATCTAACTAGGCTTCTGGGTAGAAAAGAAGTCGTAGCTTTTATCAGTACCTGGTAAATTTGATACTAATAATAATGTCCTCCAGACCGAATTTCGGTCACGGCGGCCTGCTCCGATGGAGACTAGCCATCGGCGCAGGAATGGATTGTAAGTGTATGCGCAAGCACAGGTGCACTCTCTATTCCCTCACTCTCATAATCCAATGGGATGGTAAACCGATACGACCGGAGAAAGATCAGGCGCAGGACCAACGGTTTTACGTGCTTTACGAGGCACGGGGGTGAGACACCGCCAACTTCCTGACTCCGGGTAGCTACTGAGAATTTCTTGACGAAAAAACTTAATAATTTATTTTTGGGCCCAACCCGGGATTCCAACCCAGGACCTCATGATCAGCAGTCACACTACTACAAACACTAGACCAACGGGGCAATCAATTTTAGTCAATATTATAGTATTGTTATAACAACCTTTGTTATAACTGTCTTTTCTTTGCTTTCTTTATTTTTACTAGTCATACTATTTACGTAAACCAACCTCACCATAACGCTGCAGACACTAACAAGTCTACTGACGAACTTAGGAACCAAGAAATTTCACATTGCGTGGCTTAGGACCACCTGCATGATCCGACTTCCTGCATATTTTCCGACTCGTCGCTCCGTTAACGACTAAATCTACCAATTTACTGTAACTTAGTTATTGAAATAAAAAAAATTGCAACTCAAAGTTAAATGTAGCTTTATATTCGACGTTTAACGTGTTCTTATTACTCTTTCAAACGACTCTACATTGTTGTGCTGAATATATGGAAACAATAAATAGTTCTTAATAAAAACCGCATATAATTCAAAACGATATAATTACAAAATTTACATTCAGCGACGCTAAGATGAAAGTATTAAGTTTTAAGACACCATAATGGGTGGTGAAAGAATTATGTTAATATGACAGTGCATACAAGTCTGGTGGTAGCTCAGCCGTAACTTCACGACACGCGAGTAATCCGGGTACGATCCCTGCAGGCATCAATAAAAATGTTAATTGCAATTTTAAGTATTGATTTACCATGTCTTCGGCGGTGAAGGAAAACATCGTGAGGAAACCTGCATGTCTGAGAAATAAAAATATTTCGAAAACATGCTAAGTCCTACGAAACACTACAGCACATTGAGATGTTAATATACGCTAGTAATATAGTTCGAAGCTACAGCAGCACGGCAAACTAAGTGGCCTTGGTCCTTCCGTGGGACGTTTACGTGCAATAGGGAAACTCTTCACTCCTATTATAATATATAACGCAATAGAATAGAGTTTTCACTTTTAAATATCTTTAAATATACTATGAATAAATAAAATATAATATAAAATAATCTTGGATGTTCTCGCAATATAATAAATAAAAAAAATTGAAAATAAATATTATATTACTATCGTCTTCATAATCGAGTATTTTCCATAATAACCAGATTTGCGACAGCACTATCGCAGACTAAAACGACGATCCCGCCGACTGTCAAGAATGCAATTCCGAGGTGCTGTAAATAAATATAACTGTCCGATATGGCCCGTGAAGAAAGTGCATTCTGCGCGAACCCCGATCGTAAAGTCCCTTACAACTCAATAAACATATTTTCAATTTTAATAGCAACGCCACTGTCTCCTTCCTAGCGCGTGTGAACGTTTTCGCTTCATTTAAAAAATATATTGTGGCGTTGAAATTATTTAGATATCACTTTACTGAATCTTAAAGTGTCAATTGCAAGGATATTTTAATTGAACAAGTTTGACATTATACCACCGCAAGTGGTTGACCGGCAATATAATAAACGCTAAAGCAACTCTGTTTATTTTTGCCCTTTAGTTTTTTACACAATCCTCTTTCTCACCAATGAGAGTGACTCAAATCGAGCAGTAGAGTTTGAAGGGTTGTTAGAGAATATTGTAATTTGAGTATGGGTAGACTGTAGTTTTAAACTTGTATTATATTCTATATTACATACGGGTAGTGAATTTCTCGTCACGCACAATATTGTGTACGCCCTGCGACTGTATTCTCGTAAATACGTTATCTTTTTCCACAATTTCCTTTATGTATTTACATATTAAACTTGGCTTATCTTCGTTGGTCGCTGCCACTGCAAATGAAGTAAAACACCACTCTCCTCATCGCAACCCTTATTGCTGGAGCGCCATCAAATCTAAGCATGTCAACATCTCAAAATAGATATTCAGCTGCAGCCACTTATTCGACTGACCACCAAGCAGTGGCTATCTAAAAATAAACCCGAGGGCGGCAAAGACCCTCTGAACTTATTCGAAGCACATTGCCTCCGGCGACGTGCAAAGGACTGGCACACCAAGAGCGCTTTATTAAAGTAAAGAAGAAAAAGAGGCTATCCCTTTTACTGTAATCAATGTGATAGCGCATTACACGTGCCAAATATGCTGCTGCGTGGTATATCTACGATGCTTCTGTATGTGTTCCGACCGCATGACTCCAGCCCGAAGTCTCAGGTGACTGTGGAGTACATCAGTGTGAAGGCTAAATTTAAGCTGCCACATGTCAAACTGCGACCTTCATGAAGAAAGAATTTTGACTGAAGGGTGTCATGAAACACAACGCATATAATACCTGTAAAATAGTGGAAGTGTATAGTATTAGTATATATTATGTTATAATTTGTATGTATTAGTATATAAGCTATACACGTATGTTTACATATTATGGACCTTTGTTGCCTGAAATAAATTACTAAATAATAATTAAATAAAAAATCTTACTAGAAAATAAAATTGTTTTAAAATATCACAAAATCTCAACATTAAAATGGAAGACACATTGAAATCTCCGAAAATATACTCAAACCATAACAAAATTATTTTATTTTACTTCTACTTATTTGTATGCCAACAAATTTACAATAAAATTTAAAAGCTAAACAGCTATTATTTCCCCTTCTACTTTACTCTGTGCTAGCTATGTCGGATTTTATTTTAAGGTCGTATTTATAAGTAAGTATGCCTTATGACCGTTCATGAATTTTCTGCAAGGTACCGGCGGCGAAACAGTATAATAGGTTGGTGACTATTTCTTAGCTTCAGATCAATATTAGTTTTTAGGGTTCCGTAGTCAACTAGGAACCCTTATAGTTTCGCCATGCCTGTCTGTCCGTCCTCGCTTAATCTCTGTGATCGTTAGCACTAGAAAGCTGAAATTTGGTACCAATATGTGTATCAATCACGCCGACAAAGTGGTAAAATAAAAATTGGAAAAAAATGTTTTATTAGGGTAGCCCCCCTATATGTAAAGTGGGAAGTGATTTTTTTTTAATTTCAACCCTAACGTGTGATATATTGTTGGAAAGGTATTTAAAAATTAATAGGGGTTTACTCAAATCATTTTTTAATAATGTCAATAATTTCGGAAATAATCGCTCCAAAAGTAAAAAACAATGTGCCCCCCCCTCTAACTTTTGAACCATAAGTTTAGAAAATATGAAAAAAATCTGAAAAGTAGAACTTTAGAAGGACTTTCTAGGAAAACAACAGTACCCACCACCAGGAGCAGTTGCAGGAGCGCGGAGCGCTGCTGGAGCGCGAACATAATGAATACCCACCTTTAAACTCATAAGTGGGAACACTTATTGTGACGGACGGGAAACTACGGAACCCTACACTGAGCGTGGCCCGACACGCTCTTGGCCGGTTTTTAGATTTTTGAAGTGAAACTTCTTTATTATAGATGCAATTTAAAAATCGATGAAACGACAAAGCGACACTAAAAAGAGACAAACATACATTTCAGAGAAAGAAAATCTATATTAATATAATAAAGCGGAAGAGGTTTTTTGTTTGTTAAATACGCTTATCTCTGGAACTGCCAGTCCGATTTGATAAATTCTTTTCTATCTAGCATTAGGCTACACATCTCAGCTAGGCTTAAATATTGATTTTTGTTAAGCAAGTCACAATAAAAAGCGCTTAAGAACTGCTTTATGCGCGTCCGTTGGCGTAATGGGTAGTGATAGGCAAATACAATATTCTTCAAAAATATAGATATTTCCTCAATTCTAAAAAATCCGCAATACCATAGGCCTACTTCTCATACATAAGCCACAATAAGGTGTTTTGTGACAAAGAAATATTGAAACTTAAAAATTGATTTATGAACGTTATTATTAGGCATCATAATCAAGACAATTTTATGAAGATAAACTCTTTATTACATGTTATTTGGACGCATAGTTAAAGAGATAATGCATAATTACAATAATTCAATACTCGGTTCGACGCGCGGTCGTCTAGCCACTCAATGAAAATCGAGAGAAACCAGCAGTGAACGCTTCTATAGGCGGGTGTGTGTCGCGCGGCTCACACACGTAATATAAGCAGGTGAAACCGCGGAGCACAGCTAATACAGTATAAAATGTTTCCTATTATAACGGTCTCCTCTTTGTGCGGTGTTTTAAGATCTAAATATAAAATATAAATTTTTATCTTAAAGTAGTATAATAGTATAAATAATGTAAGCTTTTGACTGTTAAAAAATATATATTAAAAAAAAACAAATTTATCAAAAACAAATAAACCGTTTATAGTCACACCTTGAAAGTCAATAAATTTTTGTTCAATAAAATGAGTTTACCAATAGAATGAAGTTAATGTCGCTTTTACAAATCACAAAATACAAGATCAAATATACAAATTAATACACTAAAATTTAGGTTCTACGTGTCTAAAAGTAATGATTGTAACATTTATTTGATATGAAATTAAACTTTAATCTTATATTTGATGCCTCACCTGTGGAAGAAAATTATAAAATTAAATAAAACATTTGCTGTGATATATTTTTGTTTTATATTTCATTTCATTTAAAATTTTCACTTCTACCGCGTGTGAACGGCACTGCACACATGCTATTTTATCTTTTGTTTCTTGTAAAGCGTTGTAGCTACTAATACATATTATTTTTTTTACTTTCAGTTTATTTTCTAAACAGATGAAAATAAACAAAATGTGCATATAAGATAGCTTACATATGCACATTTATTTAAGTTTTATTATATAATAATGTTTCCTCTTCGCCTTAGTTTAACAACGTCTGATATGTCATATAAATTTTATCTCAGATAATGTTACTTTAGCGTTTGCATAGCCAATGTCCCGACAGATTTTGTTACTGGCTGTTAAATTTTATTTCTTTATGAAGTTTTATTATTTTATACGCGATGCGTCTTTGTATTCTTTGTTGCGAATACTAGAGGTGGTCTCTTGCGTGTTGTATTGGTTTTAATGCGTACATCAGATACAATAAAATAATATATTGTGGTAGGCGATGAGTAATCGAACGTTTTTTACGGTCCGACATGCGCAATAACGTTGTCATCTTACTTTTTTTGCACAGATAAAGTAAGCCTATGTTCTTCCTGTTATAAAAATGTCAGAAAGGCGTGAATTAAATAAATATGTATTCCCTTTGGTTCGTGTTGTGACATCCAATAAATATTTTGGAACAATAAGGCGCTTTATACAAGAAACAGTCTTGAGACATTATATCGTAAAATAGCTGGGCGATCCACGTGAGTAGATAAGTTGGCTAGAGACGGCATCCAAGACATAGTTCTGCAGATTTAAGTTCTTTGTTTTAGATGGGAGAACGTTAAGATTTTTTTTAATATCTATGAAAGAATGATAGATTTTATATATCAGAAAACCCTTAGTTATGTAAAATTGAATAATAAAAAAATAAAGATTAATATAAATATGCTGAGTTGTTAAGCTTTATCTTCTTATTTAGAAATTTATCAATAAGATAGTAAAATGTTAATAAATTCAATTTTGAATTGATTTATGTTGTTAATTTCATTATGTTGTACCATTAAATATTTGGATTATTTTAAATCGTCGGGGTCACTGTTATCAATTCGTAAACTCTGGTAGGCATGAATATTTATATAATTAAAGCAATAAGCAAATTTTAGCACATTAGCTTTAATTCGATTGGCAAAAAACCGTGATGATGTAACAATATCCACTACCTAATGCTGACCCATGTTTGTCGTAAGAGACGACAGAGAGAAGTAGACCTCAAGATGAGCAGAAACGTTTTAACAAATTTAAAAAAAAAAAAACTGCAGTTGCAAATCCACCTGCCAAGCGTGGTAACACTGGCAAATATACCCCCTGAGAGGGGAGGGAGGGCTATGTTCAGCAGTAGACTGTCATAAGCTGTAACGGTAACGCAATGGAAAATAAAGTACCTAAATATCGTTCTTTAGATATTGATCGTCGTCGCCAGAACTCGAATTTTGGGACTATTTTATATGACACGGTTTTTCGTAATATATTAGGCATGAAAAAGTCTTTTTCCTTTAACTTGCCTATTAAATTTTGAGATTTTTAAAAGCACTTGAATAGACATTATTAAATCATCACTAAATTGAAAATAAATAGTTTTAGAAGCATTCCTTTTGCATTTTCTTCTAGTTGGCACTACTCTTTTTCTGCCAAGGATGGCTTTATGAAGTTAACCAAAATTCACTAAAGCAAGGCGGTAACTACCTGCACCATAACCGTTTCAAAAATTTGAGGAGACCTGTGCCCAACAGAGGGACGTTTAAAAGCAGTCATCACCATTATAGCCCTGTTCAAGTCAACTGCTGAACATAGGCCTCCACCAAGGAATGCCACAATGAACGGTCCTGAGCCACTTGCATTCATCGACTTTCTGCATGTACTGCTGCACTAGTTCTTCACTTCTTCTAGGGGGTGGGGGGTCGTCCTACATTTACCTACCGGTACGAGGCTGCCACTTAAGAACCTTTTTTCCCCATCGGTTGTCGGTTCTTCCAGGTATAAAGCCGGACAATTGTTATACAATCTCGTTTTGAAGTTTTGAGGTATACCTGACGAGAGGATGTGTCGTAATTTCTTGAACACCGCCGCAGCCGAGTTGAATCCGTCAATTGACCTCTCGGTCCAAGTTGGACTTACCTAGACTGACTAATTGCCCCAGGTCACCATACTCGTCAACAACTTCAAGCTTATTGCTCCCAACAACTATCGGCATAGGTGTGTCATGGACTTTACACATGATCTTCGTTTAGTCCATGTTCATCGTATGATCTATCCGTTGCGAGGCATTATTGAATTTATTGAGCATGGTGGTGGGTCTTCTAGCGATTCTGCCATAAGGACTATATCGTCGGTAAATCGAAAGCGAATGGTGTAATTGTCATTGATATTAATATCGTATCCTTTCCATTCCAGTAGCAAAAATTCAAAATGTCTTCCGATGCAGGGGTGAAGTGTTTCGAGGATATAACGTTACCCTGTCTTTAACCTCTCTGCAGTTGGATAGTATTTGTATTCTGGTTCTATACTCGGAAAGCCATCGTAGTCTACTCTCAGCCTCCGTACTGTATACATACTAGGGCACTTCGATATACCGGCAGTCAACTTGGCAACGTTGAAGGGACTGCAGCACCGCCCAAATCGACCGTACAATTTGCCAAAAGGTATGTATGTGGTGCTAAATCCTTTTCGGAAAGCGGCTTGATCGGGAGGCTGGAAGTTATCAAGTCTGCGTGTGAGACGATTCATAATGACTCTTGAAAATAGCACATAGACGCGGCTTAGAAGGGAAATCGGTTTGTAGTTTTCAGGAGCGAATTGTCGCCATTCTTGAAGAACAAGACCACCGAATTTCTGCTCTAGTTTGGATTAGTGCCACCATGGTGGACGGAATTAAAGAGCTTCTGAAGGACTTCAAGTACCGGTTTTCCAACCGCTTTCAGAAGCTGTGCTGTAATTCCATCCTCACTCGAAGAGTTGCCGATTTTAAAGTGCTGGAGAGCCATTATAATCTCTAAGATCTAAATCTAATCTAAGAATATGGTCAGATAAGACATGCTCTCGGATCGTTACTCACATTTGCGTGTGGTTTCAGCGATGATGTATACTGCTGCCCATAGTACTTCTCAATCTCACTCACAATTTTGGGTGTCCCGGAAACGATGCTGCCACGATCAGTCTTTAGCTTTGACAGTTGGCTCTTACTGGCCGACAGATCTCTGGCAATGACTTTGGAGCCCTGGTTGCGTTCAATTTTACGCTTTATTGTATATATTATATATATTTATAATATTTTATTTATTATTATACGAGCTGTATTGAAGTTTCGGAAGTCTCGTCGCATGCATTTGGAGATCTGTCTGTTCAGTTGCCTGTATGCTGTCAAATCTACTGAAAATTGCAACTTCATTTCCCTTCTAACAACTATGAGATTAAGAGTGTGATCGGTAGAGTTTTAAAAATTTTATATTAATATTATAATCTTCAATATTAATCTTAATATATATAAATTACGTATCACATTGTTTGTCCGCAATGGACTCCAAAACTACTTAACAGATTTTAATCAAATTTGCACACGGTATGCAGTTTGGTCCAACTTGAGAGTTAGCCCATGAGTGACCCACAATTTTTTTTTGCGAATTTAAGGATTTTCAATAGAACATGACAAAGGGTCGTGAAAAAGAGCAGAAAAACGTCTGCCTGCCAAGCTAGTAGTACAACGTGCAAGCGAGTGTCTACAACGTGCGAGTAATGGCATGTTGAACTGACGACTCATTTTTCACACTAATATAAGTTTTATTTATATATAAGTAGAGTCAATCGATTAAAGTTGTATTCTTTTTGCATCAGTGGTAAGGACGCATTCCACCTTAGTCCGAGGAATGACAAGATATCTGCATTTTATACTTACTCGAAGACATATGTCGATGTATTTGGGTCATGGCTTTCCCTTATCATCAACTAAAATTTGTGTTTGTTTGTCAGCCTGACTGCCATAAAACCACTACTGATCTTAACTACATTGTTAAAAAGTGATTCTCTTGTTGACGATGAATTTGGCACTTTCCTTGGTTTGGATGGTCTATTTTAATTTTAAATATTTCTAGTATTATTATATTTTTTTAAATATTTTTTAATGTGTCTGTATTCTAATGATAGAACAAGTTGCAGGATTCAAGAATTTCCGTGGCCTCTCCCTTTGTCGAACTATAAGCCTTTTGCTTTTCAATATAAATAATGGTGACACAAACAAAAGTAGTTTTGTATGTAATTAGAGTGACTAATAAGTATTTTTAAATATTCTAAAGTAAATTAAAATCAGAACATTTCGGAGTTTTGCGCCATTTGGCACTGAAATTATGAGAGAGTTGTCTTTCGCCAGTTGAGTTGAACAATTTAACTCATTCTGGAAACGAAACCTTTACTGCTGAACAAGAACCTATAAGATTGTGTAAGTGGTGAGTAAGTAGTTTTATTAAAAAATAAAACTACTTACTCAACCGCATGCCAAGCTTGACAAATATGGTAACAAGCTCCTATAACCACAAAATGAGAGCCAGAAATTCTAGACTGCGAGGCATTCGTTTATATATTTACTTATTAAATTAAAAATAAAACATTGAAACAATTACAATGCGACGGGTTCTAATTCGCCAGATCATGTTTACATTTGTTTCATTTCTAGAATAACTTTAAATTTTAGAAAAGTTTCTCAAAAGCCACTAAAAATTGGATGTCATAACTATTCAAAGCGATAATCGAAAAAGGAACAAAAGAATAAGCATTTCTTAATTTAAATCTCGTAAAAACAACCGAAACTAATGACTTCCTAAAATGACAAACTACATTCACGCACGAGAATCGATTAATACCCCAATCTCTATTAGGCGCCTGTTTACAATATTCCGACTTTTACATTTGTAATAATCGATTTCCTTTAATTTTTATGTCGTTCTACGAGAAAGTTACCATTCTAACTTTCATTTATCCAACTATGAATGTTAATAAACTTTTTCCTTTGCTTCTAATGGTTTGAGTAATTTTATAAAAGTTTTTATATAAGCACAATACCTTAATACGACACAAACATGTTTTATCCCGGCGTGAAACTATATTATAAGTTCCGCTGACATGAAACTTATCTTCGTAATTTTATTATAAGCGCCATTTCCTATGTGTCACAGCTTCATTTCTTCGGAAGTTTAAAAGTGTATTCTTAGTAGCTTAATAATTACGGATACAAATTGCAAACTAAAAGTCGTGAGTTCGAATCCGCCATGGGACTACTGTCGTGAACCTACGCCTTTTAACACAAACAATCGCACTGCCCAAGCCAAACAGATGTAAAGCTAAATATGGAGTAGGTACAGCTGGGTTTTTATATTTGCAAAATATTATATTTCCGAAATATCAGGTATCAATACTCACCCAATTAGATGCAGCAGGCTTTACTAGAAGTACTTACATACCAAAAGTTATGCTTGCTATATATCCCCTTCTCCTATCTTATCTTTTCAATAAGGCGACCAGAAATCTTGAAGGAAATTGAAAAACATCTCTTATTGAATTTTTCTATAATCGTGTGATGACGACGTAAGCGACTCCATTACCACGTTACTTATTGTGGGTATCGTAAGAAGTGATTATGGGAAACTTTTTATACGTGGTAAAGCCATGCTGCAGCTATATTACTTGTATATTTGTAGCACTAATGAGTCGGCTCGAATGGAAAAGGACCACGCTCTCACAGAATATCAGCGTAAAATAGCAGCTTAACGCTGCTGTGTTTCGTATGGTGAGTGTAGAGAAGCGGAGGTTCTTTTTACTGGAAACGAAGCATTCCATCTTAGTCCTCACGGGTGACAACGCATCCGCATTTTGGTTCGTAATCGAGGATAGATGTAGATATCTATGAGCCGCAGTAATCACTTACCGTTAGGTAGACAGTGTGCTCGTTTGTCACCCTTAAACGATAAAAAAAACGCCAGCAAGATTTCATGGTTTCCAAAAAATGTTGGTATAGCCATTTCGTCCAGTTCTCCTTACAATAACCCATATCTTGTTAATCAAATAAACATACCTACATAGACCCTCATATGCCACAGAATGCCATCTGATCAACTGTGTGCTCTTTGTCGTACTACTATGAATAAAAAACGCAACTTTTTGACACTACAAGAAAAAGAAGAATATTTTCCTTTTATTAGTATAAGTGTAGTGGCGATGTAAGAATATCCAATACGTATCGGAAGGCTGTCGTGAGAGGCGACAAAAGGAAACTAAAACAGAAGAT